>QPKB01000002.1:76989433-77261493 GCA_003546025.1 Camphora micrantha
AATCAATGCATCATCTATTCCCCATGTGCCAATCAAGGTTTGCATAAACCATTTATCTTTACTTGTGCCAATTAGGAATTTGTATAATGCAATGCTCCTTTGATACCAGTACTGGAAGCCATAAATCAGGATCTAAATGAATAAAAAGATATACACAGAACCTACCACTCGATTCAATCTGCGTTCTACATCAGCACCGCTCACGCCCTCGGGAACAGGAAGATCTATATTGCCATTTGGTACAGTATCCTAGTTGACAACAATATTAAAAAAAAAAGCTTAAATCCTTTCAAAATGGGAAATAAAAAATTAAAAGGAAAGAAAAGCTTATTGCCATCATTAAAAAACCAAAACCTGCAACCCCAGAGATTCAAAATCAAGAAATCTCAACCAACATTTCAAAAATCCACATTCCTCCAGCAGATCATGAAAGATCTTCAACTACAAACACCAAACCCTACAAATCGGCAAGCCTCATTGCAAAAACAGGAACGATCAACAAGCAACGAATCAAAACCATAATCAAAAGAGTGAAGGACATCAAAACGCACCTGATTGCATTAAGCTCCGACCTCATCTAATACACTCAGATGAAAAGGAAAACCCAACAATGCGTCGCCGGGGAGATGAGGGACTTGAGTAGACAGCCGCCGGCCGAGCAGAGAGAGGATCAGAGTCGGAGAGAGCAACAGAGGGCTGGAAAGCGAAATGAGGTTTCCAAAAGAAAAAAAAACTTAAAGGGCCACGCATGTTGGTTTATCGTAAGAGCAAGCAGTCGGGCGGGGAGGGCAAAGAGGGAAAGCGGACGCGGGCGGGAGAAGGAATAGGGGGCGGGTATAAAATTTTAGGGTCGCTTCTGGCCGCTTGGAGAGGAGATGGCTTGCGTGGGAGTGTGATGAGAGAGGGATGGAGAGATGAAGCGAGAGAGGGTTGGTGAGAGAGATGATGGGGCGAGATGGGGAAATACAAGAGGAAAATAGATGGGCGAAGAAGGGTTTATGTATTAGTACCTAACAATACCGACGCAAATAGTCCGCCGCATAAATATGTTTTGGAAATATAGTGGACTTAAAACATTGCCCGACGCCAATTTTTTCGCCGGCAAATGAAAATAAGTGCGCGCATCATTAGGCGGGATGGAAAGTGAATTTGCCTGACCTTTGCCGGCGAAAAAAAAAACAAACGCCGGAAAAACCTTGACCTTTGCGGCGAAAAAGGAAAACGCCGGAACAAACCTAACATTTGCCGGCGAAAATATGTTGCCGGGAAAAACCCTATCTTTTCCCGCGAAAGAAGAAGCTTTTTCGCCGGTTAAAAGTTGTACTTTCCCCGGCGTTTAATGATTGCGCCGGGAAAAAAACGCCGGTAAAATGCAAATTGTTGTAGTGTGGGAGCACCATCGTGGGGGAGATTGGTTGGGCAAAGGCGTGTCATAATGCCACTCCCTGCGGACCACTCTAAAAAATAGGCCGCGAGCGCATGTCAAATGTGTGCCTCATCCATCGCCGAATTAGTTTTGGAAGGAATGGGTAGCTCCATGGGTGCATAAGATCATACATTTTATGGATCGAGCTAATTATTTTCATATGGGATTAATCTAATGATGATTTCACTTAGATAACGTTTCTGTTTTCCTCCACCCCAGCCATGATTGTATGATATGTGCAACTTAAATTTACAAACAGTATGTTGTATGGCCCACTATATGGACTTTTTATTAAAAACTCAAGCTCACATACTCTCTAAGTTCAAGCTTAGGATAAGGTAAGCTCAAGTATGTGGTGGGGCTCTCACTTGGGGACCCACATGGGGTTGGAGATGTGGGGATTTCAAAGACTCCCTAAGATCATCCCCTCTATAAAAAATCAGCCCCAACCGTGATTTCTATCATCTTCATACGGGCCTAAAAGTTTAATGGTCAATAGTCCATTCGAATCGATACATAAATCGATCCAACGGTCCAAATACATTCGGATTTGACTGAAAGTTGGTGGACATGTGGCAATTTAGGGGGGTCACGTATTTGGTTCATTTGGATGGACCAAAGGTGGGCCCCCGACAAGCATGAGCTTACGAAATTTTCTCTTAAGCTTGAGCTTAGGAGGAGCCTTGCTCTCTCTCTCACACACACCACACACACACACACAACATATATATATATACTATATTGACTACACAAACTTGTAAAGGCATGGCTTCAAATGGAGGCTCTGTTTTTTCTAATATCATCTCAGTTTCCCATAGGCTTATAACTATTGATTATTCTTATTATTTGTTTTCAAGATCATTAATTACTTCAAGTGACAAAAAATATAAACCCTTGTGCACTTACATTTTTCTACTTGCTTACCCATAGGCTTTATCAGCGTCAATTGTGGCATAGCTGAAGATTCAACCTATACAGATACCACAGATATAACATACAGTTCAGATGCTAAATACATCGACACAGGGGTAAACAGAAACCTTCCAGAGTCTTCGATACCAGATAGACTGCAGCGACTCTGCAGTAATCTCAGAAGCTTTCCGAATGGAAGCCGCAACTGTTACAATTTGAGTTGTTATCAGCAAGGGCACCAAGTATCTCTCAGAGCCTATTTCCTGTATGGAGACTATGACAACCTAAAATAAGCCACCACAGTTCGACATCTACATAGGTGTCAACCTTTGGATGAATGTTAAAGATGTAACTCAACCATTCGTCAGAGAGCTCATGCTTATGGCCAAAATGAACTATCTGTCCATTTGTCTGGTGAATACAGGTCAAGGAACACCATTCATATCAGCAATTGAGCTACGACCAACTGCATGATGCCATGTACCTTCCTGTGAATGAGACTTACTCACTAATGCGTTGGGACCAATATGACCTGGGTAGAATCGCGGACGGTGGGGATGTCAGGTGCACATGAAATCTCTCTCTCTCTCTCTCTCTCTCTCTCTCTCTCTCTCTCTCTCTCATTTTTTTCTCCGTGAGATAAATGACTAAAGACCCCCAAATATGGCAGCAGAGTTTGCTTGGCTTGTTTAAAGAAAAATGTTTTTGCAATTTTGCCCCAAAATTCATGATATCATGGGATTTTCAAAAAAATTCTCTAAAAGCCCATTCCGGCCCTTTTCTCTTTATTTTTTTCTTTCACCATATATTGAGGTTTGAAACATAAATTCCACTTTAGTAATCATGAAGTGGGAGCTATAAATTTATAAGTAATTTTTTTTATAACTTCTACCCAAAAATAAAAGAATCCACCTTTATGGGATAAACCCATGATATCATGGGATTTATTTGTTTTTGAGAAATAAAGTAACCGAAAACAACACAGAAAATGTTTTTTTAATCTTTCACCGTATATTTATTTTTGAGAAACCACATCCACATTTGGCAATCAGTCATGTGAGATATAAAGCTATGAATTTGTATTATAGATTCCGAAAAGAAAAACCAGAATATCAGGTTTATCAGTTTCTGAAAAATATAGTGACTGAAATCAACAAGGAAAATGCAGTTTTATCTTTCACCGTATATTGGCTTGTGAGAAACAAAATCAACATTTGGTAATCAGTTAGTGGGAGCTATACACCTATGAAGCTTTATGTTTTTTACAAATTCTTCAAAAAAAAAAAAATCCTGATTCTAACTTTGGAAAATCCATGATATCAAGAGTGACGATATTATAAGATTTTGGGCAAAATAGTTTAAAAGAAAAACTGACAAGAGTGAAGCGACTCTACTATTCTTTTGGAATCTTTTGTCATTATCTCGTGGAATCTGAATTTAAGAGGAATTATACCCTAAAAACCCCCTTTTTAATCAGCAAGTATTGTGGCAATAAATATTGAGTGATTGTGCAGGTATCCGGATGACCCTTTTGACATGCGTTGGAAGTTCATAGAAAATGAAACTTGGAGTTTCATTAACACATCAAACAAAGTGACTAACCCCACTGCGGCTTTCAGCCACCTCAGTGGTCATGATGACCGCGATCAAGCCAGTCAACGACAGTGATGATTTGTATTATACTTGGCAGGTAGATCGTGATCCCTCTTCCAACTACACGTTTACACATGCACTTTGCTGAAATTGAGCTCCTTGACTCTAATGCCACGAGAGAATTCAATATATACTGCGGCAATTACTCATGCAATGGCGGCAAGCCTTTTCGCCCAAAGTACCTTGTTACAACCACCATCCAAATCCCCCAACCGTTGACAGGCCAAATTGAGTACACATGTTCATTTAAGAGGACACCAAATTCCAACCGTCCACCAATACTTAATGCTATAGAGGTTTTTGCCATCAGGCATTACAATGCCACATCAACCCGAGACCAAGACGGTATGTATATATATATATATATATATATATATGTATGTATGTTTGTCTCTAGAACTATCTTTTATGTGTGTGTGTGTGTTTGCAAGCCTTTTTGAACAGTCAGAGATAGACTCATTGAAACTCCATTTTTAGGTGTGCCAATGCTTTCTAAAGAAGAAACTAGCTACTTAAATTAAATTTTGTTTGATCATGCTCTCTTTGATCAGAATACCTTTCAACTGTGCCATTAAAAAATTCAACTTGTTAGTTATTCGTACCTAAATGTTTAAATATTTTCCTTTCGAATTTGTGGAAATCAGTTGAAGCCATCCTAGACATCAAATCGGCTTACCAAGTAAAGGGAAAGTGGATGGGCGATCCATGTGTACCAAAAAATTACTCGTGGGATGGATTAACTTGCGACTACCCCCTTAAAGATGCCCCTACAATTTTGTCCATGTGAGTTCTCCCCCTACTCATATAGCTGATACAAAGATAGTCCTTCTTAATTAATGTTCATCTGCCTTGATGGAAAGTCACCATCTCTTCTTCACAGGAACCTCTCTTCAACTGGATTGAATGGAGAAATAGCTGCCTCTTTTGCAAATCTCAAGTACATCCGGTCCTTGTAAGTTTCATGTTAATTCGTTGCAACGAAATATGCAACAGTAGCCCCAGTCCGAAATTGAAGGCCTCAGGTCAGATTGCAGCCTTCATGTGCGCCATAACTTCAACAATCTTTGTTGGTTGATGTCTAATCAGTTCAGCATTGATCCAGAGTTTCAATGTCTTATGTTAATGAGATGGGGCTGAAGTATTGCCACATTATCTAGATGTGACTTGTATCAATTTATGCAAAGTGCTGGAGTTGATCCAAACTCATATACTGCCTGATCTTGTTGCTATTTTCTTTCAGGGATTTGTCACGTAATAACTTAACTGGGCCCATACCTAATTTTCTAGGAGACTTACCATCCCTCTCATTACTGTAAGTTGAATAGCATTGATGATGACTTTTAAGTTCCTCTATAAAATAATATCTAGTTTGAAGCCTGCAATCATTTCAGGAATTTGAGTGGCAACCAACTTAATGGATTGGTCCCTTCAAATTTGCTAGAAAAATCGAAGAAAGGATCACTTAAGTTGAGGTAAGATTTACAACAAGATGCCATGGGCATCAATTTCCAATAAGCTTTATTCCCATTTATGACTATTACAACTAGAAGTGCGATTCTCATTGTTTAAATTCCAACGGTTTCTTAAGTTATATTTTGCAAGAAATTTTATCCAATGGTGATTATTATTCACATTAGTGTCAAATTAGGGTGATTGTTAAACCATTGAAGGTTAGTGAGTGTGAGGAGGTTGGATTTGTCATGTTAAAAGGGTTGCCTCTCATGCAAGTCCGTGAGAAGTACCTCTTAGCACTTGCAGTTTTAATGATGATTTTTAGTGGCTAAAAGTGCCATTTCCACCCTAGCACCTACTGTCTTAGGGTTTCCGGCACTTTCAGCAGCAGAAATTATCTTCCCACCGCTAAAAATGAGACTGTTTTTGCCGCTAGTGACGGTCAATAGAACTTCTGCAATTCCTTCGTTATGATTCTACTTTCACTAACACGATATTCAACTTTGGTTGTTGCCAGTATTGATAATAATCCAAATCTCATTGGCTCTGTCAACGACGTAAAAAAGGGTCGAAAGATTATCGCTCCTGTACTTGCATCAGTTATTTCGACATTGGTCTTGCTAACCATAGTGGGTTTTGTACATCGAAAATTTACTCAGAGGAGACAGAGAGGTAATATTGTCATTTCTGCTTTTTATTTTTATTTTTGAGTAATTATCTTTACATCTCTATATTGTAAACACTAACTTAACAACAATCTCTTACACTTGAACTTTACTTTTATTTTATTTGATGGATCATGAAAATAAAGGGGTAGTAAGTGCGTGTTTGTTTAATGCCGCAGAAGAGGAAACTCGTGCTTCCTCTTCTGTTGAGATGGAAGTCCAATGGGGAGAGGTCAGACGTAGAACTAGATTTTCACTCTCATGAAAAAAGAATAGAACAAAGAAAAATATACATGCACTGAACAACCAAAAGGCAAAAATCAAGGAGGTGTGAGTTCTTCTTCCGTAGGAAAGAATCTTCAGAAAAGTGCCCTTTGTGTCAGCACAATGATCGAATTTCCAAAAATAAACTGGTGTTTAGATGTCTCCCACTTTAGTTGTTAAAGTTGGCTGCATTTGGTGGATTGCAGCTGATCATCATGTCGTTTTTGTAATTTCCTTTGATTCCTTCGGGCTGGTTTTTGTTTGTTTGTCTGTTTGTTTTTTGGTAAAAGAGGCTAGTTTTTGTTTGTTGGATATGGTTTCAGCCTCTTTGATTGGAAGTATAATTAAAAATCTATCATTTAAATCAATAAGGTTTGGAAGGAAAATTGATCATAGTTCTTTTCTGGACCAACTCAATCATAAGACGGCTGTTATGAATGGAATTCTTTTAAATCGATTGTGATGAAAATTTTTGCCTACATTTGGCAAGTTGTTGTAACTTTTCATTCATACAATCATAGCCAGTTAAAGCTGATTATTAACTTGCGAGAGACAGAATATTTATAACCTGATTCATCTTAATTAATCAAGTCTCAGGCAATCCTATATTCATAAGCAAGTTTTTGGTTATAATGATGGAGTACATATGATTAGGCCCTTAACAAAAATTCAGGTGCAGGTACATACTGTAACCTGGAACCTGTTCAGGTCTGGGTTCAGGTACAAGTTCCTATTAGTAATTCATGTCCTAGTCCAAGTGCAGTATGAACCTGTCCCAACCTAACATGTTCTCATCTCCATTGTCGAGTGGCAGTGAATTAAGATCAAAAAGTGCATCATTTATGTCATGAACATTTTTATGCAGCTTCCATTGTCAAGACGAAAAGTGGTTCCATGCTCTACGAGCATAGACGGTTTACATATGCCCAAGTTGTTAGTATGACCAACAATTTCGAGAGGTCCATTGGCAAAGGAGGGTTTGGGACCGTTTACCATGGCCAGATGACTAATAACACTCAAGTTGCAGTGAAGATGCTCTATCTACGATCGATCAAGGCCCCTTGTCAAGGCTCTAACGAATTTGAGAATGAGGTGAGACTAAATCATTGCTTATCCCAACGGGTGATTTTAGGATGCAAAGAGAAATACTTGATCATCAATCTTTAATGGATAAATGTCAGTTGAGCATATATCAAATTATCTAATTAGCTTTTCTGTGATACTCTCCCTGTTTCTGATGAGACCCACAACAAGAATGGCAATCAGTTCTTTTTAATGTAATGCATGCATAAGAATGATCCATCAGTGTTGCTGCTAAAGTTAGACATATGGTCGGGATGATCTGTGTTGTAGGTTCAGCTCTTAATGAGAGTTCACCACAGAAACTTGGTCTCTTTTATTGGTTATTGTCAAGAAGATGGTAACATGGCGCTGATATACAAGTACATGGCCCAAGGAAACCTAGCAAGCCATCTATCAGGTATCGAAATCCTCTAGCTTTTATCCATTTTCCTACACTCAGCAAATATATTGTCCTCTGCCCTCATCATCATTATTGTAGTCTTGTCCCATCCCATCAATCTGGGATTGGATTAATGATTTCTATATAAGTAATGTATTGAAGGCAAAAGTAGCCGCAATGAGCCCTTCAAACTAGATATCTCATTGGATTGGATGGTTCCCATTCTCTCTCTTTCTTTCTTTTATTCCCCCTTTCTATGTATAGGTGAACAAAAGGAAGACCTTTTGTACCTACCCCTTCAATGACATTTGTCATGCTTCCCGGTGGACCCCACTGGCTGGACCTCATAGAGGAGTGACTAGACCATTCCCAAGGATGTGGTGTATGCATATATATATATATATAGACACACACGCACACATATGTGTGAGTGTGAATGAGAGGATTTGGAGACACAGCACATGAGACTAAATGGTAACTCAGAAGAACAAACTATTTAGAGAAGATATTTTTGATATATGCACATAATAATGGATTGTTACAGTCACAGACAAGTATTCGAATGCACTAAGTTGGGACAGACGACTGCGTATAGCATTGGATGTTGCACAAGGTGAAAGCGACTGAATTTATCTTCTTCTTTTTTTTTTCCCTTGTCTTGTTTGTTATTATTTTCCTTCCCTGCTAATGCATAATTTGATGGTTGGTTTGAGTTTGTACGTAGGATTGGAGTATTTGCATGATGATTGTAAACCAGCAATAATTCACAGAGATGTGAAGACAGCCAACATCCTACTAAATGAAAGATTAGAGGCCAAGATAGGAGACTTTGGGTTATCCAGAGTTTTCAATGATGAATTCACTCATGTTTCAACAGCAGTGAAGGGAACCTTCGGATATCTCGACCCAGAGTATGTTTCCACCCACACATAAATTTGCTTTCATTTACCTTGCAAATGAAACCTTATTAAACTGTCCACTGTTTCAATTTGTACTTCATAAAGATTTTCTCCGCATTCAAATTTATTATACTTTTTGCCTTATTTGTTTGTAGTGTGGTGTGAAGTGAAATGAAATTAAAGGTCAAATCAAAAGAAAAAGAAAGAAGAGAGAGTTGATAGCAAAAGCACTAAAATTCACTACTCACCTTTTTGTCATTTTGCATATCTTTTAAGGGTGGCTTTTTATCATTTTGAGCCTTTACTTTTCTACCCCTTCGTCTTTCTTTTTCTCTTGGTTTGACCATTTAATTTTATTTCA
This sequence comes from Camphora micrantha, assembly GCA_003546025.1. NCBI lineage: Eukaryota > Viridiplantae > Streptophyta > Magnoliopsida > Laurales > Lauraceae > Camphora > Camphora micrantha. The sequence goes on from QPKB01000002.1 coordinate 76,998,528, forward strand.
TTTCACTACTCATGCAAACAAATATGTAGAGTTTTGGGAGTCAACATGCACAGAAGATAATGCTTTTTTTATATAGGTATTGCAATTCCAATAATTTGACAGAAAAAAGCGACGTCTATAGCTTTGGAGTTGTTCTGTTACAACTAATCACAGGCAAGTCAGCAATTGTGCGGATCACAAATTCCGAGCGGATAAGCTTAATTGATTGGGCAATCCCTATGGTTGTGGGAGGGGACATAAGGGATGTGATTGACCCAAAGTTTGAAGGAAATTATGACATCAAATCCTTTCAAAAAGTTGCAGAAATTGCACGTGCATGCACCTCGCCGAAATCCATAGATAGACCTCACATGAGAGATGTTGTAGTCGAGTTGAAGGAGTATATTGGAAATGAGAAAGCCCTTGAAAGTGAAAGTGCCCCTGAAAATGGTGGGTGCATGAACAGTGGACCAGTACAAACTACCTCTGAGATTTTATCTTCTCTTTCGGCAAGGTAGATTCATCATTGCTTCCAATTACAGATAATGAAATGATTTTCAAGTGGTTCCATAGAGGTGTGTTCGGGTTCATGCTGCACAGGATTAAATGCTCATAAGTTTGAATAATGCCAACAGATTTCATAAGGAGGTAACATAAGGAAAATAAATGTTACCCTGTAACATAATGATAATGATAAATTGTGATATTGTGTTGTCTCGTCTGATTAGTGGATCTTACCCAGATAGTCCAAGCTGCAATTATCATCTAATCCCAATTGTTAGTTTTTTTTAATCCCAGAGATTAGCATGATTAATTTTCTTAAATCGCAACCCGTTCTCTACACCATTTCTCTCCTGAGAAAAACAAAGGGAGAAACCCATGCGTTACAGCCCATCCCACTCTCATGCTCCCTAGCCATTCAAGTGCTCTCGATCCAGGTGGCCCCTCTGCTTTTGGTCCCTGCCAACCAATTGGTCCCTTCGCATTGAGTTGTCACTTGGCACCATCTTCTTCATGCAATGCAACAAAAAAATAAATAAATGAAATAAAGGGAAAAAAAGGATGAGTACTGCCATCCAAAGTTCCAAAATCTACCTTTAGTTATATATGGGGCCTCTCCCTCACATCTATAGCTACACCAAAAACAACAAATAGGAACCGCTCAAAACTGTTCCTGACAGAAACTGGAATGGTTTTAAACCGCTACAAAAAACAGGTGTTTCTAAATGATTGAAACAGGTCCAAACCATTCCAAAGAAGAATTGATCTTCAGGAATGGCTCGAAACCATTCTATAACCGTTTCAAATTTTGATATTGGAACGGTTTTCTAAGTGTTCCAATACTAATAAGGACGGACAGAATCCAGAGAAGAAAAGCAGAACAGTTCTTTTTTACTTCCTCTATAGAAATACAAGAAAGAGGATGTGGTCTCAAATCAAGAACAGTACAGAACACCAAATCTTTTTTACTTTTTTTAATCCTAATCTGCCCAATTTTCAGACAGTAATGACTGATTCAAGACAAACTCCAATCTCACAGAAAGTGAGTGTCTATGTTGTTTCTCTCTCTTCTACTTGTTGTATATGGTTTTTCTATTGGATTGGAGATATTAAAAGGGGGGAGAGAGAGAGAGAGAGAGAGAGAGAGAGAGAGTTGGTACAGACTAAATAAAATCTGAAATTAATATACCATAAATTTAGGTCCAACATAGCCAATGGTTCTAACAGTTCACTGTTTTTCAGATATACCATATCAAATTGCATCATACCATACAAAGCTAAAAACCTTCAGATATCCTGAATTTTTTTAATGCATCATCAAGACAAACGACTACAGATTAGGGACTAGGTCTCAAAAGCCTCATACTTATGCAGTTTCGTCCACATGCAATTCTATGGCCAGCAACACGCAAATAACAAGTATTCTATGGACGAAAAATGCATATGCAATCATGCACATGAACACAAAAGTATACCAATGATGATGGCAAACAATAATATTACAGATGGAATGCATTCTCATACCAGTAATGCGAACCATTGTTTCTCTTCCAGAGAGATCAGTAACATGCTGCAATTTAAAAGAAAAAACCATTAGGAATGTGTTATGAAAGGTATAAAAAAAAAAAGTAAAATATGTTCACCTTGCAACTTCACATTTTTCTATCTTATACATGTGCTCAAATGGCATTTCTTTATCTTCTATTATATTGAGACGACCTTGGAATAATGCAATAACTAATCTAAATTCGAGGGAATTAGTCTAATACACCTTCCATCCCAACCGCACGAAGCCAGCCCCCTCGCCCAACCCCAAAACCCATGATCTGATTGATGTAAAGCATAAACATCCAGTCTGTGTGTATTCCAGTGGCAGAAGTGCGTTTGCCTGGACTGTGGAACAAATAGGTGGTTACAAGGGTCGATTACAAAGGGCAGTGAACCTCAAATACGGATTTGTAAGATGTGATGCATAAGTTGAAGCCAGTTAGAGAACCCATCTCTATAGGATAAGGCGATGATAACATCAATGTTTATTACTAACATGATGCTAAAATGTAGAAATATGAATTCTACATTACAGTAAATCTCAAACACCTTTAGCACCATTTTTGAGCCACTTAAAAATGGTTGAATCAAACAACTGAATATTCTATATCCAGTTCCTTAGTAATTTATGCAAACAAACAGGCTCTAAAGGGGAGAAAACCATGTCCATATTCATATCCAATACCGTTAGCACCGTTTCAGCTACAGTTTTATAAGTTTCAAGTTAAATTCAACAAGAATGTGTTTTGAATTCCAAACACACAGGATCAATTCATGTATAAATTTTGTGCCATTGCCTATAACAAAAGGAGGTATGTAACATGAGCAAGTTGAATCAAACAAACAGGGCCACACGCGCCTCTCCCGCCTCCTCTCTTCTCTCCCCCGACTCGCCAATCCATCCCAAATCAAGACGGAGTCTGACTCGCTTCTCCAAGAGCGACTCGCCGAACCCACTCCTAAAACCCTAAGTCCCATCTCACCCTCAAATCTCCTAGCACCACCGAACTCACTCCTACAATCCCTCCGTTTGAAATCCCACCCAGCAGAAAAATAAGTAGTAGAAAGAAGAAGAAGAAGACTGACTATCCGACGGCATACCTGGCTCCTGTTGATCGTCTCCACTGCTCCTCAAAGAGATCAGTCGGATTCATTGGGGGACGTAGCGGGGATTTCGGGCGCGAAGGGAATGAGGAATGGAGGGAAAGGAAGGGGAATGAGGTTGAGAAAGGTATTTGGGCGCGTTTTGAAAGATTGGCGAGAAGGGAAAATAAAGCACGCAGGAAACTATGCCTTAGTTGTCAAGAAGGGTTTTTGTTTTGATCTTTCATTTTGAAACGGCTTTTTCCACATAGAGTGGTATGACACCGCCTCAAAATTGAAACGGCTAAAGGCCGTTTCAAACTACCCTTTATTAATTCCAGCCTTTGGCATACTCGGCCAGCTGTCATTGCCGATGTCATTTCCTTTCTTTCAAATGTAGAGAGGGAGGAGTAAAAATAAATCATCGTTATTATTAAAGCCATGTTTCAACTTTGTTCGGATCGAGTACATGACCTCTGTTGGTTTGTTTTAGTCTGTTTTGAGTCAAATTCTTCTATAAGTTACACTTGTTCAGATATATTTTTACTATCCCCATCCACATCTTCTTTAACTTATCCATTTTTCTTGGTGGACTATCAACCTTTATAACCAGACTTCTCATTATTGGCATTGTTACCAGCGTGTTAGACATGCCCAAACCATCTGAAATGGGTATCTCTAATTTTATCCTCTATTGATTATGTTCCTAAATGCTCTCAAAATCAATCATTTCAAATTTTATCCTTTCCAATTCTACGACACACATACCACAACATTCTCATTTCTGCTACATCCATTTTGTGCTTATGTTGCTTTTTGATTGACCAACATTTTGTTTCATAGGTTATTGTCAATTTAATCGTTATCCTGTGAAATTTCTTCTTTAATCTTGTTGGCATTCATCAATCACATAGCACTCCAAAAGCAAGTCTCCACTTCAGTCGTCATGTTTTTAACTCCACCAGTTTTTATTGTCAGTCTCAAACCCGAATAAAGGAAGAGGGTTGCGTTAGGTCGGTTGACGGCAGTGTAAAACTTTGTCACAACCCAAACATGAATCCCTGAGAAGTAAAAATAAATAAATTATAATATAATATAAAATATTAGGTAGGTTAGAAAGATTAAATGATTTTGAATTTTCAATGATCTTACAGTAGGTTATTCTTTCTTATATAAATTAAGAGGACTTACTCTCAAGACAATTACGGTGAATGGACTTGACTTGTGGGTCCTTAATGATAGGGTTAGGGTAATCAGATGGGGGTTAGTTTTTCTGTAAAGAAGATGGGCCCAAGTAGATCTTCGAAACCCTACTTCCCAACCCCAGATGGGGCCCACAGAGAGGTGCTACAAAGCCCCAGTGCACAACGGGCACACTCATTAATCTCTCTCTCTCTCTCTCTCTCTCTCTCTCTCTCTATATATATATATATATATAAGGAAATATTCATGTGCTTCTATCCATCACCACATTATGGTGAGGGATAACATAGTGGGGCCACTTTATGATTCATCCACACACATGGAACCACCTAAACTACAATGGATCAATTGAGTTTTCATTAATCCGATTGGATTGGACCGTTGGATTGAGGGTCAAAATTTTCGTTTAGAATAAAGTCGTTAAATTTGTGGGTCACGAATGAAGGGGTAAGAGACTTGTGATTGATCCCAAACTTGAAATATGGTCTCATCTCATATGACTCTTTCCATCCCCTCTAAGTCCAATGATCAGGGCCCTATTGAGTTTGTCCCTCACCATATGATGAGGTAAGGATGCACATGAATATTGCCCATATATATATATATATATATGTATATATATGATTTGTCAAATGAGTGAACTTATTTCGGCACACACTCAGTTTCCATAATGATCTTTCAATCCAGACAGGCCTAAAAAATTAGGTCATATAACACACCATCTTGTTAGACCATTTCGCTATCTTCGAGCCTCATCATTCAAGTGAAATACTTGTGGGATCTACTCGAATGATTATATATTCAAATAGCACAAGCATCAATTGAATGTAAAACACATATATGTCTTTACGATGAATATTAGATTTTCACAGATCCCTCAGTGGAACAGCTTCACATCAACGGAGGAATTGCTACACTCTTTTTTTTTTTTTCTTTACTATGAGATATCGGAGGGGCAATCAAGCATTGAAATTGTATCCCCTAAAATCTTGGGTACAGAATTTTATGTAACAATTCTATGCGCATCATGAAACATATGTGAATATATACAATTTAGAAAACTCTTATGCATAGAGCTAATAAGATAACCTAACTGTTAATACAAAAGAGGTCTCGAAAGAGAGATAAAATAAATAATATAGAAACTCTATAAAGCTTGGTCGTCCAAGTGAAGTGAGCCCTGTGATCCGGCTTGATCATGTGGGCCACACTCTCTAAAGTCTAGCAAAGAAAAAAAAAAAAAAAGTCTTTGGTTCCGGTTTCTACACAATAATATCTCCTCGAGAATAAAATGCAGGGAAAAGTTGGTGTATGCTTGAGAGATGACTTTCAGGAATCAAGACCAGGTCATCCTTCTTGTCCATATCCATTCTCAATTTTCTGAGCCTACCTATTGATGGTCGAACATATGTAGCTTGTCCAATGAACCGGCTCCATTTCTGATATTTTATAGCAGTGGTCCTCTTTAAAAACAAATCAAGAAAGAAAAAACCAACATGAGCTTATTTTGCACATGGGAGATTTGAAAAAATATTAAAAAAGTAAAATTTCTTTCATGAATAGAACTTATGGGAAGCTTTTGACCCCATTCAATGCCGAAGTTAATGGGCCATCTGTCTACCTAAACAAAAAGAATTAACGAGCCCAACTTCTATGTGTTTAAAGAAAATTCTTTTTTTTTAGACATTCTGTCAGTAACTCTTCATTTACCCTAACTTAACCCCTAAATTAATGGATGAACAACTATTTGATTACGTATATTGAAAAAATTAAAAAATAAAATTTAAAAACCCAAATTTTGGGTACAAGCGGTTTGCTAAACCTAGTAAACCGTTGTCTCTGGCTTTTTTTTTTTTTTTTTTTTTTTTTTTTTTTTTTTTTGTGTGTGTGTGTGTGTGTGTGTGTGTGTGTGTGTGTATTGCTTAATTACTCTATGGATTGTGTATGTGATTGTTGATTGTAGGTTTGTTCGTTTTACTGCGCGTACCCAATAAGTGATATCAGAGCTAGAAGCAGATTATATAAGTTAGGGTTACATATTACATGAGATAAATTCCATGGGTTGTAATCCTTACAATCTCATATAAAAGATTCTCTCAGATAACTCCCTTCTCATCACATAATATGTCTCATATGTATAGCAAATAAGGTCCTCTAATATTAGTTCTTTCTTTAATACCAAGGATATCTCTTACGTAGGTTTTTTTTTTTTTTGGTAAAAGCAATTTCATTAGAGAGGAAAGAAAATAAAATAAAAACAAGAGGAGTTTCCCAAATTACATAGGAGATCAATCCCTTGCTAGTCCCACATAAACCCCTTGTCTATATGAGTTATTGGCAAGTTCATGAGCAAATTGATTATGCTTTCTATGAACATGGAAAAAGGAAATGTCTTCAAACTTGGACCTCAACTCATTGATGTCCTATAAAAGAGCTTTGATAGCCCAATCCATCAACCCATTGATGGCTCTAATCACTTCGAGGGCGTCCGACAAAAGATGGATCTTGCAAAATTCCAGTGACCTAGCCTCCTTCATTGCAAAAATGACAGCTCTTGCCTCAGCTTCTTTTGAAGAGGAAACCTTGGATCCATTGGTTGATCCTGCATGAACTCAAGAACCGTCAAACCAAATAACAAAGCCAAAGCCTGCTTTTCCATCCACGGCTCTAAAAGATGCATCCGAGAACACCTGAGCTGTGCCTTTAAGGCTCCTCAGACTGAGATCTTGGGGATTATATGAAAGTCCTTTGAAGGCCTTTTCATTATGGGCCATTGAGGCAACAACCATTCTTCTAATGCATATGATTGTGCTAATAGGCTCAATTTTTGTACCCCTAAATATAAAATCATTCATACTTTTCTATAAGGCCCACCAAAGAGCGAAAACCGGCCAGGATTTCTTTTGAGGACTAATTGGCGAATTCATCTTGCCACAATAATCCATAAAGGAGTTCCACTAGTCTCTAATCCTCAGAGAAGTAATAGAATGTGATAACATTCCTATGTTAGAATCAAACCATGATGCTTTTGCATGATCGCAAAGAAAAATAGCATGCTCAATAGATTCTTCTGATGTTGTACATATAGGACAAATGGCATCATTAGAAATATTTTTGTTAAGGAGTAACTTGCGTACCTTGACTGCGTTATTAAGACATTTCTAGTCAAACAAAAGGACTCTTTGGGGTAGAGGGAGGGATCACAATGTCTAATTAAAAGGAGAGTTATGGGTAATCCTACTTTCTTCATGAATGATCTTGTATGTCGGTCTTGAAGATAAATTGCCCCCTTTGGAAAAGGGGCATATTCTCCTGTCATCACTTTTAGAATGGGGAATATAGATTTTCATAATAGGAAAAAAAGCAGTATACCTACTTGGACTTTGGTCATTTTGCATAGTACCCCCTCTTCTTTGGTATTTTGTACTAAACATACCTGAAGTTCTAATTAACATGCAAAATGAATGGATTCGGCAAATTACTTGCCCAAAAAGACTTATTTCCCCTTGGGGAGAAAAAATCCTAGGCCCGTTTTTTTTTCCCTCTCAATTCCCCCTTTCTAAATTTCTGAACCTAATCGACCTGCAACTCTCCCTCTCTCGTCTGCACTTCCTCTCTCCGGCAAGATCCAGACCACCTGCACGTCACGACTCTAGAACCCGGCGTCGGCGAAGACCCGGCTGACTCCAGGATCGTTAGGAATTGAGAGAATTAGGGGCTGAATGAAGCTCAACTTTCATAGACAGCAGAGAGGTTGAAGAAGATGGTGACGATGAGGACGGAGACGACGAAGAAGAAGAATTGAGACGTGGGTTTTGTTGCAGGTGCTAGTGGAAGGCCTCAAGAATGAAATGTTCTTTTCCCAACTCCTTCCCTTTAAACTGCAGCCCCTTCTCACCTTCCTCGACTTGATTACTTCTCCAAATAGAGTAAAACAGAAGAAGAAGAGAAACAACAGATCATAGAAGAAAAAGAAAAAGAAGAAGAAGAAGCTTCTTCAATCTTTACTTACCATGGGCTTTCCACTGGGCTATTCAAAGCTTCTCCTTCCAAAACTCATCTTCCATGCCTTCTCCTTTCTGGGTCTAATCCAAAACCTCTTCTACAGCCTTTTCTCTCTTCTAGTTGTAGACATATCTATCAACTATTATTTTCCCTTCAAAGCCTTGGTGCACACGCCCATTCCCCACATGGAAAACAAATCTGATTGATCACATACCCTGGAATGCAATATTGGCCCAATCCAAATAATTTTGGTCCCTAGTTGGAATTTCATTCAGACTATAGCTGAATCCACATTCATCGTCTCTGTGTGATATTAACCCACAGAACTCGCAGATAGATGACAATGTTGAGTTTTTGGGTGAAATTAACCCACAGAACTCGCAGATAGATGACGATGAATGTGAAAACTAGTTCTTGGGTGATATTAACCCTGCCATTATTCTCTTTGTGATATTAACCCACAGAACTTACAGAACTCTGTGTGATATTAACCCAAACTCATCTTCTAAGCCTTATCTTTTCTGAGTCTAATCCAAAACCTCTTCTATAGCCTTTTCTCTCTTCTAGGTCTCACCCATCTCATCGAACCGAACCCATCTAGCCCTGACCACAACACCCACCAACCCCAACCTCAATCCTTCTCTGCAGTCCTCATCCTCATCCGAGAGATCCTCCATGTGATCAAATTCATGAGACCTGCCCTCTCTGTAGAACTCTTTTTGTGCTTGAACAATTGCAAGATGATTTCAATGAGCGGCTTTGGGCAGCTGCTGGGATGCAAGACTACTATGGAGAGTATTCTTCTTTTGGTACTACTTTGTAGAGATGATGGAAAAGAAACTAGTTACCACCAGGTGTATATAAATTTCAGAGAAATTTGATATTTCAGGTTAGTGGGTGTTGGTGTAGATTGAAAATGAAATATAGAACCCTAGCCTAAGCGAAAAATGGGGAAATGAATCAAAAAAAGGCTAACATCTTATATATGGAGGGGTAAATTTGTCATTCCCTATTTTCCGTAACGGCCGCCTCTATTTGCATTGTGATTTAAAATACAAGTAGATTTAATACAAAATACCAAAATACATAAGGTACTCTGAAAAATGATCAAAGTATAGCTAGGTATTCTGCTATTTACCTTTCATAATATCCTCAACATCAGATGCGTTATTAAAAACATTTCTAATTAGCTGTTCGTTCCAATTTTTGTCTCCATGCCAAAGATCTTTAACCACAAGATCTTGGTTAACAACACTGGACTTTAGTTTCCTAAGACCTCCTTCTGCAGAAAATTGCATTTCAAAATCAAGATTTGATCCCCATTACCAATGATCCACCCAATGCTATCATTGATAAAATTAGCAGCATCTACAAATTCCTTCTAAAAGCCACGAGTTACTTTTCTTGAAGTTTGCCTTCTACAAAGGTCTAAGTGGCCAGTGGGACTCATTATTGGGCATGGTCATGTGGACCCCACTCCCAAAGTCCAACCGAAAAAGAAAAAACGTGTCTTCAGTTTTCGGTTTTCCACACGAAATAAAATCACCTTGACTACAGAAGGTTGGTGCACAATTATTGACCTGGATGCTTGTAGGATGACTTCAGGTCAACTTGCCCATATCCCAGTCTTTACTCTATTTATTCATGCATCACATGAATGGTCGTACCTGACCTATGCGCCAACGAGCTCTGGTTGAACCATATCAATAATAGTTTGATTTGAATTTTAAACAGTAGCTGCCAAGGAAGCAACGAACGGTGACACAAAATCAAAGGCATTAATAACACTCACCGAAATGAAACTTTTGATCCCTGCTACTTGTTTTTTAACTACAAGAACAATTGCTTATAGCCGGCCACTGGCTGCCTGTAAAACTAAGAGTAGCCGCTGGTAAAAATTTTAGCAGCGGTCAAGGTGGTCCTGACTTGTTGAAAGGTATATGTTTAGTCGGTAAATATTTTAGTTGAACTTTTAGTGGAGCCAAAGACCGCTGGTAAAAGGTAGAATGGCCACCGCTAAAAGTAGTTAGCATTAATTTTAAAAAATATATATTAAATAAATTTTATATATATTAACCTTTCTGCTTTGTATAATCAAATTCTGCTCACAATCAAAGTAGAGCCCTGCTATCTGTCCCGAAAATCGGGACAGATAGACTTTTTGATCAGAGTATTGCATATCTAGGTACTTGAACAGACATCACATCATGACTTCCATAAGGTACAAGTGAACAATAGGAAAGTGCCCAGCAACACATTGATAACCATTATAGACTTGCATCCCCATTATAAGTCAAGCAAATGATCTATAACTCCTTCCCCCCCAAGCATCTGATTTGTTGCATGTTGAGTTATTGTTACACCCTGACTTAAATTAATCATAATTAAGATTAATTAATTGAGATTAATACTAATTAAGCATGGATAATTGTGTTAATCAAAGTTAATGACCAAAAAGAGATAAAATAGTCTCAAATGATGCATTAAGCTTAATGCAATGGATTTGAATGAAATTGAATTGGTTAAAATGAGTTTAGACTCAAACAAGGTAGGCTACGGACTTTTTCGTAAATACGGATTTTTATGTATTTCGTCAAATATGGAAATTCTTGACACCAACGTGTGTATCTCGAAGAGTACGCTAACTTTCATAATAAACACGATTCCATTTGACTTCAAATGGACCAAATGAGGCTTCATTTGACTCAAAAATATAATAAAGCTTAACAAATGGGGGTTTTTGTGTGAAGGAGCCTTATATTAGAATGAAATGAGCTTCTTCATTCATTCTCACTTCAAGCAAAACCCTAGACACCCTTTTTCTTCTTCTCCTTCCATTTTCTCTCTATCTAGTGTGAAGATTGGAAGAGTTTCCAAGTGATTGGAGTGAAGTTGAACTACTTCACCAATCTTCATCTTCTTCCTCAAGTCATTTCCTCCATTGTTGAAGTGAAGAGCTTGAGAAAGATTTCAAGATTTCCTCTCATTGAGCTACAAGTAAGTACTTGGAACTTTTAATGAGTTTGCAAGTCATAATGAGTGCTTAGACAAGATTTCTAGCACAAATATGCATTTACATGTTTTTATGGATTAGGGTTTGAAGTTGGGGATTTTGATCTCAAACTAAGAAAAGTAAAAGAGGGTTTTGAGTTCATTGACTTCAAGAGAGGCAAGTATATGCATTTCTTTTAATTTTGTGTTATTGTTGTGGTAATTTGAGTTCAAGAGACTCAAATTCCAAGTTATATCTCAGAAGTTCTGAAACTCGAAAAAAATGAGTTTCTGGGTGCAGGCGGCTAGCTGCATGGCTAACCGCCAAAAATCCGCAAAATGGTCAGTCTCTGGAAAGCTGACCGTTGTATTTCGGTTAGCCGAAATTGAAATTTCGGCGAGCCGTCAGGTAACCTCAACGCTGACCGAAATTGAGTCAAAATTTGCATCAGAAGATAAGCTTCTAGAAAGTTGACCGAACCCGGTTCGGCTAGCCGCCAACTAAATTTTGACTAACCGCCAACCAAGTTTCGGTTAGTCGCCAGCCAATTTCGGGCTAACCGCCAAGTAACTGCTAAGGCAAGCAAACCTGATACTGTCAAGACATTAACTGTTAGTTTGAGTCCAATGAAATTTGGATTTTTGAATTTTTACATGGATTTGGAGTACCACTTGTTAGTACATGGGTGATAATTATGGGGACTATTATAATGCACATATTAAATATATAAATGTGATGTCAATCAAGAATAACACGTGCATTTGAAAACCAATGGTTACACCCAAATGGTTGTTTAGAATCGAGATAAGATTGAGTAGAATCATAAGTGGTTAGTAATTCTCTCACTGTATCATTGTATTCCAATTTAATAAGATTGATATTATTATTATAACATTTCCTTGCTATGAAAGGAATTATCGAATTGAATTGAATCTAGAAATGGATTGCTTACTGACAAGTATTAACTCTTGAGTCTGGTACTACCTAACTATTGCATTAGAACTCTAACTGAATTCAATGAATTAATCAATGGAATAAATGACTAATCCTACTGCAGTAGATGGTTTTGGGGGCGTTCCGGAGCTCCGTGGTGATGCTAGTTGTCCTTGGCCCTGACACTAGTAAGTCCCACCATTATGATCGTATCTTTGGGTATTGATTGATGCATTCCATTGGAAGATGAATCCTTCCTTTGAGGGAAGATGGTAAATGAATTGAAATGAATGCTATGGTAGTTGTTATTTTGTACATGTTTATTAATTGACTTATTCACTTAATGTCATTATATAAATTATCTAGAATTGTCTAGAAATGGAGTTTGTTATTAAATTAATGGATGAATTCAGTGTATGTAATAACATGTGCTATTACAATATTTGTTTATGCATTGTGGAACCATCGTGTTCATTAGTGTTATTGATGACATTACATGCCCGATTGCCACTGCCGGTCCAGCAGTTCTCTCGGTGGCAGTGGAGGAGACCGTTCTGGTTCCTCCAGGATAGGGCTGTTAATAGTGTCATGTTAACGAATTCGAGTTACGGGTTAACGAATTCGGGTTAAAATCACCTCAACCTGTACCCGACCCGTTAACTTATCGGGTCAAAAAATCTAACCCGAACACGACCCGTTAATTTAACGGGTTACCCGACCCAACCCGTTAACCCATTAAGTAATTAAATCATTTCGAAATTTAAAAAAAAAATTATACAAAAATAGAAGAAGAAAAATATATAAGCCACATGAAACTATAAGTGAGGATTTCAAGTGGATCCCACCTAAAAACCCACTGTAAAATAATAAATATTAATTTCTTTTTTTATGAATATAAATCAATTAATTTACATTTAGGGAGTAAAAAAAAAATTTAACGGGGTCAAGTGAGTTGTTAACGGGTTACTTGTTTAATTCATACCCGACCCGTTAACTTAACGTGTTAACGAGTTTGACCTATTAATGACCCGAACCCATTAAGAGCCAACCCAAATCCGTTAATATCGTGTGGGTTCGTGTCGTGTTAATGGGTTGTGTGACATTTTGATAGCCCTACTCCAGGAGGATTAATAGAATGGAATGGTTGGGATACCATTTGATATGGGTATCCGAGTGCGAAAAGAGTTGGAACATTTTGTGAAGTGATTGAGAAATTATTTTAGAGATTCATTTTGAAGTGTGATTAATTACCACATGCATTGTGTTTTGGAAATGCAGTGTTTGACAAACAAACGTTGGAAATAATACATGTATAAGGACTTTATTTTGTATACATGTAAATCGCAAATTAATATCGTTAAATATATATGTTTCTGCAATTTTTTTTGTATTTGATAGGTAAATTGAGAATGTTATCCCTTGTAGATTTCATTTTAACTTCGGTTAATTTAAAATTTATGGGAGTAAGCAAGCGCTCACGGCTCATGATTACCGAACTCGTGCCCGGATCGTGAAAATTATCCACATTAGATGGACTCACGTGCCGCTGGCCACCATCACGATGGATCCGGCTAGGAAAAGTGTTCTTTAATCATAAATGCGCAAAGCACTCTATTCATATGCTCACGTGGCTCCGATGCTAAAGCTCAAACTACTTGTCAATAGCTCCACCCTTACATTCAACTACACCATGCTATCACCAATATCATTATCATCACATTCACACCAACATTCATTCATAGATCATCATATTATGTACTACAAGAGGAAGAGAGACAAAACATTTTTGGTGTATCATCATTCATCATGAGCAATATCCATCCATTATCTTACACCTGCCAAATTGCATTAATATGATTCTTGATCCAACATAAGTGTCCAACAAATCAAATTAAAAACATATTTAGAAAAAAATGACTTTCACCATAAAATCATATTGCTTCCACAGTTCTAATCATGTTCGAATCCAACTCAAGGCGGGCTATACCGGGGCCATGCTTGGGTTGGCCCAGACCACTTGCCACGCCACTTAGACTCGACTTATATACAAAGTCTACTCGAATAAATTTGAAGTTCCAAGTCACCACATATTTGAAATTGGCATGAGATGAATTTGAAGGAGTCACAATCACCTGATATGTCATCACTACGAGCTCCATTGTTTTCGGTTCAAACTTCCCATTGATGTTACAAGTACCCGGTGGATAGATCCATGCATGTAAGTTTTTTATGCTTGGTTTTTGTTTGACAGGACTCCTTGAAAACTTCAACACATTCAACCTGAGATGCAAATATTCATATTTAATTTACAAATGACTGAGTTGAGTGCAACATCCTACAAATCACCATTATGGCATACAATAATAATTTTCTTTATCTAAAAGTAAAAATTAACGTACATAAAGGCACTCTACAACACTAACACAAAAAAAGTAAATAAAGGAATTACATGATATGGCTTTGAAAAGTCCACAGGTTGCATATTAAAGTATGTCAATCAACTGATAATAAGCATACAAAAGTATTGAGCTGAATAATAAATAATACATCTAATACCTGTTAGGATCACCACCATGTTTAAAAATATTATTGCATATAAAAGAGATTCCTTGATAAGCATCCTTCACCATATCACTGATGGTTTCTTGAGAAAAGTTCCTTGATAGAAACGAAAAAATCATATATTAATGTGAATTCTAAATTTTGTCCATCAATGTGAATTCTAAATAAACTATCTACGAAGAATGCCAAATTACAATTTAAATTGTAAAAGAAAATGCATATAACCATGCTTCTACGGAACCTTTTCCGATCTCTCTGTTTTCTTGGAACCCTCTTTCTTGTTGTCAAGAGTTAGGACTCAAGATTTTTCAACCAATTTGCTCCCATTTTTACTCCAACTATCTTTGGTAGTATATGTAGTGAAAAATCAGAGGGACCAATTTTCTTTTCCCAATTGTTGGTTTCATGTATGCTCATTCCGTCTTTTTCCCCATTTATGAATTCCCTTGCATCTAACTTTGTTGGGAGTTCCTTTGTGGTTCTCATTGGGTTGAGCATTGAACGATAATAAACTTATATTTAACTCGAATCTATCATTTATTACTAAAATCTTTAAAAGGTCAAATTTAAACACCAAATTATTGATTAAATTTGAATTGCGTTGACAAGTCGGTCCTACGATGGTTTTTCCTTTCAATTAGTTTTTTTGTTCAAACACATGGTGTGCAACTCATTACTAGTACATACCATTTAAATTGGAATCAACAGTGACATGGAAAAAATTGAAGATGTACAAAACAGAATGAAATAATCCAACTATATTCAACAAAAATGTTTTCATACAGCTCCCCCTAATCGTTTCTTTTCTCTAGTTCAATACCAGAAAAGAAAATTCAGATAATATAGCGAATGATTGAGAGGCGTTTGGGAAAAGATAGAGAAGATAAATAAAACATAGCTTCACGTGTATATTTCTTCTTACCTAGGTGCCAAATGTATTTTCTACAGAAATTGAAGAGAATGAAATTTAATGTGACCATGTGAGCGATAGAAATTTACAGCAAAGCAGTTTTTTAACTTTTACTGTCTTTTTTTCCCTCTTTTGCTAAAGTTTTGACTTATCTGTATTTGCACGAAGCCCTGTTTTAACCGAGATATCCAAACAGACTTTTTTGCACTTCCAGTCCTTAAAAAGCCAAAAAGCCTAAAAAGAGCTTTTACCAACACCAAGGAAAAGTCAGTGTACAAGCATGCTCAATGCTCGTGGGATGACTTTGGGTCTTGGGGCAGACCTACTTGTACATCCCGGTCTTTACTCTCTCTGACTGATTGATTGATAAGGACGAGGCGACCAGCTGTACACCAGGAGCATTTCAGTTTCTTCTCTATTTTTCGGACAAAAAGTCTACTGGACAAATCTTTTGGCCGGACAACCCATGCGATGGTCTCTGAGTATCACGAAAAGTTTGTCCAGTATCACTACTAAAGGTTAAAGAACCCAAGGCCGAAAAAAAAAAAAAAAAAGGTATACTATAAAATTTACGGTAATTACATTGGAGTAATGACTCAAAAAAAATAAAAATATATATATATATATATATATATTGAGGCAAGGATTTGCCCAGTGAAATGTTTTGAGATTTTGCTCAGCTTGGCATCTTTATTTCCTCCCTCTCATTGTCTAAAAGCTGATTTAGGTAATGTTTGGATCGTCTTAAGTTTGGGTCTTAATGTCTTGTATCTTAAGCGCTAAGACAAAAAAACTAAATAAGATTGTTTGGTACGCAATACCAACACGTCTTAAGCGTTAAGATGACTTGTTATTTAAGACGAGATTTATCTTAATTCTATGAACTTGAAATCCAGCTCCTGGAATTAAGACCCCAACATCTTAAGCGGTAAGACACTTCAGGACTTTAAAATAATTTTAAAATTCCCGTAATAACCCTCACCAATATCAAAGATTCGAGCCCTAATCTCTCTATCTCTTTCGTTGTTCCTGCGTTAAAACGGAACTCTTCCCTGTGCGACACCAAGCAACATCGATCTCCTTCTTCTCGTCTTGGATCCAAAGTCAAAGGTAAACTCTTTCTTTATCTTCCTTCCCTTCTCATCCCCTCTCTTTTCTTGGGTTTTTTTTTTTTTTCGTTTGGTATGGAAGATTGGATATTCGGATTTTATTGAAGTTTCGAAAAATCAAAGAAAAACTATGAGCGTTGATGCACCATCCATTACTCACTGGGTGATCCATGTTTTTCACACAGTCCGTTTTTTCTCATTTTTTTTTTAGCTGTGGGGCCCTAAACTATCATCTGAACTGTACAAGTTGTTAGGATGACTAAGAACAGCCGCCATATCAAATATCAACCACTGATCATTCCCCGATCTTGAGATATTTGTAAAACAAAAGGAACAATTGAAGTTAAATTTTAGACTTTGTAAACCTCTTTATTAAGATCTGGACCATTGAGCCTCTTAGGAATACTACAAATAGCCATGTGGTCAAGTATTAACCACTGACTCACTAAGTATATCAATAAATTTATAAGAAAAATATCAACCATTAAATTAAAAGAATCTGTTTCAATCTATTTTGAAGTGTTACCAAACAGCCTATTTTTACAATATCTATTTCAAATAGGCCATTTAAAATAGATTTATTTTATACAGATCCATTTCATACAGATAAGAATCGCCAAACAAGCTCTAGTTATTTAACATCCCCGTAGTGGCAGGTATAGATGGGTTAATCGTTCCTAGTTCTAAAAGACTAGGATTGTAAAAAAAAACCGAGAAACCGTCTAACCAAACCGAACCGAACCGAACTGCTGTTAATAACCGTATTCTATGGTTCGGTTACGGTTACGGTTAATGAAATCGAAAAACCGCATGGTTCGGTTCGGTTACGGTTTTCCATAAAAATTCACTGCGGTTAACCGAACCGAACCGTAAAATGCGGTTTGGTTAACCGCACACGGTTAACCATACCGTTATAAAATAAAGAAAAAAAAAGGGGAGGCCGAATGAAAATTTTCGCAATACATAAGTAAAAGTTTTCGCAAAATTGACTGGACTTAAGAAGTTATTGTATATTAAACCAAAAAAGAAGATGCAAATTGATAAATTAATATTCAAAATTTTCCACGGTTATTAACCGTAACCGAACCGTCTTATACAGTTAACCGCGGTTCGGTTTTCTACGGTTTTTGTTTGCACGGTTACGGTTACGGTTTTCAAATACAGAAAACCGCGGTTACGATTCGGTTAACGGTTTTCCCAAAATAACCGGTTAACCGAACCGTTACACCCCTATAAAAGACAGTGGAGGTAGCAAAAACATAGCACGGAAAAATCAATAGTGGTTTTGGTTCGAATTTTAAGCAATGGGTTCCAGGTTCAGTCCTTGCAAATATTTTGTAAACCCCTACTAAGCAAGGTAAGGTGGGCCCTCCTATTTCTTACACTTTGTAGCAGTTGGTCCTCTCTAAAAATTAAGGGGCCAATCTCCATCGTGGGACTTGTCGAACCGCTCATTTTAGATTGTTTTAGTTTAATGATTATGTTATCTGTACCAGAATAAAATTGGGCTAAATCCTACATCTAACCTACAACTGCAATATTATCTTGCCATCATCCAACCATCCATCCATCAAGTATGCAAGTTGCTGAAGTTGACCCCGTCATGTCCTGTTGACTGGACCCAACCGCGTTTTTACTTGACTTGGCAGAAGTGCACATGCATGGCCTTATATTTCAGCTCTTCTTTACACAACTCAGACACAGGGGCCTTTTATTTCAGTTCTTCTTTACACAGCTCAGAGAGAGAGAGAGGGAGGGGGAGATGGTGTTACCATGGCTTTCCATTCTAATGAGTTTACTGTCTCTTGCAGCGTCGGTTCAAGGCCAACCAGGTAAGCTACCTTTTCAAGCAACTCCCATCGTTTTTTAATATAATAATCTTATCTCTGCAATAATGAACCTCTTGAAAACCCCCCAGTTCTTTCTCAGACCACTTTCTATATATCCGCTGCATTACATGAGTAATTTTATGACTTGACATAAGAAGACCCGCTTGATAACTGACACTCTTTCTATCTCTAGTGAACTTAAGTATGTTTTATTAATATTAAATAACATCTAACCAGTATTATATTCTTATTTATAAAATATTTTAGAAATAATTTGCTTGTATGTAGTCTTCTCCTTTAAAATCCTACGGCAGCAGCGGTGAAATTCACTACTTCGAAAAAGCTGTTCCCTCATAAAGGGGTTTTCAATCCTAGTTCTTCGTCAAGTGGGGTTTCCTTGAGAACGGTTACATACGAAAATGGTAAGGAGTGTTAGTTACCAACTAGCTACCCACTGTTCAACCCTTGGTATGCCATTTTTTTTTTCATTTGTTTTTCCACATATGCAGGCTTTCTTCCTATGCAGGCTCCTTTCCTATGTAAGTGGGTTGTCTTTCCATTTGTGAGAGCTCTCTTTTGTATCCCTTGAGCGCCCATTTGACAATTTATTATTAAAGTAAAAGTAATGCAAAGTATCAAATCAAAAGAGAATAAATTATAATGGGATTATAATGATATTTTGTCTTTAGTGGATTTATAGGGACTCTTTTTGAATTTTTTTTGTAAAAAGTGAGGTATTTTTTTTTTTTGTGTGTGTGTGTGTGTATTATAGTAGACAAGGGAGGTTGCGTTTTTACTTTTTTTTTTTTTTTTTTGAAGAAGAGAGAATTTGGAAAAATACATACTTTTGATGTGACACTTTGTTTAAAAATAGAAGCTTTACATTACTTTTACTAGCCTAGTAAATTGTTAAACGGTTATAGATTCCACAGTTGAAGTCTTGCGTGTTACTATGAAAAAAATTAAAACTAATGGGAGATGAGAAACTACACAAACAACTACTTAACAATACATTTGGAGAAATTGTGATGCATGAATCGTGATATCACAGCATATTTTATGTATTGCAATATCGTGAAATAAGGGTATTTCTATCCCCCCAAAAAAATTCTTTGGGTTTCCTGTGACATTTTGATACTCCTGTTGCTAGGGATGTCAAATGGGCGGGGCTGTGCCGAACCAGTCAACGGGCCATGGCCCGACACGGCCCGTGCCGGGCCGAGGTGGCCTGGGCCCATTGGCCCGTTGGGCATGACCCGCCAGGCCCGCCTGGCATGTGGGCTGGTCCCTGTGGCCCCCCAGGATCGATAGGCTTGGCCCGCTAGGCACGGCCAGCCTGGCCAGCCCAAAAATGACAATTTTTTTTAAAATTCTTCATTTAACCCCTCAACAGCTATAAAACGGTCATATAAGGGGTATTTTGTGTCCTTTTTCAGTTTTACAAAGTCTATAAATACTCTAACCCTCCCATTCCTTTTCTTTTAATCAAAATTTTATTTACCAAAAAAAAATAAAAAAATACAAAGGATGTAAATCATTATATAACAGGTGGGCCCATTGTGACAAAATCACTGTGGAAATTGGGTCCAAATAGAATACAAACTTATTCTGTGCATTTTTTATTTAGGCACCTATCAAACATTACTAGATGGCTTTGTTTGGCCAGATAAGCTTAGAAAATAGGTTGGGAACTTGGGTCTAATTGAAACAAAATCTAAATTTTTTGACTCAAATTACATTTCTTTCTAATATTCTTCTCTGGCCCGGTTAATAGTTATAAACTTATAATAGTAATCCAAAATATATATAATGTTACTTTTACTTTTATTATGAATATATTATCCCATTAAAACATAATCAGCTCTAAGTATAGTTTGGTCTCTTCACTTGTGCCTCAGAGCATGGATCTCGTCTTGGACTCACATGTATCTCTTTGGAATGTGTCCAATCAGATATTAGGTTCCAACCAACCCATATATATATATATATATATATATATAGCCTTAGCCATAATAAATATAAATTTAGGTGAGAGAATAAGATTTTCTAAAAGGCTATATAGATTATCCACCGTTACATGTAAGGAAAATCAGTCTAATTGAGTTCATGGTTTTTAGATGCAATCAATTCATATGAATGTCAACAGATAATGATGGAGAAAATGTTCCAATGCTATGTGTTGGATATCTTGTGTGTTTCAAACAATTTACATCCTCTCAACCTTTTACTGTCGGTGTCTGTCGGTATCTGAGCTGTGTCCTTCTCTAAGGGCAGAGAACAATTGTTTTTCAATTCCACTGTGAGTTCCACTGGATCCTTCATAATGTTTGCGGTAACCGGGAACATGCTTAAGCAATCTTCTATTTCATTTCAAACTAGAATCACAGTGCAGTTTTCACTTTTCCTATCAAAAAATCTGTTTGGACAAACTTTTTTGGACAGAATCTTGGACAAACCATATGGTTTGCCTTGATCAAGGCAAACCATATGGTTTGTCCAAGATTCTGATAAAATAGTTTGTTCAGGTAGCACTGCTCATCTCAGTCAGCACTGAGTTTTAATTTTAATTTTTAATATTGATAAAAAAAGGAAAAAATATAAACAAGGCCCGCCAACTCTAGCCCAGCCCATGGCGGGCTGTCCCTGGTGGGCCGGGCCGGTTTGACATGCCTACCTGCTGCCCTCTGCCATTGTTTCGAATTTTACCATGTATTTTCAATAAAAGTCTCAAGAAATAAAATGCAACAAATTAAAGATTCATAATCTCCCAAGACCCATAAAAAAACCATGGAAAGTTCTACAAATAGTCATTCACATAATCTTAAAATAAATCATCTAGAAAAAAAAAGGAAAAAAGAAAACTAGCCACAAAACCCATTTAGAAAAGACGATTGATAGTGATACGTGGATCTTTGCCTTTACTTATTTTTCAATTGTTGCCGCTTTTACAATAAATCATTTACTTGTAATTCTAGAAAATTAATAGTGAGTAAATGAATGGACCACGGTTAGATTATAAAAGTGAATTTTGAGTTTTCCATAATAATGTTTCATAGCAAGATGTTAAAGAAAGCTTTCTTTTTACCAGTTTTAAATAGATGCACATTAATTATGATTTATTTGTTCCAGGCTTCCTTAGCCTCGATTGTGGCATTGCTGAAGATCTCAACTACACTGATGACAAGACTAAGATACTTTACACTTCACATGCTAAATTTATTTGTTCCAGGCTTCCTTAGCAATTACGTCGTCGCTAATTCGTCAAATTTGCATCTTTTCTGACTTTTATCATTCGTAATTGCTGGTTTTCTGTACCAAAATGAGTCAGAACTCTATGTTACTGTCTTTTACACACAAACACACACACACACACACACACACACAAACACACACACACACACACACATATATATATATATATATATATATATATGAGTGTGGGTACACGGATATGGAAGTACAAGGGAGAGGCTCAAGAGGTAGCAATGAAAGAGCCCATTGACTGCTTGAAACTGTTGGAAGGAGGAAGACAAGCCATTTTTCGGTGACAAGAACGTAGGGTATGTGGATATGGTGTTTGTTCCATTCGCTTGCTGGTTCTACACGTATGAAACCAATGACAATTTCAGCATAGAGAATGAGTGCCCTAAACTAATTGCTTTGGTGAAGATATGCATGGAGAATGAGAGTGTCTCCAAGGTTCTTACAGACCCTCACAAGATTTATGACTTTGTTGGCGATTTGAAAAAGAAGTATGGAGTAGAGTTCTGGTAAATGAGGTTTATGAGGGAAAACGATGGGAGGAAGAAGGCATCAATGAGGGACATACATGCTCAAAAGGACCCTAGATTCAAAACCACATTGATGCCTTCTTCCTCCCATCGGTTTCCCCCATAAACTCATTGAGCCTCTCATTTGTTCTTCCATATCCGTGACCCACACTCATATATTTGTGTATAAAAAACAATAACATAGAGTTCTGATTCATTTTGGTATAGAAAATTAGCAATCACAGATGATGAAGGTCGAAGAAGATGCAGATTAGACGAATTAACGATGACGTCGTCGCTAACTCCCAATTTTAAGCGACGACTTCGTCATACGTTTAAATTTTTAATAAAAAAATACGGAAGTGATCACATGGAACCACTTCTATGCAATATTGACTAGTGGCCTGTTTTTCGATTATGGGCCATTTAGGATCTTTTTTTTGTAGTTTCCTCTAAAATAAATCATGTAGGAAAAAAAAAAAAAAAAGGACAAGAGAACACTAGCTACAGAACCCATTTAGAAAAGACTGTTGATAGTGATATGTGGATCTTTATATATTACCTTCACTAATTTTTCAATTGTTGCCGCTTTTACAATAAAGCATTTGCTTGTAATTCTAGAAAATCAATAGTGAAGAAATGAATGGACCACGGTTAGATTATAAAAGTGAATTTTGAGTTTTCCATAATTATGTTTCATAGCAAGATGCTAAAGAAAGCTTTCATTTTTCCAGTTTTAAATAGATGCACAGTAATTATGATTTATTTGTTCCAGGCTTCCTTAGCATCGATTGCGGCATTGCTGAAGATCTCAACTACACCGATGACAACACTGGGATATTTTACACTTCAGATACTAAATTCATAAACACTGGAACAAACAAAGAGATCGCGGCCACATACATAACCCAACAAACATTTCAACGGCAGTATCAGAACCTAAGAATCTTTCCACATGGAACTCGCAATTGTTACACGTTAACACCTGTTATCAAGAGCAATAGGTATCTGCTTAGAGCTTCATTCGCATATGGAAACTACGATGGTCTTGATCAGCCGCCCCAGTTCGATGCCTATGTGGGTGTTAATCCCTGGAACGTCATCCTGCCGTTCAATTCAACACAATATGCGCGTAATGAGATTATAATGGTTGCGAGTCTGGATTATATATCAGTTTGTCTAGTAAATACAGGCAATGGAACACCTTATATATCCGCGCTCGAGTTGAGGCGTTTGAATAATTTAGCATACCGGGCAGCCAATGAGTCTCAATCCCTTCGACTGTTATACAGAAATCACTTCCGACAGACCGCTAGTGCAACAACGATCAGGTAAGGTTTTATATATTTATAATACTGAATCACTTCAATTGGTGCCTATTTGTACTTGCATCGGAAAAAATAGGAGTTGAATATATAAGGTGGTTAAAATGAAGATTAAATGAGAATTTTAAAAATAAGCATCGAATTACATTTTCTTTTGAGGAAATGGAATCAAAAGAGGATGCTAATTGATGCTATTTTTTGGAAATTTATCTTTGATCTTCATTTCTAACCTCCATATGTAGTCAATTCCTATGTATTTTGATGCAGACAATCAGCTAGGCCTTGAATATTTTCTTTATGTATTTACTTTTCCATAAAATACTGGGAGGGGTCTTTTATTTTACCCCTGAAACTAATGTGTAAATGTCATGAGACGTTTGGAAATTAGAGGGGAAACCAGACTCAAAAGTCCAAACTACCATGAAAGAAAATCAATCATTTCCACATGAGTGATTGCAGGCAACAGTTCCTTTCTTTACCATGTAACAGTTTAATTAATAATTAATGCAGGTACCCGGATGACGCTTATGATCGCATCTGGTTTATTTCGGTGGTGCGAGATGGATGGACCCCAATCAACAATTCTTCTCCTGTTAATTTATGGAACAACGATTACTACCGTGTGCCACTGCCAGTCATAAATACTGCAGTTATACCATCCGACCCTAACAACAACTTGAGCTTCTCCTTTCCAACGTCGAACGGAGATCCAAAATTGCAATATTGTATTTACATGCACTTCGCTGAACTGCAACAACTAAAGAGCAATCAGTCCAGAGAATTTAACATAATCGTCGATGGTAACCTTTTCTACGGCCCTTTCTCGCCTGAGTACCTGATTGGATCTACCGTATTCAGCGTCTCACGTCTGAGTCTTAAAAATCAACATGAGGTTGTTTTTTATAAGACAGAATCTTCTACCCTTCCTCCTGTATTTAACGCTGAGGAGATTTTTGTCTTTGAACCGCTCTCCGCAACACCAACAGACAGCAAAGATGGTAAGCTATGATCTACTTACATCTTCATTCATCAGTTTTTTGCCGGGACATTCATTCTGTCGTGCCTGAACAGTCATGGTCATAATTGTGCAAGAGGTGGCAAAATAGGTGTTAGGATCGAAACATACGCGCGATCCACCAGACAATTAATCAATCACACAATCAATTTACGAGATACAGATTTACGTAGTTCAACAAGATTGCTTACATCCACAAGAGATACACGCCGTTCACTATTATTGAAAATTCTGACAAGAGTACAAACACTCGGTGTCTCTCTTGCTTTCTCTCAATATCACTATAAGTGAAATGCTGCTACCACGCAGTATAACAATATGAAGCTCTAAACCTCTAAACACCCACAATCGTCGGATCTGACCTTCAAACAGAAAAGCCAGATTAAACCGACAAATTACAGATAAACCTCTATATTAAAATAAAGTATAGATCAGGTTTCACCAATCCGTCGATAAGGCTAATCCGGTCATCAAATGAGAAATATATACATGGAAAATGTTCACCAGAGCACAGTGCTCATGCACACCATGCATTTAGACCCATAGCATGCGAAGTTGAGAGGTGGATCCCGTCTCTGGAATGATCCAGATGTGCATTATGTGCATGTGCACAGGGGGCAAGTTTTCCGTACTTGTAATTCACGGGTGGCCCTGCATGTTATCTGTCTGGGAACATTAGCCTGAATCTTGTACGCATGCCAGGGTGTCACCTTCTGTCAATGAATGATTCTCTTCTGACCATTTCTCTTATTGATACCGCATTTAGGACGAAATATAGGTAATTGATTACTAACCAAATGCATGGGAATTGTTCTTTACCTTGTTGAAATATTAGTGGAAACCATCGTGAACATCAAAGCTATATATCAAATAAAGAGAAATTGGATGGTCGATCCATGTGTTCCATCGAGTTACATTTGGGAAGGCTTGATTTGCGGCTACACCGGCTCAGAACCTCCCACAATCATTTCTCTGTGAGTCTCACCAAAGATGATTGCATGTAGATGATCTAATATTGCTTTTCTGCGTCTCCTAATTAGAGAACACATTAATGGAACAACAATTATACCTATTTTGCAGAGATCTTTCTTCTAGCGGATTGACAGGTGTTTTAGCTCCTTCTCTGGCCAATTTCACATCAATCCAGTCCTTGTAAGTGGGTTTGTGCAAATTGAGATAATCTACCACAAAGTCTTGATAGAAGGTTTATCATTGTGTACCAGCTGTGATGCGATTTTCTTTCAAAACGAGATGATTTCTTCTTTTTTTTGAAATCTGAGTGCAGTATACAATTCAATTTTTTATTACACAAATTTTGCCCCAAATGCAGAATCTGAAACCTTTAGTTCAATTTCTGAAAGACTAATCATGGAAATATGCATGTACTATAATAATGTTCTTAGTTAGATGTAAAAGGAAAATAACAATATTTTTTTTTACCAGGGATGTATCAAACAATAGCTTGACTGGTCCAGTGCCTGAATTTCTCGCAGAGCTGCCATCCCTAAAAATCCTGTAAGTTGTACATTTATGGCAATGCATTTAGACCTATTTGTATAGAGGACAATCTGGAGTGAATTACTGGGTCTTTTTTTTTCCTTTTGCAGGAAGTTGACAAACAACCAATTCACAGGATCAATTCCTGCAATTCTTTTAGAAAAATCGAAGGATGGGTCACTTTCATTGAGGTTAGTTTACAATGCAAAACCATGAATTGAAAGTCTTCTAGGGCCTATTTGGAAGTGGAGAAAATGGCAAGTAGAGAATCCCTGATAGAGAGAGAAATGAGGAGATCTAGGTGCGGATAATCCCCTCTAGGGACTCTCAATTGTACTGATTCTCCACTGTAATTAAGTTTGAATGAAGAAAACCTATGTTAAATGAAATCATTAGAAAACCCTTTTTTATTTCTAAACCAAAGTACAATTAAATGGTTAAATGTCACTTTTTAATAACAGAAAATTCAGGCGGCAAGAGAAAATGGTGTTTTCTTCCTTTGAGGCGAAAACCATGATAAAATAAAATGTTAAATGGGGTTCTTGTCATATGTTTGACAAGTAGCATTCTTATTAGATCCAATAGATATATTTATTGTTCTTGCTCCTATCCGGTTATCATGGATATTATCCAAGGGCTCTTGGAACATATATAATACACTAAATTATTTTTTTTAAAATATTTATTCTGCCTCTACTATTGTCTTTAGATTTTGTAATTAGAAATGATCAATTAAAAAAAATAAATATTGTATCAGAGCCAACCGGTCGCAAGTCTAAATCTCAACCGGAACAACTTGGCACAAAAATGTGTGTATCGTCAAAAGTACGCCGACTGGGTGGCCAGCAAAGGAAAATTAAGACTATCATCATGAGGGACTATCCATGGATTTATTTTATAAGTTGGAATCTTCATTATTTAGGAATATCTAATCTTCATGCGGTAGAATTTTGTAGGATTTTGTATAGTCAATGGGACTTTGGTTGATTTCCTTGTCTTAACAATCATCTTTTGATTAGAACTCTGCTTTGAGTTGCACCTATTTAAGCTCCCTTAAATAGTTATTCCTTAAATTTTTCTGTCTTCTTTCCCTACTGCGACGATTCTACTTCCGGTGGTAATACGGTATTCAAATTTTTGCTTGTTTCCAGTTTTGATAACAATACAAATCCGAGTGGCCTTCCTGACATAAATCATTGTGAAGCTGGTTCATGCAAAAAGAGACGAAAGATTTTTGTTCCTATACTTGCTTCATCTATTTCGGCACTGGCCATGCTAATAATTATGGGTTTTGTACTTTGGAAATTTACACAAAGGAGAAGACAAAGAGGTAATATTGCCATTTTCGGTTCTGTTTTGAAAATTTTCACTAATGACACGTTACCCTCTCTACAGTGTAAATTCCAACTCATAAACAATCTCGAATGCTTGAGCCTTGAACAAGTTACACCTTTTTATATTTTATTTAGTTACTTGTTTATTTATTAATATAATTCTGCTTATCCTTGCAATGAATATGATAATAAAGGAAGTATTAGTGTGGGCAGCATGTGTGTGTGTGTGTTTGTTGATCAAGTTGGAGGGAAAAATAGGAAAAACACAGGAACTAATAGAAACGGCCTTTTACAAAAAAATAAAAATAAAAAAATAAAAAGAACGTCGAGAATGAAGCTTTTCCTAAACACAGACTACAATGGGCCACTACACTGGAAGGAAGTTTAATTTTAAGTCAAAATGACAGAATAAATGAGAAATTGATGATAAATAGTCCTTCGCCATTAGTGTTATATATATAGTACCACATCTCATTAATTAAATACAATTTATTCCATCTTCATTTTGGAATGCACACCACACCACACCACAACACACCTAACGCTATATAGGAACATAAGAAATCACATTGAAACAACACTAAAGCCAACTAACACCACCATTTTCTTTTCTTTTCTTTATTTATTTTTTTTGGTTGGAAGATTAATATTTATTGAAAAAAAAAAAAGAAGTACATATTTCAGAATTGATAACAAAAACTTCACCACCTGTGCTTAAACATGATTTACTAGATTATGATTATGACAATTGATACTGCCATTGATGGCCACGAACATAGCTTTTGTTAGGTATTAATGCAAGTAGAACAAAGACCATTTTCTATGGAGAATCTATATTTGCATTGAACAACCAAACTGTAAAAATCATGGAGGTTTGAGTTCTGCTTCCGCAAAAAGAATCTTCACAAACGTGCCCTTCATGTAAGCACAAAGATCGAATTTCCAAAACTAAACATATGTTTAGACGTCTGATGTAAACAAAAAAGTGGGTTTAGAGTCCATTGCTTTAGTTAACAAAAAGGCTACTTGTCCCGGGACAAGTAGCACGGCTGTTAGTTAAAGTTGGCTGCATTTGGTGGATTGCAGCAGATCATCATTCTGTTTTTGTACCTTTTCCTTAGAATCATTAGAATCCTTGGGGCTAGTATTTGCTTGTTGAATATGGTTTCGGCCTTCTTTGAATGGCAGTAGATTTTATCTTGGATTCGCGGCTCGTGCGGCTCGGCCCCATATTATCTTCTTTGGGTTTGATTCCATATTTATATGTCACGATCCAGTCCGCCCAACAGATATTGTCGTCTTTAGCTCATGCGGCTCGGGCCTTGTGAAATCTGGTCTAATCTTGCCTCAAGGTTTTGTTTTCGAGACGCGTCTAGCTAGACTCACAGGCGTGAACATATATTAGCTCAAGCGCTGGACAGCCTCTCGGCGATGTGGGACGTTACACTTCCCCAATAAGAAGCATAATTAAAAATTTTCCTTTTAAATCAAAGGTTTGGAAGAAAAACTGATCGTAGTTCTTTTCATAAGGCGGCTGCTATGAATGGAATTCTTTTAAATCGAGTGAGATTTGAATTTTTTGTCTCCCTTCCGCGAGTTGCTGTAACTTTTTCATCGTACAATCACAGCCAGTTAAAGCTGATTATTGACTTGCAAGAGAGAGAATGTAACAATATATTTATAGAGAAAGTCTATCGGTCCCCAGTTCGGGACCGATAGCAGGACTCATATTTATAACCTGACTCATCCAATTGATCAAGCCGGCAACCCTGTTCATAAGCAAAATTTTTTGCTATAACGATGGAGTACATTTGATTAGGCCCTTAACAACCATTCAGGTGCGGACATTAACCTGAAACCTGTTCAGGTTCAGGTACCAGTTCCTATCAGCAATTCATGTTCTAGTCCAAGTGAAGTTCATCTTTCATATAATGAACATTTTTATGCAGCTTCCATTGCCAAGACGAAAAGTGGTTCCATGCTCTATGAGAATAGACGGTTTACATACGCCCAAGTGGTTAGTATAACCAACAATTTCGAGAAGTCCATTGGCAGAGGAGGGTTTGGGACGGTTTACCATGGCCAGATGCCTCATGGCACTCAAGTTGCAGTGAAGATGCTCTCTCTACGATCGATCAAGACCCCTTGTCAAGGCTCTAACGAATTTGAGAATGAGGTGAGACTAAATCATTGCTTATCCCAATAGGTGATATTAATTAGGTTTCAAAGAGAAATGCTTGATCATCAATTTTTTGGATAAATGTCAGTTGAGCAGATATCAAGTCATCTAATTAGGTTTTCTAAGGCACTCTCCTTGTTTCTTATGGGACCCACTGCCCACTACTTGAATGTTGATCAGTTCTTTTTTATGTAATGCACGCATAAGAACGATCCATCAGTGTTGCTGCTTAAGTTTGAAATATGGTTGGGGTCTGTGCTGCAGGTTCAGCTCTTAACGAGAGTTCATCACAGAAACTTGGTTTCCTATATTGGTTACTGTCAAGAAGATGGTAACATGGCCCTAATATACGAGTACATGGCCCAAGGAAACCTAGGAATCCATCTATCAGGTACCAAAATCCTCCTTGTATCCATCATCCTACACTTGGCAAATATATTGTCCTACGTCCTCCTCATCATTATTATAGTCTTGTCCCATCAATCTTGGATTGGATTAATAATTTCTATATAAGTAATGTATTGATGGTAAAAGTGGCCACAATGAGGCCCTTTTTCTCAGTAATGTAAAATTGTATTGAAGAAAAGGAGAAAATAAGGTCAGGGAGGCCCAGGGAAGAAAGTACAAGAATTTTACATAATACGAAGGCCAACATAACCAATAAAACTGTCAAAAAGGTAATTGAAGAGATGCCTCCCAATAAATAACGAAGAATAACCAACTTAAGCAACAATTAAGCTGTCAAAAGGTAGATGAGGAGGTGTCTCCCAAAAAATGAAGAAGTGCATCATTAGACGGCCTCTAAACTTCTCTAGACAAGCTCCCAATGGAGTCTGAAAGGTGTACAGACAGGCGTCTGATGGCCCAGGATTGGGTCACCGATTTGTTGTTAAAATATGCATCAATCCTGCAATGCGAAATCATGTTAATTAGGTGAAAGAAAACAAGGGCAGTCTACTGTCACGCTGACTTGTTCCTACCAGCAGACGTGAGAGCCCATAACCGAGACGGGGAAGAAGGATAAGGAAGAGTTGCCCCAATGAAGGATAGAATCCAGCACCAAAGTTTCTTTGAGAACGAGCATGAGAAGAGCTGTTGCATCTCAGACTCTTCATTGCTACAGCAAAGAGCACATCTAGATGCAAGTTGAACACCAATTGATCTAGCCCTACTTGGCGTTAGCGTTCTTTTGTAAAGCAGTCGTTATACAAAAAAAGATATTTGTGGAGGCCCTTAAAATTAGATATCCCGCTGTGTTGGAAGGATCCCATTATCTTTCTCTGTTTTTCCCCTTCTATCCATAGGTGAATCAAAGGAAGACCTTTCATACCTAGCCCATCAATGATATTTGTCAAGCTTTTTAGTGGG
The DNA here is from genome assembly GCA_003546025.1 of Camphora micrantha. Classification (NCBI taxonomy): domain Eukaryota; kingdom Viridiplantae; phylum Streptophyta; class Magnoliopsida; order Laurales; family Lauraceae; genus Camphora; species Camphora micrantha. The sequence continues at coordinate 77,029,670 of QPKB01000002.1, forward strand.
CCCCACTGGCTGGACCGCATAGAGGAATGGCTGGACCATTCCCTAGGATGGTGTGTGTGGATATACACACGTGTTTCTGAATGTGAATCAGAAGAATTGGAGACCGAAAGCACATTAGACTAATTGATAACTCAGAAGAACAAACTATTTAGAGAAGATATTTTTTTATATATGCAAATAATAATGAATTGTTACAGTCACAGACAACCATTCGAATGCACTAAGTTGGGACAGACGCCTGCGTATAGCATTGGATGTTGCACAAGGTGAATGCCAATGAATTTATCTTCTTCCTTTTTCTTTTTCCTTTTTTGTCTTGTTTGTTATTATTTGCCTATTTGATGGTTAGTTTGAGTTTGTATGTAGGATTGGAGTATTTGCATGATGATTGTAAACCAGCAATAATTCACAGAGATGTGAAAACAGCCAACATCCTACTAAATGAAAGATTAGAGGCCAAGATAGGAGACTTTGGGTTATCCAGAGATTTCAATGATGAATTCACTCATGTTTCAACAGCAGTCAAGGGAACCTTCGGATATCTCGACCCAGAGTATGTTTCCATCCACACATAAATCTGCTTTCATTTATTTACATTGCAAATGAAACCTCATTAAACAGTCCACTGTTTCAATTTGTACTTTATATATATTTTCTCCACATTCAGATTTATAATACTTCTGCCTGTTTTGTTGCTAATGCGGTGTGAAGTGAAATAAAGTCAAAAAGGTCAAATTAAAAGAAAAGGAAAAGAAGAGTGAGTTGAGCGTAAAAGCACTACTCCCCTTTTTGTCATTTTATTTCATTTAAAGGTATTTTTTTTTTATCATTTTGAGCCTTTCTTTTCAAACCCTTCCTTTCTTTTTATCTCGATTTAACCACTTAATTCTATTCCATTTCACCACTCACGCAAACGAACAGGCAGAGTTTTGGGAGTCAATTTGCACAGAAGATAATGCATTTCTGTATAGGTATTGCAATTCCAACAATTTGACAGAGAAAAGCGACGTCTATAGCTTTGGAGTTGTTCTATTACAACTAATCACAGGCAAGCCAGCGATAGTGCGGATCACAAATTCCGAGCGGATAAGCTTAATTGATTGGGCAATCCCTATGGTTGTAGGAGGGGACATAAGGGATGTGATTGACCCAAAGTTTGAAGGTAATTATGACATGAAATCCATTCAAAAAGTTGCAAAAATTGCACATTCATGCACCTCACAAAAATCCATAGATAGACCGCACATGAGAGATGTTGTAGTCGAGTTGAAGGAGTATATTATAAATGAGAAGGCCCTTGCAAGTGCTCCTGGAAGTGGAGGGTGCATGAACAGTGGACCAGTACAAACTAGCTCTGAGATTATGTCGTATCTTTCAGCAAGGTAGATCGATTCATCATCGCATCCAATTACAAATAATGAAATGACTTTGAAATGGTTCTATAGAGGTGCTCGGGTCCATGCTGGATGATTAAATGTTCTTAAGTTTAAATAATGTCAACTGATTAGTGGATCTTACCTAAATAGTCCAAGCTGCAATTTTCATCTAATCCCAATTGTTAGTTTTTTTTTTAATCCCGGAGATTAGCATGATTAATTTTCTTAAATTGCAACCCGTTCTCTACACTATTTTTCTCCTGAGAAATACAAAGGGAGAAACCCATGTGTTAAAGCCCATCCCACTCTCATGCTCCCTAGCCATTCAAGTGCTCTCCATGCAGGTGGCCCCTCTGCTTTTGGTCCCTTTCAACCAATTGGTCCCTTCGCATTGAGTTGTCACTTGGCACCATCTTCTTCATGCAATGCAACAAAAAATAAAATAAAATAAAGGGAAAAAAAGGATGAGTACTGCCATCCAAAGTTTCAAAATCTACCTTTAGTTATATATGGGCCCTCTCCCTCGCATATATAGCTACACCAAAAACAACAAATAGGAACCGCTCAAAACTGTTCCTGACAGAAACTGAAACGGTTTTAAACCGCTACAAAAGACAGGTGTTCCTAAATGATTGAAACAGGTCCAAACCGTTCCAAATAAGAAATTTTGGAACGACCTTATTTCTAGAACGGTTTATAACACTTCCAAAAGTTTATGGGGTATATTGTTAGAACCGTTCTTGATCTTCAAGAATGGTTCGAAACCGTTCCATAACCATTCTATAACCGTTTCAAATTTTGATATTGAAACGGTTTTCTAAGTGTTCCAATACTATTAAGGACGGACAGAATCCAGAGAAGAAATGCAGAACAGTTCTTTTTTACTTCCTCTATAGAAATACAAGAAAGAGGATGCGGTCTCAAATCAAGAACAGTACAGAACACCAAATCTTTTTTACTTTTTTTAATCCTAATCTGCCCAATTTTAAGACAGTAATGACCGATTCAAGACAAACTCCAATCTCACAGAAAGTGAGTGTCTTAGTTTTGTCTCTCTTCTACTTGTCTATATGGTTTTTCTATTGGATTGGAGATATTAAAAGAAGAGAGAGAGAGAGAGAGAGAGAGAGAGAGAGAGAGAGTTGGTAGAGACTAAATAAAATCTGAAATTAATATACCATAAATTTAGATCCAACAAAGCCAATAGTTCTAACAGTTCACTGTTTTTCGGATATACTATATCAAATTGCATCATACCATACAAAGCTACAAACCTTCAGATATCCTGAATTTTTTTAATGCATCATCAAGACAAAAGACTACAGATTAGGGACTAGGTCTCAAAAGCCTCATACTTGTGCAGTTTCGTCCACATTCAATTCTATGGCCAGCAACATGCAAATAACATGTATTCTATGGACAAAAAATGCATGTGCAATCATGCACATGAACACAAAAGTATACCAATGATGATGGCAAACAATAATATTACAGATAGAATGCATTCTCATACCAGTAATGCGAACCATTGTTTCTCTTCCAGAGAGATCAGTAACATGCTGCAATTTAAAAGAAAAACCATTAGGAATGTGTTATGAAAGGTATAAAAAAAAAAGAAGTAAAATATGTTCACCTTGCAACTTCACATTTTTCTATCTTATACATGTGCTCAAATGGCATTTCTTTATCTTCTATTATATTGAGACGACCTTGGAATAATGCAATAACTAATCTAAATTCGAGGGAATTAGTCTAATACACCTTCCATCCCAACCTCAGGAAGCCAGCCCCCTCGCCCAACCCCAAAACCCATGATCTGATTGATGTAAAGCATAAACATCCAGTCTGTGTGTATTCCAGTGGCAGAAGTGCATTTGCCTGGACTGTGGAACAAATAGGTGGTTACAAGGGTCAATTACAGAGGGCAGTGAACCTCAAATACGGATTTGTAAGATGTGATGCATAAGTTGAAGCCAGTTAGAGAACCCATCTCTATAGGATGAGGCGATGATAACATCAATGTTTATTACTAACATGATGCTAAAATGTAGAAATATGAATTCTACATTACAGTAAATCTCAAATACCTTTAGCATCATTTTTGAGCAACTTAAAAATGGTTGAATCAAACAACTGAATATTCTATATCCAGTTCCTTAGTAATTTATGCAAACAAACAGGCTCTAAAGGGGAGAAAACCATGTCCATATTCATATCCAATACCGTTAGCACCGTTTCAGCTACAGTTTTACAAGTTCCAAGTTAAATTCATCAACAAGAATGCGTTTTGAATTCCAAACACACAGAATCAATTCATGTATAAATTTTGGGCCATTGCCTATAACAAAAGGAGGTATGTAACATGAGCAAGTTGAATCAAACAAACAGGGCCACACGCGCCTCTCCCGCCTCCTCTCTTCTCTCCCCCCGACTCGCCAATCCATCCCAAATCAAGACGGAGTCTGACTCGCTTCTCCAAGAGCGACTCGCCGAACCCACTCCTAAAACCTTAAGTCCCATCTCACCCTCAAATCTCCTAGCACCACCGAACTCACTCCTACAATCCCTCCGTTTGAAATCCCACCCAGCAGAAAAATAAGTAGTAGAAAGAAGAAGAAGAAGACTGACTATCCGACGGCATACCTGGCTCCTGTTGATCGTCTCCACTGCTCCTCAAAGAGATCAGTCGGATTCATTGGGGGACGTAGCGGGGATTTCGGGCGCGAAGGGAATGAGGAATGGAGGGAAAGGAAGGGGAATGAGGTTGAGAAAGGTATTTGGGCGCGTTTTGAAAGATTGGCGAGAAGGGAAAATAAAGCACGCAGGAAACTATGCCTTAGTTGTCAAGAAGGGTTTTTGTTTTTATCCTTCATTTTGAAACGGCTTTTTCCACATAGAGTGGTTTGACACCGCCTCAAAATTGAAACGGCTAAAGGCCGTTTCAAACTACCCTTTATTAATTCCGGCCTTTGGCATACTCGGCCATATGTCATTGCCGATGTCATTTCCTTTCTTTCAAATGTAGAGAGGGAGGAGTAAAAATAAATCACCGTTATTATTAAAGCCATGTTTCAGCTTTGTTCGGATCGGGTACATGACTTCTGTTGGTATGTTTTAGTCTATTTTGAGTCAAATTCTTGCACAGGTTACACTTGTTCAGACATATTTTTACTATCCCTATCCACATCTTCTCTAACTTAACCATTTTTCTTGGTGGACTATCAACCTTTATAACCAGACTTCTCGTTATTGGCATTGTTGCCAGCGTGTTAGACATGCCCAAACCATCTGAAATGGGTCTCTCTAATTTTATCCTCTATTGATTATGTTCCTAAATGCTCTCAAAATCAATCATTTCAAATTATATCCTTTTCAATTCTACGACACATATACCACAACATTCTCATTTCTGTTACATCCGTTTTGTGCTTATGTTACTTTATGATTGACCAACATTTTGTTTCATAGGTTATTGTCAATTTAATCGTTATCCTGTGAAATTTCTTCTTTAATCTTGTTGGCATTCATCAATCACATAGCACTCCAAAAGCAAGTCTCCACTTCAGTCGTCCTGTTTTTAACTCCACCAGTTTTTTTTGTTAGTCCCAAACCCGGATAAAGGAAGAGGGTTGCGTTAGGTCGGTTGACGGCAGTGTAAAACTTTGTCACAACCCAAACATGAATCCCTGAGAAGTAAAAATAAATAAATTATAATATAATATAAAATATTAGGTTGGTTAGAAAGATTAACTGATTTTGAATTTTCAATGATCTTACAGTAGGTTATTCTTTCTTATATAAATTAAGAGGACTTACTCTCAAGACAATTACGGTGAATGGACTTGACTTGTGGGTCCTTAATGATAGGGTTAGGGTAATCAGATGGGGGTTAGTTTTTTTGTAAAGAAGATGGGCCCAAGTAGATCTTCGAAACCCTACTTCCCAACCCCAGATGGGGCCCACAGAGATGTGCTACAAAGCCCCAGTGCACAACGGGCACACTCATTAATCTCTCTCTCTCTCTATATATATATATATATATATATAAGGAAATATTCATGTGCATCTATCCATCACCACATTATGGTGAGGGATAACATAGTGGGGCCACTTTATGATTCATTCAAATCATCCACACACATGGAACCACCTAAACTACAATGGATCAATTGAGTTTTCATTAATCCGATTGAATTGGACCGTTGGATTAAGGGTCAAAATTTTCGTTTAGAATAAAGTCGTTAAATTTGTGGGTCACGAATGAAGGGGTAAGAGACTTGGGATTGATCCCAAACTTGAAATATGGTTTCATCTCATATGACTCTTTCCATCCCCTCTAAGTCCAATGATCAGGGGCCTATTGAGTTTGTCCCTCACCATATGATGAGGTAAGGATGCACATGAATATTGCCCATATATATATATATATATATGTATATATATATGTATATGTATATATATATATATATGATTTGTCAAATGAGTTAACTCATTTCGGTACACACCTAGTTTCCATAATGATCTTTCAATCCCTCATGTCCCTCATGTTGGCACAAATCCAGACGGGCCTAAAAAATTAGGTCATATAACACACCATCTTGTTAGACCATTTCGCTATCTTCGAGCCTCATCATTCAAGTGAAATACTTGTGGGATCTACTCGAATGATTATATATTCAAATAGCACAAGCATCAATTGAATGTAAAACACATATATGTCTTTACGATGAATATTAGATTTTCACAGATCCCTCAGTGGAACAGCTTCACATCAACGGAGGAATTGCTACACTCTTTTTTTTTTTTACTTTACTATGAGATATCGGAGGGGCAATTAAGCATTGAAATTGTATCCCCTAAAATCTTGGGTACAGAATGTTATGTAACAATTCTATGCGCATCATGAAACATATGTGAATATATACAATTTAGAAAACTCTTATGCATATAGCTAATAAGATAACCTAACTGTTAATACAAAAGAGGTCTCGAAAGAGAGATAAAATAAATAATATAGAAACTCTATAAAGCTTGGTCGTCCATGTGAAGTGAGCCCTGTGATCCGGCTTGATCAACGATGTGGGCCACACTCTCTAAAGTCTAGCAAAGAAAAAAAAGAAAAGAAAAGAAAAGTCTTTGGTTTCGGTTTCTACAAAATAATATCTCCTTGAAAATAAAATGCAGGGAAAAGTTGGTGTATGCTTGAGAGATGACTTTCAGGAATCAAGACCAGGTCATCCTTCTTGTCCATATCCATTCTCAATTTTCTGAGGAGCCGGCCTATTAATGGTCGTACATATGTAGCTTGTCCAATGAACCGGCTCCATTTCTGATATTTTATAGCAGTGGTCCTCTAAAAAAAACAAATCAAGAAAGAAAAAACCAACATGAGCTTATTTTGCACATGGGAGATCTGAAAAAGTATTAAAAAAATAAAATTTCTTTCATGAATAGAATTTATGGGAAGCTTTTGACCCCATTCAATGCCCAAGTTAATGGGTCATTTGTCTACCTAAACAAAAAGAATTAATGAGCCCAACTTCTATGTTTTTAAAGAAAATTCTTTTTTTTTAGACATTCTGTCAATAACTCTTCATTTACCCTAACTTAACCCCTAAATTAATGGATGAACAACTATTTGGTTACGTATATTGAAAAAATTAAAAAATAAAATTTAAAAACCCAAATTTTGGGTACAGGCGGTTTGCTAAACCGAGTAAACCGTTGTCTCTTTTTTTTTTTTTTTTGTGTGTGTGTGTGTGTGTGTGTTGCTTAATTACTCTATGAATTGTGTATGTGATTGTTGATTGTAGGTTTGTTCGTTTTACTGTGCGTACCCAATAAGTGATATCAGAGCTAGAAGCAGATTATATAAGTTAGGGTTACATATTACATGACATAAATTCCATGGGTTGTAATCCTTACAATCTCATATAAAAGATTCTCTCAGATAACTCCCTTCTCATCACATAATATTTCTCATATATATAGCAAATAAGGTCCTCTAATATTAGTTCTTTCTTTAATACCAAGGATATCTCTTACGTAGGTTTTTTTGTTTTTGGTAAAAGCAATTTCATTAGAGAGGAAAGAAAATAAAATAAAAACAAGAGGAGTTTCCCAAATTACATAGGAGATCAATCCCTTGTTAGTCCCACATAAACCCCTTGTCTATATGAGTTATTGGCAAGTTCATGAGCAAATTGATTAAGCTTTCTATGAACATGGAAAAAGGAAATGTCTTCAAACTTGGACCTCAACTCATTGATGTCTTGTAAAAGAGCTTTGATAGCCCAATCCATCAACCCATTGATGGCTCTAATCACTTCGAGGGCGTCCGACAAAAGATGGATCTTGCAAAATTCCCGTGAACTAGCCTCCTTCATTGCAAAAATGACAGCTCTTGCCTCAGCTTCTTTTGAAGAGGAAACCTTGGATCTATTGGTTGATCCTGCATGAACTCAAGAACCGTCAAACCAAATAACAAAGGCAAAGCCTGCTTTTCCATCCACGGCTCTAAAAGATGCATCTGAGAACACCTGAGCTGTGCCTTTAAGGCTCCTCAGCCTGAGATCCTAGGGATTATATGAAAGTTCTTTGAAGGCCTTTTCATTATGGGCCATTGAGGCAACAACCATTCTTCTAATGCATATGATTGTGCTAATAGGCTCAATTTTTGTACCCCTAAATATAAAATCATTCATACTTTGCCCACCAAAGAGCGAAAACCGGCCAGGATTTCTTTTGAGGACTAATTGGCGGATTCATCTTGCCACAATAATCCATAAAGGAGTTCCACCAGTCTCTAATCCTCAGAGAAGTAATAGAATGTGATAACATTCCTATGTTAGAGTCAAACCATGATGCTTTTGCATGATCGCAAAGAAAAATAGCATGCTCAATAGATTCTTCTGATGTTGTACATATAGGACAAATGGCATCATTAGAAATATTTTTGTTAAGGAGTAACTTGCGTACCTTGACTGCGTTATTAAGACATTTCCAGTCAAACAAAAGGACTCTTTGGGGTAGAGGGAGGGATCACAATGTCTAATTAAAGGGAGAGTTATGGGTAATCCTACTTTCTTCATGAATGATCTTGTATGTCGGTCTTGAAGATAAATTGCCCCCTTTGGAAAAGGGGCATATTCTCCTGTCGTCACTTTTAGAACGGGGAATATAGATTTTCATAATAGGAAAAAAAGTAGTATACCTACTTGGACTTTGGTCATTTTGCATAGTACCCCCTCTTCTTTGGTATTTTGTACTAAACATACCTGAAGTTCTAATTAACATGAAAAATGAACGGATTCGGTAAATTACTTGCCCAAAAAGACTTATTTCCCCTTGGGGAGAAAAAATCCTAGGCCCGTTTTTTTTTTTTTTTTTCCTCTCAATTCCCCCTTTCTAAATTTCTGAACCTAATCGACTTGCAACTCTCCCTCTCTCGTCTGCACTTCCTCTCTCCGGCAAGATCCAGACCACCTGCATGTCAAGACTCTAGAACCCGGCGACGGCAAAGACCCGGCTGACTCCAGGATCGTTAGGAATTGGGAGAATTAGGGGCTGAATGAAGCTCAACTTTCATAGACAGCAGAGAGGTTGAAGAAGATGGTGACGATGAGGACGGAGACGACGAAGAAGAAGAATTGAGACGTGGGTTTTGTTGCAGGTGCTGGTGGAAGGCCTCAAGAATGAAATGTTCTTTTCCCAACTCCTTATCTTTAAACCGCACCCCCTTCTCACCTTCCTCAACTTGATTACTTCTCCAAATAGACTAAAACAGAAGAAGAAGAGAAACAACAGATCATAGAAGAAAAAGAAAAAGAAGAAGAAGAAGCTTCTTCAATCTTTACTTACCATGGGCTTTCCACTAGGCTATTCAAAGCTTCTCCTTCCAAAACTCATCTTCCATGCCTTCTCCTTTCTAGGTCTAATCCAAAACCTCTTCTACAGCCTTTTCTCTCTTCTAGTTGTAGACATATCTATCAACTATTATTTTCCCTTCAAAGCCTTGGTGCACACGCCCATTCCCCACATGGAAAACAAATCTGATTGATCACATACCCTGGAATGCAATATTGGCCCAATCCAAATAATTTCGGTCCCTAGTTGGAATTTCATTCAGACTATAGCTGAATCCACATTCATCGTCTCTGTGTGATATTAACCCACAGAACTCGCAAATAGATGACAATGTTGAGTTTTTGGGTGAAATTAACCCACAGAACTTACAGAGACGATGAATGCGAAAACTAGTTCTTGGGTGATATTAACCCTGCCATTATTCTCTTTGTGATATTAACCCACAGAACTTACAGAACTCTGTGTGATATTAACCCAAACTCATCTTCCAAGCCTTCTCTTTTCTGAGTCTAATCCAAAACCTCTTCTACAACCTTTTCTCTCTTCTAGGTCTCACCCATCTCATCGAACCGGACCCATCTAGCCCTGACCACAACACCCACCAACCCCAACCTCAATCCTTCTCTGCAGTCCTCATCCTCATCCGAGAGATCCTCCATGTGATCAAATTCATGAGACCTGCCCTCTCCGTAGAACTCTTTTTGTACTTGAACAATTGCAAGATGATTTCAATGAGCGGCTTTGGGCAGCTGCTGGGATGCAAGACTACTATGGAGAGTATTCTTCTTTTGGTACTACTTTGTAGAGATGATGGAAAAGAAACTAGTTACCACCAGGTGTATATAAATTTCAGAGAAATTTGATATTTCAGGTTAGTGGGTGTTGGTGTAGATTGAAAATGAAATATAGAACCCTAGCCTAAGCGAAAAATGGGGAAATGAATAAAAAAAAGGCTAACATCTTATATATGGAGGGGTAAATTTGTCATTTCCTATTTTCCGTAACGGCCGCCTCTATTTGCATTGTGATTTAAAATACAAGTAGATTTAATACAAAATACCAAAATACATGAGGTACTATGAAAAATGACTAAAGTACAGCTAGGTATTCTGCTATTTACCTTTCATAATATCCTCAACATCAGATGCGTTATTAAAAATATTTCTAATTAGCTGTTCGTTCCAATTTTTGTCTCCATGCCAAAGATCTTTAACCACAAGATCTTGGTTAACAACACTGGACTTTGGTTTTCTAAGACCTTCTTATGAAGAAAATTGCATTTCCAAATCAAGATATGATCCCCATTACCAATGATCCACCCAACGCTATCATTGATAAAATTAGCAGCATCTACAAATTCCTTCTAAAAGCCACGAGTTACCTTTTTTGAAGTTTGCCTTCTACAAAGGTCTAAGTGGCCAGTGGGACTCATTATTGGGCATGGTCATGTGGACCCCACTCCCAAAGTCCAACCGAAAAAGAAAAAACGTGTCTTCAGTTAGTTTTCGTTTTCCACACGAAATAAAATCACCTTGACTACAGAAGGTTGGTGCACAATTATTGACCTGGATGCTTGTAGGATGACTTCAGGTCAACTTGCCCATATCCCAGTCTTTACTCTATTTATTCATGCATCACATGAATGGTCGTACCTGACCTATGCGCCGACGAGCTCTGGTTGAACCATATCAATAATAGTTTGATTTGAATTTTAAACAGTAGCTGCCAAGGAAGCAACGAACGGTGACACAAAATCAAAGGCATTAATAACACTCACCGAAATGAAACTTTTGATCCCTGCTACTTGTTTTTTAACTACAAGAACAATTGCTTATAGCCGGCCACTGGCTGCCTGAGAGTAGCCGCTGGTAAAAATTTTAGCAGCGGTCAAGGTGGTCCTGACTTGTTGACGGTATATGTTTAGTCGGTAAATATTTTAGTTGAACTTTTAGTGGAGCCAAAGGCCGCTGGTAAAAGGTAGAATGGCCACCGCTAAAAGTAGTAAGCATTAATTTTAAAAAATATATATTAAATAAATTATATATATATTAACCTTTCTGCTTTGTATAATCAAATTCTGCTCACAATCAGAGTATTGCATATCTAGGTACTTGAACAGACATCACATCATGACTTCCATAAGGTACAAGTGAACAATAGGAAAGTGCCCAGCAACACATATGATAACCATTATAGACTTGCATCCCCATTATAAGTCAAGCAAATGATCTATAACTCCTTCACCCCGAGCATCTGATTTATTGCATGTTGAGTTATTGTTACACCCTGACTTAAATTAATCATTATTAAGACTAATTAATTGAGATTAATACTAATTAAATATGAATAATTGTGTTAATTAAAGTTAATGACCAAAAAGAGATAAAATAGTCTCAAATGATGCATTAAGCTTAATGCAATGGATTTGAATAAAATTGAATTGGTTAAAATGAGTTTAGACTCAAACAAGGTAGGCTACGGACTTTTTCGTAAATACAGATTTTTACGTATTTCATCAAATATGAGAATTCTTGATACCAACGTGTGTATCTCGAAGAGTACGCTAACTTCATAATAAACACGATTCTATTTGACTTCAAATGGACCAAATGAGGCTTCATTTGACTCAAAATGTATTAAAGCTTAACAAAGGGGGGTTTTGTGTGAAGGAGCCTTATATTAGAATGAAATAAGCTTCTTCATTCATTCTCACTTCAAGCAAAACCCTAGACACCCTTTTTCTTCTTCTCCTTCCATTTTCTCTCTATCTAGTGTGAAGATTGGAAGAGTTTCCAAGTGATTGGAGTGAAGTTGAACTACTTCACCAATCTTCATCTTCTTCCTAAAGTCATTTCCTCCATTGTTGAAGTGAAGAGCTTGAGAAAGATCTCAAGATTTCCTCTCATTGAGCTACAAGTAAGTACTTGGAACTTTTAATGAGTTTACAAGTCATAATGAGTGCTTAGACGAGATTTCTAGCACAAATATGCATTTACATGTTTTTATGGATTAGGGTTTGAAGTTGGGGATTTTGATCTCAAGCTAAGCTAAGTAAAAGAGGGTTTTGAGTTCATTGACTTCAAGAGAGGCAAGTATATACATTTCTTTTAATTTTGTGTTATTGTTGTGGTAATTTGAGTTCAAGAGACTCAAATTCCAAGTTATATCTCAGAAGTTCTGAAGCTAAAAAAAAAAGAGTTTCTAGGTGCAGGCGGCTAGCTGCATGGCTAACAGCCAAAAATCCGCAAAATGGTCAGTCTCTGGAAAGCTGACCGTGAGCTGACCGTTGTATTTCGGTTAGCCGAAATTGAAATTTCGGCGAGCCGTCAGGTAACCGCAACGCTGACCGAAATTGAATCAAAATTTGCATCAGAAGATAAGCTTCTGGAAAGTTGACCGAACCCGGTTCGGCTAGCCGCCAACTAAATTTTGACTAACCGCCAACCAAGTTTCGGTTAGTCGCCAGCCAATTTTGGGCTAACCGCCAAGTAACTGCTAAGGCAAACAAACCTGATACTGTCAGGACATTAACTGTCAGTTTAAGTCCAATGAAATTTGGATTTTTGGATTTTTACATGGATTTGGAGTACCACTTGTTAGTACAAGTGCTATTTAAATTAATTTAAAGACTAAGCATTCATGGGTGATAATTACGGTGACTATTATAATGCACATATTAAATATATAAATGTGATGTCAATCAAGAATAACACGTGCATTTGGAAACCAATGGTTACACCCAAATGGTTGTTTAGAATCGAGATAAGATTGAGTAGAATCATAAGTGGTTAGTAATTCTCTCACTATATCATTGTATTCCAATTTAATGAGATTGATATTATTATTATTCCATTTCCTTGCTATGAAAGGAATTATCGAATTGAATTGAATCTAGAAATGGATTGCTTACTGACAAGTATTAACTCTTGAGTCTGGCACTACCTAGCTATTGTATTAGAACTCTAACTGAGTTCAATGGATTAATCAATGGAATAAATGACTAATCCTACTGCAGTAGATGGTTTTGGGGGCGTTCCGGAGCTCCGTGGTGATGCTAGTTGTCCTTGGCCCTGACACTAGTCAGTCCCACCATTCCGATCGTATCTTTGGGTATTGATTGATGCCTTCCATTGGAAGATGAATCATTCCTTTGAGGGAAGATGGTAAATGAATTGAAATGAATGCTATGGTAGTTGTTATTTTGTACATGTTTATTAATTGACTTGTTCACTTAATGTCATTATATAAATTATCTAGAATTGTCTAGAAATGGAGTTTGTTATTAAATTAATGGATGAATTCAGTGTGTGTAATAACATGTGCTATTACAATATTTGTTTATGCATTGTGGAACCGTCGTGTTCATTAGTGTTATTGATGACATTACATACCCGATTGCCACTGCCAGTCCAGCAGCGCCCTCGGCGGCAGCGGAGGAGACCATTCTGGTTCCTCCAGGATAGGGCTGTTAATCGTGTCGTGTTAACGAATTCGGGTTACGAGTTAACGAATTCGGGTTAAAATCACCTCAACCCGTACCCAACCCGTTAACTTATCGGGTCAAAAAATCTAACCCGAACAGGACCCGTTAATTTAACGGGTTACCCGACCCAACCCGTTAACCCGTTAAGTAATTAAGTCATTTCGAAATTTGAAAAAAAATTATACAAAAATAGAAGAAGAAAAATATATAAGCCACATGAAACTATAAGTGAGGATTTCAAGTGGATCCCACCTAAAAACCCACTACAAAATAATAAATTTTAATTTCTTTTTTTATGAATATAAATCAATTAATTTACATTTAGGGTAAAAAAAAATTTAACGGGTCAAGCGGGTTGTTAACGGGTTACTTGTTTAATTCATATCCGACCCGTTAACTTAACGTTTAACGGGTTTGACCCATTAACAACCCGAACCCATTAAGAGCCAACCCAAATCAGTTAATATCGTGTGGGTTCCTGTCGTATTAACGGGTCGTGTGACATTTTGATAGCCCTACTCCAGGAGGATTAATAGCATGGAATGGTCGGGATACCATTTGATATGGGTATCCGAGTGCGAAAAGAGTTAGAATATTTTGTGAAGTGATTGAGAAATTATTTTAGAGATTCATTTTGAAGTGTAATTAATTACCACCTGCATTGTGTTTTGGAAATGCAGTGTTTGACAAACAAATGTTGGAAATGATACATGTATAAGAACTTTATTTTGTATACATATAAATCGCAAATTGATATCGTTAAATATATATGTTTATGCAAAATTTTTTGTATTTGATAGGTAAATTGAGAATGTTATCCCTTGTGGATTCCATTTTAATTTCGGTTAATTTAAAATTTACGGGAGTAAGTAAGCGCTCATGGCTCATGGTTACTGAACTCGTGCTCGGATCGTGAAAATTATCCACATTAGATGGACTCACGTGCCGCTGGCCACCATCACGATGGATCCGGCTAGGAAAAGTGTTCTTCAATCATAAATGCGCAAAGCACTCTATTCATATGCTCACGTGGCTCCGATGCTAAAGCTCAAACTACTTGTCAATACCTCCACCCTTACATTCAACTACACCATGCTATCACCAATATCATTATCATCACATTCACACCAACATTCATTCATAGATCATCATATTATGTACTACAAGAGGAAGAGAGACAAAACATTTTTGGTGTATCATCATTCATCATTAGCAATATCCATCCATTATCTTACACCTGCCAAATTGCATTAATATGATTCTTGATCCAACATAAGTGTCCAACAAATTAAATTAGAAACATATTTAGAAAAAAAGTGACTTTCACCATAAAATCATATTGCTTCCACAGTTCTAATCATGTTCGAATCCAACTCAAGGCGGGCTATACCGGGGCCATGCTTGGGTTGGCCCAGACCATTTGCCACGCCACTTAGACTCGACTTATATACAAAGTCGACTCAAATAAGTTTGAAGTTCCAAGTCACCACATATTTGAAATTGGCATGAGATGAATTTGAAGGAGTCACAATCACCTGATATGTCATCACTACGAGCTCCATTGTTTTCGGTTCAAACTTCCCATTGATGTTACAAGTACCCAGTGGATAGATCCATGCATGTAAGTTTTCTATGCTTGGTTTTTGTTTGACATAACTCCTTGAAAACTCCAACACATTCAACCTGAGATGCAAACATCCATATTTAATTTACAAATAACTGAGTTGAGTGCAACATCCTACAAATCATAATTATGGCATACAATAATAATTTTCTTTATCTAAAAGTAAAAATTAACTTACATAAAGGCACTCTACAACACGAATACAAAAAAAGTAAATAAAGGAATTACATGATATGGCATTGAAAAGTCCACAGGATGCATATTAAAGTATGTCAATCAACTGATAAGCATACAAAAGTATTAAGCTGAATAATAAATTATACATCTGTTACCGTTAGGATCACCACCATGTTCAAAAATATTATTTGCATATAAAAGAGATTCCTTGATAAGCATCCTTCACCATATCACTGATGGTTCCCTGAGAAAAGTTTCTGGACAAAAAATGAAAAAATCATATATTAATGTGAATTCTAAATTTTGTCCATCAATGTGAATTCTAAATAGACTATCAACGAAGAATGCCAAATTACAATTTAAATTATAAAATAAAATGCATATAACTATGCTTCTAAGGAACCTTTTCCAATCTCTTTATTTTCTTGGAACCCTCTTTCTTGTTGTTAGGAGTTAGGACTCAAGATATTTCAACCAATTTGCTCCCATTTTTACTCCAACTATCTTTGGTAGTATATGTAGTGAAAAATCAGAGGGACCAATTTTCTTCTCCCAATTGTTGGTTTCGTGTGTGCTCATTCCGTCTTTCTCCCTATTTATGAATTCCCTTGCATCCAACTTTGTCAGGAGTTCCTTTGTGGTTCTCATTGGGTTGAGCATTGAACGATAATAAACTTATATTTAACTCGAACCTATCATTTATTACTAAAACCTTTAAAAGGTCAAATGCAAACACCAAATTATTGATTAAATTTGAATTGGGTTGACAAGTTGGTCCTACGATGGTTTTTCCTTTCAATTAGTTTTTTGTTCAAACACATATAGTGTACAACTCATAACTAATTTATACCATCTAAATTGGTACAACAGTAACATGGGAAAATTGAAGATGTACAAAACAGAATGAAATAATCCAACTGTATTCAACAAAAAAGTTTTCATACAGCTCCCCCTTATCGTTTCTTTTCTCTAGTTCAATGCCAAAAATGAAAATTCAGATAATAGTGAATGATTGAGAGACGATTGGAAAAAGATAGAGAAGATCGATAAAACATAGCTTCACTTGTATATCTCTCCTTACCTATGTGTCAAATGTATTTTCTACGGAAATTGAAGAGAATCAAGTTTACTTTGACCATGTGAGGAGTAGAAATTTACAGCAAAGCAGTTTTTGAACTTTTACGGTCCGTTTGGGAAAAATGAGGGGGAGGGAGGAAAATTTGAGGGGGAAGGAAAATGAAGGGAGGGGAGGAGAGGAAAACATATAATTTTACATCCTCTTGTTTGGGAAGTCAAAGTTAGGGGAAGAAAAATGGAAAGTAGGGTTTTGTTTGTAAGTGAGATAAGAGAAAATTACCCTTTTGCCCTTACTTTTATAAAAAATTTTAAAATTCTCTTTATATATAAAGGGCAATGTGGTAATTTTACCCCCCCCCCACCCCCCAAATTTTTGTCAACACCCCCCCCCCCACCCCCACCCCCACCCCCACCCCCCACTTCCCAAACACCTCAAAATAATCCCTCCCACCCCCCCCCCCCCCACTTTCCCAAAAACCCTCCAAAATAATTTCCCCCCCCCCCCCCCCCACCCCACCCACAAAAAAAACCCTCCCAAAATAATTCCCCCCCCCCCCCAACAAAAAAAAACCCTCCAAAATAATTCCCCCCCCCCCCCCCCCCCCCCCCCCACCCCAAACAGAGGGTTACTTCACGAAGACCGTTAAAACAGCATATTCAAACAGACTTTATGCACTCCTGGTCCTTTGAAAAGTCAAAAAGGCTAAAAGGAGCTTTTACCAACCGAAGGAAAGGTGTTTGTCGGGTGACTTTGGGGCCTAGGGGTGTAAATACGTGTCCATCTCGGTCTTTACTCTCTCTGATTGATTGATACGGACGAGCCAACCAGCGTACAATATGGACCATATCAATTTCTTCTCCTTTTTTTTTCCTGATGGGCAAAAGAAGCTAAGGCCAAAAAAAAAAAAAAAAATTATGGAGGCAAGGATTTGCCCAGTGAAAGGTTCAGAATTTTACTCAGCTGGAACACTTGTTCTTTAACATCCCCGTATTGGCAAGTATAGATGGGTTAATCGTCCTTGCAAATATTTTGTAAACCCCTACTAAGCAAGGTAAGGTGGGCCCTCCATTTCTTACACTTTGCAGCAGCTGGTCCTCTCTAAAAATCAAGGGGCCAATCTCCATCTTGCATGGGACTAGTCCAACCGCGCATTTTAGACTGTGTCTTAATTTAATGATTATGTTATGTGTACCAGAATAAAATTGGGCTAAATCCTACATCTATCATCAAGCATGCAAGTTGCTGAAGTTGACTCCGTCATGTCCTGTTGACCGAACCGCGTATTTACTTGACGCGGCAGAAGAGCACATGGTTTATATTTCAGTTCCTTCTTTACACAACTCGGGGAGAGAGAGAGAGAGATGGTGTTACTATGGCTTTCCATTCTCATGAGTTTACTGGCTCTTGCAGTGTCGGTTCAAGGCCAACCAGGTTAGCTACCTTACGCAACTCCCATCGTTTTTAATAGATCTTTCGTTTTTCCATTTTGAAATAGATGCACAGTAATTATGATTTATTTGTTCCAGGCTTCCTCAGCATCGACTGTGGCATTCCTGGGGATCTCGGCTACACTGATGACACAACTTGGATGTCTTACACTTCAGATGCTAAATTCATAGACACTGGAACAAATAAAGAGATTGCCGCCATACACATGACACAAACACTTCCACGGCAGTACCGGAACCTAAGAATCTTTCCTAATAGAATTCGAAACTGTTACACATTAACACCTGTTATCAAGAGCAATAGGTATCTTCTTAGAGCTTCATTCATGTATGGAAACTACGATGGTCTCGATCAGCCGCCCCAATTCGATGCCTATATTGATGGCGATCGCTGGGAGATCGACCTACCATCTAATTCATCGTTTTACGCGTGGAATGAGATTATAATGGTTGCAAGTCTGGATTATATATCAGTCTGTCTAATAAATACAGGCAAGGGAATACCTTTTATATCTGCGCTTGAGTTGAGGCTATTGGATAATTCAACATACCTGGCAGCCAATGAGTATCGGTCCCTTCGACTGTTACACAGAAGTCACTTCCGACAGACTGCTAGTGGAACAACGATCAGGTATGGTTTTTTATATTTATGATTCTGAATCGCTCCAATCGGTGCCTATTTGTACTAGCATCAGAAAACACAAGGTGGTTAACATGGATGTTAAATGTAAATTCAAAAAAAAAAAAAAGACATCTTATAACATTTTCTTTTAGGGAAATGGAATAAAAAAAGGATGCTAATTGATGCTATTTTTTGAAAATATATCCTTGATCTTCATTTCTAACCTCCATATATAGCCAATTCCTATCTATTTTGATGCACTTGGCCTTGAATATTTACTTTATGTATTTACTTTTCCATGAAATACTGCGAGGGGTCTTTTATTTTACCCCTGAAATTATTTTACCTCTGAAACAAATGTGTAAATGTCATAGACGTTTGGAAATTAGAGGTGAAACCAAACTCAAAAGTCAAAACTAACATCCATGAAAATCAATCATTTCCACATGAGTGATTGCAGGCAATAGCTCCTTTCTTTACCATGTAACAGTATAATTAATGATTAATGCAGGTACCCGGATGACGCTTCTGATCGCATCTGGACTGTTTGGGTGCCAGATGGAGATGGATGGACCCCAATCAACAATTCTTCTCCTGTTAATTTATGGAGCGATGATTACCGATTGCCACTGCCAGTCATAAATACTGCAGTTATACCATCTGACCCTAACAACAACTTGACCTTCTACTTTCCGACGAACGGAGAATCAAAATGGCAATATCATGTGTACATGCACTTCGCTGAACTGCAACAGCTAAAGAGCAATCAGTCCAGAGAATTTAACATAATCGTCAATGGTGACCTTTTCTACGGCCCTTTCTCGCCTGAATACCTGTCTGAAAATACTATATACTGCGACCTACCTCTGAGTGGTAAAAATCAGGTTGTTTTGTCTAAGACAACATCTTCTACCCTTCCTCCTATATTTAACGCTGTGGAGATTTTTTTCCTTGAACCGCTCTCCGCAACACCAACAGACAGCAAAGATGGTAAGCTATGATCTACTTACATCTTCATTCATCAGTTTTTTGCCCTGGGCATTCATGCTATCTTGACTGAACATTCATGGTCATAATTGTGCATGAGGTGGCAAAATAGGGCTACTCCACTCATCAAATGGGAAATATATACATGGAAAATGTTCACTAGTGCAGCATCGAAGTTTAGAAGTGGGTTTCGTCTCTGGGATGGTCCAGATGTGCATTGTGCATGTGCACAGGGGAAAGTTTTCCATACTTGTAATTCACGGGTGGCCCTGCATGTTATCTGTCTGGGAAGATTAGCCCGAATCTTGTACGCATGCCATGGTGTCACCTTCTGTCAATGAATAATTCTCTTCTGACCATTTCTCTTATTGATACCGCATTAGGACGAAATATAGGTAATTGATTACTAACCAAATGCATGGGAATTGTTCTTTACCTTGTTGAAATATCAGTGGACACCATCATGAACATCAAAGCTATATATCAAATAAAGAGAAATT
Source organism: Camphora micrantha (assembly GCA_003546025.1). NCBI lineage: Eukaryota > Viridiplantae > Streptophyta > Magnoliopsida > Laurales > Lauraceae > Camphora > Camphora micrantha. The sequence continues at coordinate 77,049,831 of QPKB01000002.1, forward strand.
GGATGGGCGATCCATGTGTTCCATCGAGTTACAGTTGGGAAGGCTTGAATTGCAACTACCCTCACTCAAAACCTCCCACGATCATTTCTCTGTGAGTTTCACCAAAGATGATTGCATGGAGATGATCTAATATTGTTTTTTTGCGACTCCTAATTTGAGAACACATTAATGGAACAACAATTTTACCAATTTTGCAGAGATCTTTCTTCTAGCGGATTGACGGGTGTATTAGCTCCTTCTCTGGCCAATCTCACATCAATCCAGTCCTTGTAAGTGGGTTTGTGCAAATTGAGATAACCTCGCACAAAGTCTTGATAGAAGGATTGTGATTTTTCTATCAAAATGAGATGATTTCTTTTTTTTGGAAATCTGAATGCAATATACAATTCAGTTTTTTTTTTTTTATTACTATTACTAGAACTTTGCCCCTAATCTGAATGCAGAATCTGAAACCTTTAGTCGAATATCTGAAAGACTAATCATAGAAATTAATATGCATGCACTATAATAATGTTCTTGATTAAATGTAAAAGGAAAATAACAATATTTTTTTACCAGGGATGTATCAAACAATAGCTTGACTGGTCCTGTGCCTGATTTTCTCGCTGAGCTGTCATCCCTAAACTTCCTGTAAGTTGTACATTTATTGTAATGCATTTAGACCTATTTGTATAGATGACAATCTGAAGTGAATTACTGGTTTTTTTTTCCCCCAGGAAGTTGACAAACAACCAATTCACAGGTCCAATTCCTGCAATTCTTTTAGAAAAATCGAAGGACGGGTCACTTTCATTGAGGTTAGTTTACAATTCAAAACCATGAATTGAAAGTTTTCTAGGGCCTATTTGGAAGTGGATAAAACGCCAAATAGAGAATCCCTGATAGAGAGAGAGATGAGGAGATCTAGGTGGGGATAATCCCCTCTGGGGTTCTCACTTGTAATGATTCTCCACTGTAATTAAATTTGAATGAAGAAAACCAATGTTGAATGAAATCATTAGATAACCCTTTTTTTTTTTAACCAAAGTACAGTCAACTTTGTTAAATGTCACTTTTTAATAACAGAAAATTCAGGCGACAAGAGAAAATGGTGTTTTCTTCCTTTGAGGCGAAAACCATGATAAAATAAAATGTTAAATGGGGTTCTTGTCATATGTTTGACAAGTAGCATTGTTATTAGATCCTATCAGGTTATCATGGATATTATCCAAGGGCTCTTGGAAAATATGTAATACACTAAATTATTTATTTAAAAATATTTATTCTGCCTCTACTAATGTCTTTAGATTATGTAATTAGAAATGATCAATTAAAAAATAAATGAATATGGCACTAGAGCTAACCGGTCACGAATTTAAATCTCAACAGGAACAACTTGGCACAAAAATGTGTGTATCACCGAAAGTGCGCCGACCGGGTGGCCAGCAAAGGAAAATTAGGACTATTAGCATACGGGACTAACCATGGATTAACTTTATAAGTTAGAATCTTCATTATCTAGGAATATCTAATCTTTCTACTGTAGAATTTTGTATAGTCAATGGGACTTTTGGTTGATTTCCTTGTCTTAACAATCATCTTTAGATTAGAACTCCGCTTTGAGTTGCACCTATTTTAGCTCCCTTATTATCGTTATTCGTTAGTCATTCCATAAACTTTTATGTCTTCTTTCCCTACTGCGATGATTCTACTTCCAGTGGTAATACAGTATTCAAATTTTTGCTTGTTTCCAGTTTTGATAACAATACAAATCTGAGTGGCCCTCCTGACATAAATCATTGTGAAGCTGGTTCATGCAAAAAGAGACGAAAGATTTTTGTTCCTATACTTGCTTCATCTATTTCGGCACTGGTCATGCTAATAATTATGGGTTTTGTACTTTGGAAATTTACACAAAGGAGAAGACAAAAAGGTAATATTGCCATTTTCACTACTGTTTTTTTCACTAATGATACGTTACCTCTCTACATTGTAAAGTCCAACTCATAAAGAAAAAGTCTACTTATCCAGAATTCTGGACAAACAGCCCCTAGGAATCCTGTTGGATCCCCTAGGGACAAGTAGCAAGGCTCACTCATAAAACAATCTCGAATGCTTGAGCTTTGAACAGGTTACACCTTTTTATATTTTATTTAGTTACTTGTTTATTTATTAATATAATTCTGCTTATCCTTGCAATGAATATGAAAATAAAGGAAGTATTAGGGTGGGCAGCATGTGTGTGGGCGTGTTTGTTGATCAAGTTGGAGGGAAAAATAGGAAAAACACAGGAACTAATAGGAAGGGCCTTTTACAAAAAAAAAATAAAAATTAAAAAGAATGTCGAGAATGAAGCTTTTCCTAAACACAGACTACAATGGCAGAAAGCTTAATTTTAAGTCAAAATGACAGAATAAATGAGAAATTGATGATAAATAGTCCTTTGCCATTAGTATTATATAGTACCACATCTCATTAATTAAATACAATTTATTCCATCTTTATTTTGGAATGCACACCACTCCTATTGAAACATAAGAAATCACATTGAAACAACACTAAAGCCAACTAACACCACCCTTTTCTTTTCTTTCTTTTTTTTTTTTTTCTGTTGGAAGATTAATATTTATTGAAAAAAAAATAGAAGTACATGTTTCAGAATTGATAACAAAAACTTCATCACCTGTGCTTAAACATGATTTACTAGATTATGACCATGACAATTGTTACTGCCGTTGATAGCCACGAACATAGCTTTTGTTAAGTATTAATGCAAGTAGAATAAAGACCATTTTCTATGGAGAATCTATATTTGCATTGAACAACCAAACGGTAAAAATCATGGAGGTTTGAGTTCTGCTTCCGCAAAAAGAATCAGCACAAACGTGCCCTTCGTGTAAGCACAATGATCGAATTTCCAAAACTAAACTTATGTTTAGACATCTGATGTAAAAAGTTGGTTTAAAATCCATTGCTTTAGTGGGCCCTGGTTTAATCTTGCCTCAAAGTTAAATCACAGGCGTCAACATATATTAGCCTGGCGATGTGGGACTTTGATACCATATTTATATGTCATCACGACCCGGTCCGCCCAACAAATATTGTCCTCTTTGGCTCATGCGGCTCGGGCCCCGTGGAATTTGGCACAAACTTGCCTCAAAGTTTTGTTTTCGGGTTCCTTTGATACCCAAAACGCTTCTTGCTAGACTCACAGGCGTGAACATATATTAGCCCAGGCTCTAGACAGCTTCTTGGCGATGTAGGATGTTACACTTCCACAATAAGAAGCATAATTAAAAAAATTTCCATTTAAATCAAAGGTTTGGAAGAAAAATTGATCGTAGTTCTTTTCTGGACCAACTCAATCATAAGGCGGCTGTTATGAATGGAATTCTTTTAAATCGAGTGAGAATTGAATTTTTTTTGTCTCCCTTCCGCGAGTTGCTGTAACTTTTTAATCGTACAATCCAGCCAGTTAAAGCTGATTATTGACTTGCAAGAGAGAGAATGTAACAATATATTTATAACCTGACTCATCTAATTAATCAAGCAGGCATCCCTGTTCATAAGCAAGTTTTTTGTTATAATGACGGAGTACATTTGATTAGGCCCTTAACAAAAATTCAGGTGCGGGTACATAGTACATACATTAACCTGAAACCTGTTCAGGTCCAGGTTCAGGTACCAGTTCCTATTAGTAATTCATGTTCTAGTCCAAGTGCAGTATCGACCTGTCCCAACCTATCATGTTCTAGTCCAAGTGAAGTTCATCTTTCATATAATGGACATTTTTATGCAGCTTCCATTGCCAAGACGAAAAGTAGTTCCATGCTCTATGAGAATAGACGGTTTACATACGCCCAAGTTGTTAGTATAACCAACAATTTCGAGAAGTCCATTGGCAGAGGAGGGTTTGGGACGGTTTACCATGGCCAGATGACTAATGGCACTCAAGTTGCAGTGAAGATGCTGTTTCTACGATCGATCAAGACCCCTTGTCAAGGCTCTAACGAATTTGAGAATGAGGTGAGACTAAATCATTGCTTATCCCAATAGGTGATATTAATTAGGTTTGAAAGAGAAATGCTTGATCATCAATTTTTTGGAAAAAATGTCAGTTGAGCAGATATCAAGTTATCTAATTAGGTTTTCTAAGGCACTCTCCTTGTTTCTTATGGGACCCACTGCCCACTACTTGAATGGTGATGAGTTCTTTTTTATGTAATGCACGCATAAGAATGATCCATCAGTGTTGCTGCTTAAGTTTGAAATATGGTTGGGGTCTGTGTTGCAGGTTCAGCTCTTAACAAGAGTTCATCACAGAAACTTGATTTCCTTTATTGGTTACTGTCAAGAAGATGGTAACATGGCCCTAATATACGAGTACATGGCTCAAGGAAACCTAGGAAGCCATCTATCAGGTACCAAAATCCTCCTTGTATCCATCATCCTACACTTAGCAAATATATTGTCCTATGTCCTCCTCATCATTATTATAGTCTTGTCCCATCAATCTTGGATTGGATTAATAATTTCTATATAAGTAATGTATTGATGGTAAAAGTGGCCACAATGAGGCCCTTTTTCTCAGTAATGTAAAATTGTATTGAAGAAAAGGAGAAAATAAGGTCAGGGAGGCCCAGGGAAGAAAGTACAAGAATTTTACATAATACGAAGGCCAACATAATCAATAAATCTGTCAAAAAGGTAATTGAAGAGATGCCTCCCAATAAATGACGAAGAATAACCAACTTAAGCAACAATTAAGCTGTCAAAAGGTAGATGGAGAGGTGTCTCCCAAAAAATGAAGAAGTGCATCATTAGACGGCCTCTAAACTTCTCTAGACAAGCTCCGAATGGAGTCTGAAAGGTGTACAGACAGGCGTCTGATGGCCCAGGATTGGGTCACCGATTTGTTGTTAAAATATGCATCAATCCTGCAATGCGAAATCATGTTAATTAGGTGAAAGAAAACAAGGGCAGTCTACTGTCACGCTGACTTGTTCCTACCAGCAGACGTGAGAGCCCATAACCGAGACGGGGAAGAAGGATAAGGAAGAGTTGCCCCAATGAAGGATAGAATCCAGCACCAAAGTTTCTTTGAGAACGAGCATGAGAAGAGCTGTTGCATCTCAGACTCTTCATTGCTACAGCAAAGAGCACATCTAGATGCAAGTTGAATACCAATTGATCTAGCCCTACTTGGCGTTAGCGTTCTTTTGTAAAGCAGTCGTTGTACAAAAAATGATATTTGTGGAGGCCCTTAAAATTAGATATCCCGCTGTGTTGGAAGGATCCCATTATCTTTCTCTGTTTTTCCCCTTCTATCCATAGGTGAATCAAAGGAAGACCTTTCATACCTACCCCATCAATGATATTTGTCAAGCTTTTTAGTGGGCCCCACTGGCTGGACCGCATAGAGGAATGGCTGGACCATTCCCTAGGATGGTGTGTGTGGATATACACACGTGTATCTGAATGTGAATCAGAAGAATTGGAGACCGAAAGCACATTAGACTAATTGATAACTCAGAAGAACAAACTATTTAGAGAAGATATTTTTTTATAAATGCAAATAATAATGAATTGTTACAGTCACAGACAACCATTCGAATGCACTAAGTTGGGACAGACGCCTGCGTATAGCATTGGATGTTGCACAAGGTGAATGCCAATGAATTTATCTTCTTTTTCTTTTTCCCTTTTTGTCTTGCTTGTTATTATTTGCCTATTTGATGGTTAGTTTGAGTTTGTATGTAGGATTGGAGTATTTGCATGATGATTGTAAACCAGCAATAATTCACAGAGATGTGAAGACAGCCAACATCCTACTAAATGAAAGATTAGAGGCCAAGATAGGAGACTTTGGGTTATCCAGAGATTTCAATGATGAATTCACTCATGTTTCAACAGCAGTCAAGGGAACCTTCGGATATCTCGACCCAGAGTATGTTTCCATCCACACATAAATCTGCTTTCATTTATTTACCTTGCAAATGAAACCTCATTAAACAGTCCACTGTTTCAATTTGTACTTTATATATATTTTCTCCACATTCAGATTTATAATACTTCTGCCTGTTTTGTTGCTAATGCGGTGTGAGGTGAAATAAAGTTAAAAGGTCAAATTAAAAGAAAAGGGAAAGAAGAGTGAGTTGATCGTAAAAGCACTACTCCCCTTTTTGTCATTTTATTTCATTTAAAGGTATTTTTTTTTTATCATTTTGAGCCTTTCTTTTCAAACCCTTCCTTTCTTTTTCTCTCGATTTAACCACTTAATTCTATTCCATTTCACCACTCACGCAAACGAACAGGCAGAGTTTTGGGAGTCAATTTGCACAGAAGATAATGCATTTCTGTATAGGTATTGCAATTCCAACAATTTGACAGAGAAAAGCGACGTCTATAGCTTTGGAGTTGTTCTATTACAACTAATCACAGGCAAGCCAGCGATAGTGCGGATCACAAATTCGGAGCGGATAAGCTTAATTGATTGGGCAATCCCTATGGTTGTAGGAGGGGACATAAGGGATGTGATTGACCCAAAGTTTGAAGGTAATTATGACATGAAATCCATTCAAAAAGTTGCAGAAATTGCACATTCATGCACCTCACAAAAATCCATAGATAGACCACACATGAGAGATGTTGTAGTCGAGTTGAAGGAGTATATTATAAATGAGAAGGCCCTTGCAAGTGCTCCTGGAAGTGGAGGGTGCATGAACAGTGGACCAGTACAAACTAGCTCTGAGATTATGTCGTATCTTTCAGCAAGGTAGATCGATTCATCATCGCATCCAATTACAAATAATGAAATGACTTTGAAATGGTTCCATAGAGGTGCTCGGGTCCATGCTGGATGATTAAATGTTCTTAAGTTTGAATAATGTCAACTGATTAGTGGATCTTACCTAGATAGTCCAAGCTGCAATTTTCATCTAATCCCAATTGTTAGTTTTTTTTAATCCCAGAGATTAGAATGATTAATTTTCTTAAATTGCAACCCGTTCTCTACACCATTTCTCTCCTGAGAAAAACAAAGGGAAAAACCCATGCGTTAGAGCCCATCCCACTCTCATGCTCCCTAGTCATTCAAGTGCTCTCCATGCAGGTGGCCCCTCTGCTTTGGGTCCCCGCCAGCCAATTGGTCCCTTCGCATTGAGTTGTCACTTGGCACCATCTTCTTCATGCAATGCAACAAAAAATAAATAAATAAATAAAATAAAGGGAAAAAAAGGATGAGTACTGCCTTCCAAAGTTCCAAAATCTACCTTTAGTTATATATGGGGCCTCTCCTCGCATATATAGCTACACCAAAAACAACATATATGAACCGCTCAAAACTGTTCCTGACAGAAACTGGAATGGGTTTACACCGCTACAAAAAACAGGTGTTCCTAAATGATTGAAACAGATCCAAACCGTTCCAAATAAGAAATTTTGGAATGACCTTATTTCTAGAATGGTTTCTAACACTTCCAAAAGTTTCTGGGGTATATTGTTAGAACCGTTCTTGATCTTCAAGAAAGGTTTGAAACCGTTCCATAACCATCTATAACCATTTCAAATTTTGATATTGGAACGGTTTTCTAAGTGTTCCAATACTATTAAGGACGGACAGAATCCAGAGAAGAAAAGCAGAACAGTTCTTTTTTACTTCCTCTATAGAAATACAAGAAAGAGGATGTGGTCTCAAATCAAGAACAGTAACAGAACACAAAATCTGTTTTACTTTTTTTAATCCTAATCTGCCCAATTTTAAGACAGTAATGACCAATTCAAGACAAACTCCAATCTCACAGAAAGTGAGTGTCTTTGTTTTTTCTCTCTCTTCTACTTGTTGTATATGGTTTTTCTATTGGATTGGAGATATTAAAAGGAGATCTAGAGAGAGAGAGAGAGAGAGAGAGAGAGAGAGAGAGAGAGAGAGTTGGTAGAGACTAAATAAAATCTGAAATTCAAATTAATAAAATCTGAAATTAATATACCATAAATTTAGGTCCAACAAAGCCAATGGTTCTAACAGTTGACTGTTTTTCAGATATACCATATCAAATCGCATCATACCATACAAAGCTAAAAACCTTCAGATATCCTGAATTTTTTTAATGCATCGGCAAGACAAACGACTACAGATTAGGGACTAGGTCTCAAAAGCCTCATATTTATGCCGTTTCGTCCACATGCAATTCTATGGCCAGCAACACGCAAATAACAAGTATTCTATGGACAAAAAATGCATGTCCAATCATGCACATGAACACAAAAGTATACCAATGATGATGGCAAACAATAATATTACAGATGAAATGCATTCTCATACCAGTAATGCGAACCATTGTTTCTCTTCCAGAGAGATCAGTATCATGCTGCAATTTAAAAGAAAAAACCATTAGGAATGTGTTATGAAAGGTATAAAAAAAAGAAGTAAAATATGTTCACCTTGAAACTTCACATTTCTCTATCTTATACATGTGCTCAAATGGCATTTTCTTTATCTTCTATTATATTGAGACGACCTTGGAATAATGCAATAACTAATCTAAATTCGATGGAATTAGTCTAATACACCTTCCATCCCAACCTCACAACCCCAAAACCCATGATTTGATTGATGTAAAGCATAAACACCCACCAGTCTGTGTATTTCATTGGCAGAAGTTCGTTTGCCAGGACTGTGGAACAAATAGGCGGTTACAACGGTCAATTATAGAGGGCAATGAACCTCCAATAGAGGTTTGGAAGATGTGATGCATGAGTTGAAGCCAGTTAGAGAACCCATCTCTATAGGATAAGGCGATGATAACATCGATGTTTATTACTAACATGATGCTAAAATGTAGAAATATGAATTCTACATTACAGTAAATCTCCAATACCGTTAGCACCATTTTTGAGCGACTTAGAAATGGTTGAATCAAACAACTGAATATTCTATATCCAGTTCCTTGGTGATTTATGCAGACAAACAGGCTCTAAAGGGGAGAAAACCATGTCCATATTCATATCCAATACCGTTAGCACCGTTTTAGCTACAGTTTTATAAGTTCCAAGTTAAATTCAACAAGAATGTGTTTTGAATTCCAAACACATATACCAATTCATGGGTAAAATTTGGGCCAATGCCTAAAACAAAAGGACGTATGTAACATGAGCAAGTTGAATCAAACAAACAGGGCCACACAGGTAATGATCAACGGGGCCACACGCGCCTCTCCCGCCTCCTCTCTTCTCTTCCCCAACTCGCCGATCCATTCCAAATCAAGATGGAGTCTGACTCGCTTCTCCAAGAGCGACTCGCCGAACCCACTCCTAAAACCCTAAGTCCCATCTCAAACTCCATCTCACCCTCAAATCTCCCAGCACCACCGAACCCACTCCCACAATCCCTCTCTTTGAAACCCACACAGCAGAAAAAATAAATAGTAGAAAGAAGAAGAAGACTGACTGTCCGACAGCATACCTGGCTCCTGTTGATCGTCTCCGCTTCTCCTCAAAGAGATCGGTCGGATTCGTTGGGGGGACGTAACGGGGATTTGGGCGCGTATAGGAAGATTGGCGAGAAGGGAAAATAAAGGACGGAGGGAGGGAACGATGCCTTCTTTGTCTAGAAGGGTTTTTTTTCCTTTTTTTTTTTTTTTTTTTTCATTTTGAAACGGCCTTTTCCACACTGAGGGGTTTGAGACCGCCTCAAAATTGAAACGGCTAAAGGCCGTTTCAAACCACCCTTTATTACTTCCAACCTTTGGCGTACTCGGCCAAATCTTTTGCCGATGTCAATTCCGTTCTTCCAAATGTAAAGAAGGGGTAGTAAAAATAAATAATAATCATCATTAAAGCCACCTTCCAACTTTATTTGGATCGGATACATGACTTCTGTTTATATGTTTCAATCTATTTTGAGTTAAATTTTTATATAAGTTACACTTGTTTAGATATATTTTTACTACTTCACCCACACCTTCTTTGACCTATTCCTCTTACTTAGTGGACCATCTACTTTTTCATAACCAGACTTCTCGTTATTGGCATTGTTGCCGGCGTGTGTTAGACATGCCAAAACCATCTGAAACGGGTCTCTCTAATTCTATCTCCTATTGATTCTACTCCTAAATGCTCTCGAAATCAATTATTTCAAATTTTATCCTTCTCAATTCTACGACACATATACATAACATTCTCATCTATGCTACATCCATTTTGTGCATATGTTGCTTCTTAATTGACCAACATTCTGTTTCATATGTTATAGTCAATCTAATCGTTGTCTTGTGAAATTTCTTCTGCAATCTTGTTGGCATTTGTCAGTTACATAGCATTTTAAAAGCAAGTCTCCACTTCAGCTGTCCTGATTTTTAACTCCACCAATTTTCATTTCCAGTCCCAAGACCGGGTAAAGGAAGAGGCTTGCGTTAGGTGGGTTGATGGCAGCATAAAACTTTATCACAACCCAAACATGAATGCCCCAGAAGTAAAAATAAATGAATTATAATATCATATAAAAGATTAGGTAGGTTAGAAAGATTAACTGATTTTGAATTTTAAATGATCTTATAGTAGGTTATTCTTCTTATATAAATTAAGAGGACTTACTCTCAAGACAATTACAATGAAATTTATGGGAATATTTTGATTTATTTGAAGTGCTTTACATGGTATGAGGTAGAAGTATATGGCTTGTTGAATTAGAGAAGGTTCAGTTTTCGTGGGATAGGGCCCATACCTGAGAAGTACTCATGTAGAATTAGGGCAGTCAATCGTGTTGTGTTAACTAATTCGTATTAAAATCACCTCAATCCGTACACGACCCGTTAACTTAACAGGTCAAAAAATCCAATTCGAACACGACCCGTTAATTTAACGGGTTACATTACCCAACCCGTTAACTCGTTAAGTAATTTAGTCATTTCAACAAAAAAAAAAAAAATAATCCATACAAAAATATATAAGGAGAAAAATATATAAGTCATACAAAACTGTAAGTAAGGATCTCGAGTAGATCCCACCTAAAACCCCACTATAAAATAATAAATTTTAATTTCTTCTTTATTAATATAAATTAATTCTAGTTACACTTAGAGACTAAAAAAATTTTAACGGGTAAAGGGGATTGTTAACAGGTTACTGGTTTAATTCGTATACGACCCGTTAACTTAACGTGTTAACATGTTTGACCCGTTAAAGACCCAAACCCATTAAGAGCCCATCCGAATCCATTATTATCGTGTGGGTTCGTGTCATGTTAACGGGTCGTGTAGTATTTTGACAGCCCTATGTAGAATTATAGATACATCTTTAGCCATATATTCATGGATAATTAATTGCCTTTTTGTTCCTATCTTTTTCACAAAACCTCATGAAAGAAGCCAAATTCCTATATGAAATATCATCAAGAGCTCAGTCTCCATCCAAATACAAACTTTCATTTCCCAAGTCTAGTCCTCTGATTTTGTTTTTTAAAAAAGGGTTTCTAGCTGAACATAAAACGCTTCCCTTTGATGGTGATTGAGAGAGGCACATCTTGAGAGCGATTTGAGTAACCACAGTGGTAGACCGAGGATTTTCGTATTGGTGGGGCGGAGGATGTTCAATTATAAAAGTTAAAATCATCGCGACTACCAATCATCAACGCCGACGACAAATAATCTCCACTGATTGCATGGTTCGAAGACATAATTTTTATTTTTTGGCATATTAAAGATAAAGAACTCAATTCTCATAAAAGCTTTTTAACTACCTCCAAGATGTAGCAATGACTATTTATCTTTAACTTAAGGTAATGCAAAGTGATAGGATCTTCATCAATTGGGTTCCACAAAATGATTATTTATGTGGGTGGATGGATGAAATAATTTATATAAACAGTCCCTCAAAATAGTGAATGGTTGCGCGTGCATTAGTTTCATTTGGGCCTTAATAGGTATTTTGTATTAATTGGGATTGTATAATGGAATGTGATAAAAATTTAGAGAGAAATTGTAGGAAGAGGTAAGATGAGAGAGGTTTTAGGAGAAGATTAGATTGGTAAGATGAGAAAGATTTTAGAAGAAGATTAGATTAGTTTTTTTTAATCCCAGAGATTAGCATGATTAATTTTCTTAAATTGCAACCCGTTCTCTACACCATTTCTCTCCTGAGAAAAACAAAGGGAGAAACCCATGCGTTAGCGCCCATCCCACTCTCATGCTCCCTAGCCATTCAAGTGCTCTCCATGCAGGTGGCCCCTCTGCTTTTGGTCCCTGCCAACCAATTGATCCCTTCGCATTGAGCTGTCACTTGGCACCATCTTCTTCATGCAATGCAACAAAAAATAAATAAATAAATAAAATAAAGGGAAAAAAAGGATGAGTACTGCCATCCAAAGTTCCAAAATCTACCTTGGGGCCTCTCCCTCGCATTTATAGCTACACCAAAAACAACAAATAGGAACCATCTAAATTGGAACAACAGTAACATGGAAAAATTGAAGATGTACAAAACAGAATGAATTAATCTAACTGCATTCAACAAAAAAGTTTTCATACAGCTCCCCCTAATCGTTTCTTTTCTCTAGCTCAATACCAAAAATGAAAATTCAGATAACATAGCGAATGATTGAGAGACGATTGGAAAAAGATAGAGGAAATCGATAAAACATAGCTTCACTTGTATATTTCTTCTTACCTATGTGTCAAATGTATTTTCTACAGAAATTGAAGAGAATCAAGTTTCCTTTGACCATGTGAGGAGTAGAAATTTACAGCAAAGCAGTTTTTGAACTTTTAGGCCCCGTTCTTTTACTAGAATTCATAGAATTCATGTCTGGTGGTTGTCTGAGAATTTCAAATGCTAGTATTTGAAATGCTGTCAAATTCTGGAATTCTAAATTCGTTGTTTTATTCATGACCTGAATTCTTGTTTGAGCTCTCGGAATGCCATCGTCCCTCTCCCGGAATTTCTGTGCCAAGTGAGATTTTCAAATCCTTCTTGTTAAAGTGGTTTTTCAAATTCTTGATTTTTTGAAATTTCAAATGCTTGAAATTTCAAATGTTTAGAAATTCTGGTAACGAAACACAGAATTTTTTACAGAAATTTTAAATAAACAGTACCTTACTTTCACGAAGCCCGTTAAAAACAGCGATATTCAAAGAGACTTATATGCACTCCTGGTCTTTGAAAAGTCAAAAAGGCAAAAGGAGCTTTTACCAACCCCAAGGAAAAGGTATTTGTCGGATGACTTTGGGCCTAGGGTGTAAACCTACGTGTCCATCTCGGTCTTTACTCTCTCTGATTGATTGATACGGACGAGCCGACCAGCGTACAATAAGGACCATATCAATTTCTGCTCTTTTTTTTCCGCAAAAAACCCCATGTCCCGAGTTTTGACCGGGGACAAAGACAAACTGTCCCCTTAAATCTCAAAACATGGATAAACTATCCCCCGGATCTCAGAGACCCAGGGGGACACTTTGTCCATTTGTCCCGGGACATGTAGCACCTTTTTTTTTTTTTTTTTTTTTTTTTTTTTTTTTTTTTTTTTTTTTCGATGGGCAAAAAAAGCTAAGGCCAACACCAAAAAAAAAAAAAAAATAAATAAAAAATAAAAAAATAAAATAAAATTATGGAGGCAAGGATTTGCCCAGCGAAAGGTTCAGAATTTTACTCAGCTGGTACACTTGTTCTTTAACATCCCCGTATTGGCAAGTATAGATGGGTTAATCGTCCTTGCAAATATTTTGTAAACCCCTACTAAGCAAGGTAAGGTGGGCCCTCCATTTCTTACACTTTGCAGCAGCTGGTCCTCTCTAAAAATCAAGGGGCCAATCTCCAACTTGCATGTGACTAGTCCAACCGCGCATTTTAGATTGTGTCTTAATTTAATGATTATGTTATGTGTACCAGAATAAAATTGGGCTAAATCCTACATCTATCATCAAGCATTCAAGTTGCTGAAGTTGACTCCATCATGTCCTGTTGACCGAACCGCGTATTTACTTGACGCGGCAGAAGAGCACATGGTTTATATTTCAGTTCATTCTTTACACAACTCAGACAGAGAGAGAGAGATGGTGTTACTATGGCTTTCCATTCTCATGAGTTTACTGGCTCTTGCAGTGTCGGTTCAAGGCCAATCAGGTTAGCTACTTTACGCAACTCCCATCGTTTTTAATAGATCTTTCATTTTTCCATTTTGAAATAGATGCACAGTAATTATGATTTATTTGTTCCAGGCTTCCTCAGCATCGACTGTGGCATTCCTGGGGATCTCAACTACACTGATGATACAACTCAGATGTTTTACACTTCAGATGCTAAATTCATAGACACTGGAACAAATAAAGAGATCGCCGCCATACACATGACACAAACACTTCCACGGCAGTACCGGAACCTAAGAATCTTTCCTGATAGAATTCGCAACTGTTACACATTAACACCTGTTATCAAGAGCAATAGGTATCTTCTTAGAGCTTCATTCATGTATGGAAACTACGATGGTCTCGATCAGCCGCCCCAATTCGATGCCTATATTGGTGTCGATCGCTGGGCGATCGACCTACCATCTAATTCATCGTTATACACGTGGAATGAGATTATAATGGTTGCAAGTCTGGATTATATATCAGTCTGTCTAGTAAATACAGGCAAGGGAACACCTTTTATATCTGCGCTTGAGTTGAGGCTATTGGATAATTCAACATACCTGGCAGCCAATGAGTATCAGTCCCTTCGACTGTTACACAGAAGTCACTTCCGACTGACTGCTAGTGGAACAACGATCAGGTATGGTTTTATATATTTATGATTCTGAATCGTTCCAATCGGTGCCCATGTGTACTAGCATCAGAAAAAACAAGGTGGTTAACATGGATGTTAAATGTAAATTAAAAAAAAAAAAAAAAAAAGGACATCTTATAACATTTTCTTTTAGGGAAATGGAATCAAAAAAGGATGCTAATTGATGCTATTTTTTGAAAATATATCATTGATCTTCATTTCTAACCTCCATATGTAGCCAATTCCTATCTATTTTGATGCACTTGGCCTTGAATATTTACTTTATGTATTTACTTTTCCATGAAATACTGCGAGGGGTCTTTTATTTTACCCCTGAAACAAATGTGTAAATGTCATGAGACGTTTGGAAATTAGAGGTGAAACCAAACTCAAAAGTCAAAACTAACATCCATGAAAATCAATCATTTCCACATGAGTGATTGCAGGCAATAGTTCCTTTCTTTACCATGTAACAGTATAATTAATGATTAATGCAGGTACCCGGATGACGCTTATGATCGCATCTGGACTGTTTGGGTGCGAGATGGATGGACCCCAATCAACAATTCTTCTCCTGTTAATTTATGGAGCGATGATTACCGATTGCCACTGCCGGTCATAAATACTGCAGTTGTACCAACTGGCCCTGACAACAACTTGAGCTTCTACTTTCCAACGTCGAACGGAGATCCAAGATTGCAATATCATGTGTACATTCACTTCGCTGAACTGCAACAACTAAAGAGCAATCAGTCTAGAGAATTTAACGTAACCGTCAATGGTAACCATTTTTACGGCCCATTCTCGCCTAAGTACCTGTCTGAAACTACCGGATTCAACGTCCCACCTTGGAGTGGTAAAAATCAACATGAGGTTGTTTTGTTTAAGACAACATCTTCTACCCTTCCTCCTATATTTAACGCTGAGGAGATTTTTGTCCTTGAACCGCTCTCAGCAACACCAACAGACAGCAAAGATGGTAAGCTACGATCTACTTTCATCTTCATTCATCAGTATTTTCCCGGGACCATTCATTCTATCTCGACTGAACATTCAGGGTCATAATTGTGCAAGAGGTGGCAAAATAGGTGTAGCATCGAAATGACACCCACAATTGTCGGTTCTGACTTCATAAATAAATAGTCTAAATCAAACCGACAAGTTACAGATAAACTTTTGTAATAAAATAAACTCTAAATCAGTCAGCACCAACTCATCAACAGGGCTACTCCACTCGTCAAATGGATAATATATACACGGAAAATGTACACTAGTGCACAGTGCTCCTGCGCACAATGCATTTAGACCCATAGCATGCCAAGTTTCGAGGTGGGTCCCGCCTCTGGAATGATCCAGATGTGCATTATGTGCATGTGCAAAGGGGAATATTTTCAGTACTTTTAATTCACGGGTGGCCCTGCATGTTATCTGTCTGGACTCTGGGAAGACTAGCCCGAATCTTGTACGCATGCCATGGGGCCACCTTCTGTCAATGAATAATTCTCTTCTGACCATTTCTCTTACTGATACCGCATTTAGGACGAAATATATAGGTAATTGATTACTAACCAAATGCATGGTCTTTACTTTGTTGAAATATCAGTGGACACCATCATGAACATCAAAGCTATAAATCAAATAAAGAGAAATGGGATGGTCGATCCATGTGGTCAAATCGAGTTACATTCGGAAAGGCTCGGGTTGCACCTACACCAGCTCACCAGCGCCCAAAATCAGGTTATCATGGATATTATCCTAGGGCTCTTGGAACATATGTAATACATAAATTATTTATTTAAAAATATTTATTCTGCCTTTCCTAATGTCTTTAGATTTTGTAATTAGAAATGATCAATTAAAAAAAATGAATATGGTATCAGAGCCAATCGGTCGTGAGTCTAAATCTCAAAAGAAACAACTTGGTACAAAAATATATGTACCGTCAAAAGTGCGCTGACTTGGTAGCCAGCAAAGGAAAATTAAGACTATCAGCATAAGGGACTAACCATGAATTTACTTTATAAGTTGGAATCTTCATTATCTAAGAATATCTAATCTTTCTGCTGTAGAATTTTGTAGGATTTTGAATAGTCAATGGGACTTTGGTTGATTTCCTTGCATGGATAAAAAAATCGGCCGATACCGGTCCGATATCTCATCGAGATATCGGACTGGCAAAATATCAGCAAAATCTCGGCCGATATCGGCCGAGATTTTCAAAAATCTCGGAATTAGCGATATCTCGGCCGATATTTTCAAAATATCGGCCGAGATGCTTTAAAACCCTTTTTTTTCTTTTTTTTCCCCCCATCTTCATCTTCTTCTCCTCTCTTCTCATCTTCTTACTACCTATACCAGCAGCCCCTCTCCTTCACACATCCCCCTTGCATTTTTGAAATTCCACTTCTATTTTTGAAGAAAAAATTATCTAAGGTAAGAGAAAATCAAGTTAAAGTATTTTTTTTATGTTATTTTTTTTTTTAGATGAAATTTTTAGATCATTTGGGTATGTTACTTTTGTAGTTATGTTGTTTCTTCATTTAGAAGTTAGATCTACATGCTTTCATGCTAGATCTACTCATACACATGATTTTGAACTTTTTTTTTCATTTTTTTTGTTTATTTTCGGATTTTTTAATATTTGAATTATAATACATAATTTTTTGGGGATTTCATCATAAATATGTTCTTTTAATTATTCATGGTCATTATATGATGTGTAAATGATTGATCTACATACTTTCATGTTAGATCTATAGATTTAGGATTTTGAAAATGATTTTATTAAAAAAAAAATTCTAAAAATAATTGTTGTTAGTTGTTACTTGTTACTTTGTTAGCATATATGTGATTCCAAAGGCTTAATGGCTTATTAATAGTGTGTAGATGATAGATCTACATCTACTCATGATATCGAGCCAGGCCGACACTCCACTTGGAATTAAGTTGTCAATCTGTAAATGTAATACACTCATAGTCTCATACAGTCATACTCACCAATCTCTCTATAGTCTCTACTCTCTACTAGTCTCCTCTAAGTTCAGGTAAACCATGAATCTTTGATGCCTAACTGCTTTATGATTTATCGATCTTACTATCATGTTTCTGATTTTAATGTCATCTTCATGGTCTTGAATTTCACAACTTTTTTTATTATTGAGTTAGTATTAAATGATGATTGATATGTTATATTTATTTTCTTATATTTTACACTAATAAATTGATCATGATCATTAATAATGGCTGCATTATATGAAATACTGGAAAAGACAGCGAACTGCGACACAGACAGGACTTATAACTTAAGGTGACCGAGATTTTGATTTATTGCTATTACTAATGGAAAAAAATATTGTTTTCCAGCATTTTCTAATATTCTGGATTTTTTGGATATTTTTGCGATTTTTTTTGGATTAAAAAACAAATTCGCACCGCGATGACCGCGACGGACCGATATCCGCGACCGATACCGATATCATATCGGTTTTTCGGCCCGGCCGATACCGCGACCGAGACCGAGATTTTAAACCATGTTTCCTTGTCTTAACAATCATCTTTTGATTAGAACTCCGCTTTGAGTTGCAGCTATTTAAGCTCCCTTATTATCATGATTCATTAGTTATTCCTTAAATTTTTATGTCTTCTTTCCCTACTGCGATGATTCTATTTCCAGTGGTAATACGGTATTCAAATTTTTGCTTGTTTCCAGTTTTGATAACATAACAAATCTGAGTGACCCTCCTGACATAAATCATTGTGAAGCTGGTTCATGCAAGAAGAGACGAAAGATTTTTGTTCCTATACTTGCTTCATCTATTTCGGCACTGGTCATGCTAATAATTATGGGTTTTGTACTTTGGAAATTTACACAAAGGAGAAGACAAGAAGGTAATATTGCCATTTTCACTACTGTTTTTTTCACTAATGATACGTTACCTCTCTACATTGTAAAGTCCAACTCATAAAACAATCTCGAATGCTTGAGCTTTGAACAGGTTACACCTTTTTATATTTTATTTAGTTACTTGTTTATTTATTAATATAATTCTGCTTATCCTTGCAATGAATATGAAAATAAAGGAAGTATTAGTGTGGGCAGCATGTGTGTGGGCGTGTTTGTTGATCAAGTTGGAGGGAAAAATAGGAAAAACACAGGAACTAATAGAAAGGGCCTTTTACAAAAAAAATAAAAATTAAAAAGAATGTCGAGAATGAAGCTTTTCCTAAACACAGACTACAATGGGTCACTACACTGGAAGAAAGCTTAATTTTAAGTCAAAATGACAGAATAAATGAGAAATTGATGATAAATAGTCCTTTGCCATTTGTATTATATAGTACCACATCTCATTAATTAAATACAATTTATTCCATCTTTATTTTGGAATGCACACCACTCCTATTGAAACATAAGAAATCACATTGAAACAACACTAAAGCCAACTAACACCACCCTTTTCTTTTCTTTCTTTTTTTTTTTTTTTTTTTTGGAAGATTAATATTTATTGAAAAATAAATAAATAGAAGTACATGTTTCAAAATTGATAACAAAAACTTCATCACCTGTGCTTAAAACATGATTTACTAGATTATGACCATGACAATTGATACTGCCGTTGATAGCCACGAACATAGCTTTTGTTAAGTATTAATGCAAGTAGAACAAAGACCATTT
This sequence comes from Camphora micrantha, assembly GCA_003546025.1. Taxonomy (NCBI): domain Eukaryota; kingdom Viridiplantae; phylum Streptophyta; class Magnoliopsida; order Laurales; family Lauraceae; genus Camphora; species Camphora micrantha. The sequence continues at coordinate 77,069,242 of QPKB01000002.1, forward strand.
TCTATGGAGAATCTATATTTGCATTGAACAACCAAACGGCAAAAATCATGGAGGTTTGAGTTCTGCTTCCGCAAAAAGAATATGCACAAACGTGCCCTTCGTGTAAGCACAATGATCGAATTTCCAAAACTAAACTTATGTTTAGACGTCTGACGTAAACAAAAAAGTTGGTTTAGAATCCATTGCTTTAGTTAAAGTTGGCTGCATTTGGTGGATTCCAGCAGATCATCATTCTGTTTTTGTACCTTCCTTAGGGCCCGTTTGGTAATTTACTTTTAAAATAAAGTGGAGTGAAGTGAAATGAAAGAATGAATAAAATATAAGTGAGTTATGATGATATTTTGTTTTTAGTTGTTTGGGATGGAATATTTTTTACTTTTTATATGGGGAAATGGAGTTTTTTTGTCTTTTAGTGAGTAAATGTAGTTGCTTTTTGACTTTTTTTGGAAAAAGTGGAGGGAATTTTTTGAAAAAGTGCTTTTGATGGGATGTTTAACTTGACTTGACTTCACTTCACTGTATTAGTAAAATTATCAAACGGGCCCTTAGGGCTTCGGCCTCTATGAATGGCAGTAGATATTATCTTGGCTTCCGTCCTCGGCTCTGCAAAATATTGTCTTCATTGGCTTTGATACCATATTTATATGTCACAATCCGGTCCGCCCAGCAGATATTGTCCTCTTTGGCTAATGAGGCTCGGGCCCCGTGAAATCTGGCTCAATCTTGCCTCAAGGTTTTGTTTTCGAGACGCGTCTTGCCAGACTTACACGCGTGAACATATATTAGCCCAGGCTCTGGACAGCTTCTTGGCGATGTGGGATGTTACACTTCCACAATAAGAAGCATAATTAAAAAAATTTCCATTTAAATCAAAGGTTTGGAAGAAAAATTGATCGTAGTTCTTTTCTGGACCAACTCAATCGTAAGGCGGCTGTTATGAATGGAATTCTTTTAAATCGAGTATGATTTGAATTTTTTGTCTCCCTTCGGCGAGTTGCTGTAACTTTTAATCGTACAATCACAGCCAGTTAAAGCTGATTATTGACTTGCAAGAGAGAATGTAACAATATATTTATAACCTGACTCATCTAATTAATCAAGCAGGCAACCCCGTTCATAAGCAAGTTTTTTGTTATAATGATGGAGTACATTTGATTAGGCCCTCAACAAAAATTCAGGTGCGGGTACATAGTACATACATTAACCTGAAACCTGTTCAGGTCCAGGTTCAGGTACCAGTTCCTATTAGTAATTCATGTTCTAGTCCAAGTGCAGTATGGACCTGTCCCAACCTATCATGTTCTAGTCCAAGTGAAGTTCATCTTTCATATAATGGACATTTTTATGCAGCTTCCATTGCCAAGACGAAAAGTGGTTCCATGCTCTATGAGAATAGACGGTTTACATACGCCCAAGTTGTTAGTATAACCAACAATTTCGAGAAGTCCATTGGCAGAGGAGGGTTTGGGACGGTTTACCATGGCCAGATGACTAATGGCACTCAAGTTGCAGTGAAGATGCTCTTTCTACGATCGATCAAGACCCCTTGTCAAGGCTCTAACGAATTTGAGAATGAGGTGAGACTAAATCATTGGTTATCCCAATAGGTGATATTAATTAGGTTTGAAAGAGAAATGCTTGATCATCAATTTTTTGGAAAAATGTCAGTTGAGCAGATATCAAGTTATCTAATTAGGTTTTCTAAGGCACTCTCCTTGTTTCTTATGGGACCCACTGCCCACTACTTGAATGGTGATGAGTTCTTTTTTATGTGATGCACGCATAAGAATGATCCATCAGTGTTGCTGCTTAAGTTTGAAATATGGTTGCGGTCTGTGTTGCAGGTTCAGGTCTTAACAAGAGTTCATCACAGAAACTTGGTTTCCTTTATTGGTTACTGTCAAGAAGATGGTAACATGGCCCTAATATACGAGTACATGGCTCAAGGAAACCTAGGAAGCCATCTATCAGGTACCAAAATCCTCCTTGTATCCATCATCCTACACTTAGAAAATATATTGTCCTATGTCCTCCTCATCATTATTATAGTCTTGTCCCATCAATCTTGGATTGGATTAATAATTTCTATATAAGTAATGTATTGATGGTAAAAAGTGGCCACAATGAGGCCCTTTTTCTCAGTAATGTAAAATTGTATTGAAGAAAAGGAAAAAATAGGTCAGGAGGCCCAGGGAAGAAAGTACAAGAATTTTACATAATACGAAGGCCAACATAATCAATAAAACTGTCAAAAAAGGTAATTGAAGAGATGCCTCCCAATAAACAACAAAGAATAACCAACTTAAGCAACAATTAAGCTGTCAAAAGGTAGATGGAGAGGTGTCTCACAAAAAACGAAGAAGTGCATCATTAGACGGCCTCTAAACTTCTCTAGACAAGCTCCGAATGGAGTCTGAAAGGTGTACAGACAGGCATCTGATGGCCCAGGATTGGGTCACCGATTTGTTGTTAAAATATGCATCAATCCTGCAATGCGAAATCATGTTAATTAGGTGAAAGAAAACAAGGCAGTCTACTGTCACGCTGACTTGTTCCTACCAGCAGACGTGAGAGCCCATAACCGAGACGGGGAAGAAGGATAAGGAAGAGTTGCCCCAATGAAGGATAGAATCCAGCACCAAAGTTTCTTTGAGAACGAGCATGAGAAGAGCTGTTGCATCTCAGACTCTTCATTGCTACAGCAAAGAGCACATCTAGATGCAAGTTTGAATACCAATTGATCTAGCCCTACTTGGCGTCAGCGTTCTTTTGTAAAGCAGTCGTTATACAAAAAAAGATATTTGTGGAGGCCCTTAAAATTTGATATCCCGTGTGTGCTTGGAAGGTTCCCATTATCTTTCTCTGTTTTTTCCCTTCTATCCATAGGTGATCAAAGGAAGACCTTTCATACCTACCCCATCAATGATATTTGTCAGCTTTTTAGTGGGCCCCACTGCTGGACCGCATAGAGGAATGGCTGGACCATTCCCTAGGATGGTGTGTGTGGATATACACACGTGTTTCTGAATGTGAATCAGAAGAATTGGAGACCGAAGCACATTAGACTAATTGATAACTCAGAAGAACAAACTATTTAGAGAAGATATTTTTTTTATATATGCAATAATAATGAATTGTTACAGTCACAGACAACCATTCGAATGCACTAAGTTGGGACAGACGCCTGCGTATAGCATTGGATGTTGCACAAGGTGAATGCCAATGAATTTATCTTCTTCCTTTTTTCTTTTTCCTTTTTTGTCTTGTTTGTTGTTATTTGCCTATTTGATGCTTAGTTTTGAGTTTGTATGTAGGATTGGAGTATTTGCATGATGTTGTAAACCAGCAATTAATTCACAGAGATGTGAACACAGCCAAACATCCTACTAAAATGAAAGAATAGAGGGCCAAGAATAGGAACTTTGGGTTATCGAGAGATTTCAATGATGAATTCACTCATGTTTCAAACAGCAGTCAAGGGAACCTTCGGATATCTCGACCCAGAGTATGTTTCCATCCACACATAAACTGCTTTCTTTTATTTACCTTGCAAATGAAACCTCATTAAAACGTCCACTGTTTTCAATTTGTACTTATATATATTTTTTCTCACATTCAGATTTTATAATACTTCTGCCTGTTTTGTTGCTAATGCGGTGTGAAGTGAAATAAAGTTAAAAGATCAAATTAAAAAGGAAAAAGGAAGGAAGAGTTGAGTTTTGAGCGTAAAAGCACTACTCCCCTTTTTGTCATTTTATTCATTTAAAGGTTATTTTTTTTTATTCATTTGAGCTGTCTTTTCAAACCCTTCCTTCCTTTCCTCTCGATTTAACCATTAATTCTAATTCCATCATTCCACAACTCACGCCAAACGAACAAGGCAGAGTTTTGGGAGTCAATTTTGCAACAGAAGATTAATGCATTCTGTTAGGTATTTGCAATTCAAACATTTTGACAGGAAAAGCGACGTCATTAACTTTGGAGTTGTTTAATTACACACTAATACAAAGCAAAGCCAGGATTAGTGCGGATCACAAAGTTCGAGCGGATAAGCTATTGATTGGGCCAATCCCTATGGTGTAAGAGAAGGGACATAGGGATTGATTGACCAAGTTTGAAAGGTAATTAGAGCATGAATCCATTCAAAAAGGTTGCAGAAATGCACACATTCAATGCACCATCACAAAATCATAGATAAGCCACACATGAGAGATTTGTATCGAGTTTGAAGAGTGAATATGAATAATGAGAAGGCCCTTGCAGTGGCTCCTGAAAGTGAGGTGCATGCCAGGAGGAACCATAAAACTATATGAGATTATGTCGTATACTTTCAAGCAAGTGATTTCGAATTGCATCATGCATCCGATTACAAATAATGAAATGACTTTGAATGGTTTCTATAGAGGTGCTCGGGGGTCCATGCTGGATGATTAAATGTTCTTAAGTTTGAATATGTCTACTGATTAGTGGATCTTACCTAGGATAGTTTCCAAGCGTGCTTTTCATCATAATCCCAATTGTTAGTTAGTTTTTTGTAATGCCGCGAGAGATTAGCATGAATGATATTTTCTTAAATTGCAACCCGTTCTCTACACCATTTCTCTGCCTGAGAAATACACAAGGGAGTAAACCCATGCGTTAGGCCCTTATCCCACTCTCATTGCTCGCTAGTCAATATCAAGTGCTCCTCCATGCAGGTGGCCGCCTCTGCTTTTGGTCCCCTTTCAGCCAATTGGTCGAGTCCTTCGCATTGAGTTTGTCACTTGGCACATCTTCTTCATGCCAGTGCAGACAATAAAATATAAATAAAATAAAGGGAAAAAAAGGATGAGTACTGCCATCCAAAGTTCCAAAATCTACCTTTAGTTATATATGGGGCCTCTCCTCGCATATATAGCTACACCAAAAACACATAATATGAACCGCTCAAACTGTTACCTGACAGAAACTGATGGTTTATCACGCTAGCAGAAAGACAGGTGTTCCTAAATGATTGAAACAGGTCCGAACCGTTCAAATAAGAAATTTTGGAATGACCTTCATTTCTAGAACGGTTTCTAACACTCAAAGTATATGGGTATATTGTTAGAACCGTTCTTATCTCAAGAATGGTTCGAAACCGTTACGCATAACCATTCTATAACCATATTCAATTTTTGGATATTGGACGGTTTTCTAAGTGTTCTAGTATATTAAGGACGGACAGAATGCCAGAGAAGAAATGCAGAACATGTCTTTATTTACTTCCTTATAGAAATACATAGAAAGAGGATTTGGTTCTCAAATCAAGAACAGTAGCAGAACACCAAAATCTGTTTAGCTTTTTTTTAATCCTAATCTGCCCAATTTTAAGACAGTAATGACCGATTCAAGGACAAACTTACAATTCACAGAAAGTGAGTGTCTTAGTTTGTCTCTCTCTTCTACTTGTCCCTATATGGTTTTACTATTGGGATGGAGATATTAAAGGAGAGAGAGCGAGAAGAGAGAGAGAGACGAGAGAGAGAGTTGGTAGAGACTAAATAAAATCTGAACTCATTAATATATTCTATAATATATTAGATCCAACAAGCCAATAGTTCTACAGTTCACTGCTTTTTCGGATATACCATATACCAAATTGCATCATACCATACAAAGCTACAAACCTTCAATATCCTGAGTTTTTTTTAATGCAGTCATCAAAGACAAAGAAGACTACAGATTAGGGACTAGGTCTCAAAAGCCTCATAGCTTGTGCAGTTTCGTACCACATGTCAATTTCTATGGCGGCAGCATCATGTCAAATAAGGCATGTATTCTATGGACAAATAATATGCATAGTGCAATCATGCCAATGATAACACAAAAGTAGTACCAATGATGATGGCAAACAATAGATATTTATCAGATTAGAATGCTTTTCTCATACCAGTATATGGCGAACCAAAATTGTTTCTCTTCCAAAGAGAGTATCAGTAACATGCTGCAATTTAAAAGAAAAAACCATTAGGAATGTGTTATGAAAGGTATAAAAAAAAGAAGTAAAATATGTTCACCTTGCAACTTCACATTTTTCTATCTTATACATGTGCTCAAATGGCATTTCTTTATCTTCTATTATATTGAGACGACCTTGGAATAATGCAATAACTAATCTAAATTCGAGGGAATTAGTCTAATACACCTTCCATCCCAACCTCAACAACCCCAAAAACCCATGATCTGATTGATGTAAAGCATAAACACACCAGTCTGTGTATTCCAGTGGCAGAAGTGCGTTTGCCTGGACTGTGGAACAAATAGGTGGTTACAGGGGATTATAGAGGCAATGAACTTCCATAGAGGTTTGGAATGATTGTAGATGCATGAAGTTGAAGACAGTTAAGTAGGATACCTTCTATAGTTAGGCGATGATCACGATGTTTTTATTACAAAACATGTGCTAAAGTGTAGAAATATTGAATTCTACATTACGTATTTCCAATACGTTAGCACCTATTTTTTGAGCGACTCTGAAATGGTTGAATATCAAACAACTGAATATTCTTATATGCAGTTCTTGGTGATTTTATGCAGACAAACAGGTCTAAAGGGGAGAAAAACATGTTCCAATATTCCATATCCAATACCGTTAGCACCGTTTTTTTAGCTACGTTTTATAAGTTCCAAGTTAAATTCAACAAGAATGTGTTTTGATTCCAACACCATATACCAATTCTGGGTAATTTGGGGCCAATCGCCTAAACAGAAAGGAGTAAGTAACATGAGCAAGTTGACTCAAACAAACTATGGAGCCACACAGGATAATGATCAACGGGGCCACACGCGCCTCTCCCGCCTCCTCTCTTCTCTTCCCAATCGCGAATCCATTCCAAATCAAGATGGAGTCTGACTCGCTTCTCCAAGAGCGACTCGCCGAACCCACTCCTAAAACCCTAAGTCCCATCTCAACTCCATCTCACCCTCAAATCTCCAGCACCACCGAACCCACTCCACAATCCCTCTCTTTGAAACCCACCCAGCAGAAAAAATAAATAGTAGAAAGAAGAAGAGACTGACTGTCCGACAGCATACCTGGCTCCTGTTGATCGTCTCCGCTTCTCCTCAAAGAGATCGGTCGGATTCGGGGGACGTAACGGGGATTTGGGCGCGAATGATAGGAAGATTGCGCGAGAAGGGAAAATAAAGACGGAGGAGGGAACGATGCCCCTTTGTCTAGAAGGGTTTTTTTTTTTTTTTTTTTTTTCATTTTGAAACGGCCTTTTCCACTGAGGGGTTTGAGACCGCCTCAAAATTGAAACGGCTAAAGGCCGTTTCAAACACCCTTTATTACTATCCTTTGGCGTACTCGGCCAAATCTTTGCCGATGTCATTCCGTTCTTCAAATGTAAAGAAGGGGAGTAAAAAAATAATAATCATCATTAAAGCCACCTTCCAACTTTGTTTGGATCGGATACATGACTTCTGTTTATATGTTTCAATCTATTTTGAGTTAAATTTTATATAAGTTACACTTGTTTAGATATATTTTTACTACTTCACCCACACCTTCTTTGACCTATTCCTCTTACTTAGTGTACCATCTATTTTCATAATCAACTTCTCGTTATTGGCATGTTGCCGGCGTGTGTTAGACATGCCAAACCATCTGAAACGGGTCTCTCTAATTTATCTATTGATTCTACTCCTAAATGCTCTCGAAATCAATTATTTCAAATTTTATCCTTCCAATTCTATGACACATATACATAACATTCTCATCTATGCTACATCCATTTTGTGCATATGTTGCTTCTTGATTGACCAACATTCTTTCATATGTTATAGTCAATCTAATCGTTGTCTTGTGAAATTTCTTCTACAATCTTGTTGGCATTTGTCAGTCACATAGCACTTTAAAAGCAAGTCTCCACTTCAGCGTCCTGATTTTTAACTCCACTTTTTTTTGCCAGTCCCAAGACGGGTAAAGGAAGAGGCTTGCGTTAGGTGGATTGATGGCAGCGTAAAACTTTATCACAACCAAACATGAATGCCCCAGAAGTAAAAATAAATGAATTATAATATAATATAAAAGATTAGGTCGGTTAGAAAGATTAACTGATTTTGAATTTTAAATGATCTTATAGTAGGTTATTCTTCTTATATAAATTAAGAGGACCTACTCTCAAGACAATTACATGAAATTTATGGGAATATTTTGATTTATTTGAAGTCTTTACATGGTATAAGGTAAATATATGGCTTGTTGAATAAGAGAAGGTTCAGTTTTCGTGGGATAGGGCCCATGCCTGAGAAGTACTCATGTAGATTAGGGCTGTCAATCGTGTTGTGTTAACGAATTTGTGTTAAATCATCTCAACCCGTACACGACCCGTTAACTTAACAGGTTAAAAAATCCAACTCGAACACGACCCGTTGATTTAACAGGTTACATGCCAACCCGTTAACCGTTAAGTAATTTAGTCATTTCAAAAAAAAAAAAAATTCATACAAAAATATATAAGGAGAAAAATATATAAGTCACACAAAACTGTAAGTGAGATCTCAAGTAGATCCACCTAAAACCCCACTATAAAACAATAAATTTTAATTTCTTCTTTATTAATATAAATTAATTCTAGCTACACTTAGGGACTAAAAAAATTTTAATGGGTAAAGGGGTTGTTAACAGTTTACTGGTTTAATTCGTATACGACCCGTTAACTTAACGTGTTAACATGTTTGACCCGTTAACGACCCAAACTCATTAAGAGCCCACCCGAACCCGTTATTATGTGGGTTCGTGTATGTTAACGGATCGTGTAGCATTTTGACAGCCTTATGTAGAATTATAGACACATCTTTAGCCATATATTCATGGATAATTAATTGCCTTTTTGTTCCTATCTTTTTCACAAAACCTCATGAAAGAAGCCAAATTCCTATATGAAATATCATCAAGAGCTCAGTCTCCATCCAAGTACAAACTTTCATTTGCAAGTCTAGCCCTCTGATTTTGTTTTAAAAAAAAAGGGTTTCTAGCTGAACATAAAACACTTCCCTTTGATGGTGATTGAGAGAGGCACATCTTGAGAGCGACTTGAGGAACCACAGTGGTAGATCGAGGATTTTCGTTTGGTGGGGCGGAGATGTTCAATTATAAAGTTAAAATCATCGCAACTACAATCATCAACGCCGACGACAAATAATCTCACTGATTGCATGGTTCGAAGACATAATTTTTATTTTTTGGCAATTAAGATAAATAACTCAATTCTCATAAAAGCTTTTTAACTCCAAGATGTAGCAATGACTATTTATCCTTTAACTTAAGGTAATGCAAAGTGATAGGATCTTCATCAATTGGGTTCCACAAAATGATTATTTATGTGGGTGGATGGATGAAATAATTTATATAAACAGTCCCTCAAAATAGTGAATGGTTGCGTGCATTAGTTTCATTTTACCTTAATAGGTATTTTGTATTAATTGGGATTGTATAATGGAATGTGATAAAAATTTAGAGAGAATTTGAAGAGGTAAGATGAGAGAGGTTTTAGGAGAAGATTAGATTGGTAAGATGAGAAAGATTTTAGAAGAAGATTAGATTAGTTTTTTTAATCCAGAGATTAGCATGATTAATTTTCTTAAATTGCAACCCGTTCTCTACACCATTTCTCTCCTGAGAAAAACAAAGGGAGAATCCCATGCGTTAGCGCCCATCCCACTCTCATGCTCCCTAGCCATTCAAGTGCTCTCCATGCAGGTGGCCCCTCTGCTTTTGGTCCCTGCCAACCAATTGATCCCTTCGCATTGAGCTGTCACTTGGCACCATCTTCTTCATGCAATGCAACAAAAAATAAATAAATAAATAAAATAAAGGGAAAAAAAGGATGAGTACTGCCATCCAAAGTTCCAAAATCTACCTTGGGGCCTCTCCCTCGCATTTATAGCTACACCAAAAACAACAAATAGGAACCATCTAAATTGGAACAACAGTAACATGGAAAAATTGAAGATGTACAAAACAGAATGAATTAATCTAACTGCATTCAACAAAAAAGTTTTCATACAGCTCCCCCTAATCGTTTCTTTTCTCTAGCTCAATACCAAAAATGAAAATTCAGATAACATAGCGAATGATTGAGAGACGATTGGAAAAAGATAGAGGAAATCGATAAAACATAGCTTCACTTGTATATTTCTTCTTACCTATGTGTCAAATGTATTTTCTACAGAAATTGAAGAGAATCAAGTTTCCTTTGACCATGTGAGGAGTAGAAATTTACAGCAAAGCAGTTTTTGAACTTTTAGGCCCCGTTCTTTTACTAGAATTCATAGAATTCATGTCTGGTGGTTGTCTGAGAATTTCAAATGCTAGTATTTGAAATGCTGTCAAATTCTGGAATTCTAAATTCGTTGTTTTATTCATGACCTGAATTCTTGTTTGAGCTCTCGGAATGCCATCGTCCCTCTCCCGGAATTTCTGTGCCAAGTGAGATTTTCAAATCCTTCTTGTTAAAGTGGTTTTTCAAATTCTTGATTTTTTGAAATTTCAAATGCTTGAAATTTCAAATGTTTAGAAATTCTGGTAACGAAACACAGAATTTTTTACAGAAATTTTAAATAAACAGTACCTTACTTTCACGAAGCCCCGTTAAAACAGCGATATTCAAAGAGACTTATATGCACTCCTGGTCTTTGAAAAGTCAAAAAGGCAAAAGGAGCTTTTACCAACCCCAAGGAAAAGGTATTTGTCGGATGACTTTGGGCCTAGGGTGTAAACCTACGTGTCCATCTCGGTCTTTACTCTCTCTGATTGATTGATACGGACGAGCCGACCAGCGTACAATAAGGACCATATCAATTTCTGCTCTTTTTTTTCCGCAAAAAACCCCATGTCCCGAGTTTTGACCGGGGACAAAGACAAACTGTCCCCTTAAATCTCAAAACATGGATAAACTATCCCCCGGATCTCAGAGACCCAGGGGGACACTTTGTCCATTTGTCCCGGGACATGTAGCACCTTTTTTTTTTTTTTTTTTTTTTTTTTTTTTTTTTTTTTTTTCTTATGGGCAAAAAAAGCTAAGGCCCCAAAAAAAAAAATAAATAAATAAAAATAAAAAAATAAAATAAAATTATGGAGGCAAGGATTTGCCCAGCGAAAGGTTCAGAATTTTACTCAGCTGGTACACTTGTTCTTTAACATCCCCGTATTGGCAAGTATAGATGGGTTAATCGTCCTTGCAAATATTTTGTAAACCCCTACTAAGCAAGGTAAGGTGGGCCCTCCATTTCTTACACTTTGCAGCAGCTGGTCCTCTCTAAAAATCAAGGGGCCAATCTCCAACTTGCATGTGACTAGTCCAACCGCGCATTTTAGATTGTGTCTTAATTTAATGATTATGTTATGTGTACCAGAATAAAATTGGGCTAAATCCTACATCTATCATCAAGCATTCAAGTTGCTGAAGTTGACTCCATCATGTCCTGTTGACCGAACCGCGTATTTACTTGACGCGGCAGAAGAGCACATGGTTTATATTTCAGTTCATTCTTTACACAACTCAGACAGAGAGAGAGAGAGATGGTGTTACTATGGCTTTCCATTCTCATGAGTTTACTGGCTCTTGCAGTGTCGGTTCAAGGCCAATCAGGTTAGCTACCTTACGCAACTCCCATCGTTTTTAATAGATCTTTCGTTTTTCCATTTTGAAATAGATGCACAGTAATTATGATTTATTTGTTCCAGGCTTCCTCAGCATCGACTGTGGCATTCCTGGGATCTCAACTACACTGATGATACAACTCAGATGTTTTACACTTCAGATGCTAAATTCATAGACACTGGAACAAATAAAGAGATCGCCGCCATACACATGACACAAACACTTCCACGGCAGTACCGGAACCTAAGAATCTTTCCTGATAGAATTCGCAACTGTTACACATTAACACCTGTTATCAAGAGCAATAGGTATCTTCTTAGAGCTTCATTCATGTATGGAAACTACGATGGTCTCGATCAGCCGCCCCAATTCGATGCCTATATTGGTGTCGATCGCTGGGCGATCGACCTACCATCTAATTCATCGTTATACACGTGGAATGAGATTATAATGGTTGCAAGTCTGGATTATATATCAGTCTGTCTAGTAAATACAGGCAAGGGAACACCTTTTATATCTGCGCTTGAGTTGAGGCTATTGGATAATTCAACATACCTGGCAGCCAATGAGTATCAGTCCCTTCGACTGTTACACAGAAGTCACTTCCGACTGACTGCTAGTGGAACAACGATCAGGTATGGTTTTATATATTTATGATTCTGAATCGTTCCAATCGGTGCCTATTGTACTAGCATCAGAAAACACAAGGTGGTTAACATGGATGTTAAATGTAAATTAAAAAAAAAAAAAAAAAAGACATCTTATAACATTTTCTTTTAGGAAATGGAATAAAAAAGGATGCTAATTGATGCTATTTTTTGAAAATATATCTTGATCTTCATTTCTAACCTCCATATGTAGCCAATTCCTATCTATTTTGATGCACTTGGCCTTGAATATTTACTTTATGTATTTACTTTTCCATGAAATACTGCGAGGGGTCTTTTATTTTACCCCTGAAACAAATGTGTAAATGTCATGAGACGTTTGGAAATTAAATTGAAAACCAAACTCAAAAGTCAAAACTAACATCCATGAAAATCAATCATTTCCACATGAGTGATTGCAGGCAATAGTTCCTTTCTTTACCATGTAACAGTATAATTAATGATTAATGCAGGTACCCGGATGACGCTTATGATCGCATCTGGACTGTTTGGGTGCGAGATGGATGGACCCCAATCAACAATTCTTCTCCTGTTTAATTTATGGAGCGATGATTACCGATTGCCACTGCCGGTCATAAATACTGCAGTTGTACCAACTGGCCCTGACAACAACTTGAGCTTCTACTTTCCAACGTCGAACGGAGATCCAAGATTGCATATATCATGTGTACATTCACTTTCGCTGAACTGCAACAACTAAAGAGCAATCAGTCTAGAGAATTTAACGTAACCGTCAATGGTAACCATTTTTACGGCCCATTCTCGCCTAAGTACCTGTCTGAAACTACCGGATTCAACGTCCCACTTGGAGTGGTAAAAATCAACATGAGGTTGTTTTGTTTAAGACAACATCTTCTACCCTTCTCCTATATTTAACGCTGAGGAGATTTTTGTCCTTGAACCGCTCTCAGCAACACCAACAGACAGCAAAGATGGTAAGCTACGATCTACTTTCATCTTCATTCATCAGTATTTTCCCGGGACATTCATTCTATCTCGACTGAACATTCAGGGTCATAATTGTGCAAGAGGTGGCAAAATAGGTGTTAGCATCGAAATGACACCCACAATTGTCGGTTCTGACTTCATAAATAAATAGTCTAAATCAAACCGACAAGTTACAGATAAACTTTTGTAATAAAATAAACTCTAAATCAGTCAGCACCAACTCATCAACAGGGCTACTCCACTCGTCAAATGGATAATATATACACGGAAAATGTACACTAGTGCACAGTGCTCCTGCGCACAATGCATTTAGACCCATAGCATGCCAAGTTTCGAGGTGGGTCCCGCCTCTGGAATGATCCAGATGTGCATTATGTGCATGTGCAAAGGGGAATATTTTCAGTACTTTTAATTCACGGGTGGCCCTGCATGTTATCTGTCTGGACTCTGGGAAGACTAGCCCGAATCTTGTACGCATGCCATGGGGCCACCTTCTGTCAATGAATAATTCTCTTCTGACCATTTCTCTTACTGATACCGCATTTAGGACGAAATATATAGGTAATTGATTACTAACCAAATGCATGGTCTTTACTTTGTTGAAATATCAGTGGACACCATCATGAACATCAAAGCTATAAATCAAATAAAGAGAAATGGGATGGTCGATCCATGTGGTCAATCGAGTTACATTCGGAAAGGCTCGGGTTGCACCTACACCAGCTCACCAGCGCCCAAAATCAGGTTATCATGGATATTATCCTAGGGCTCTTGGAACATATGTATACACTAAATTATTTATTTAAAAATATTTATTCTGCCTTTCCTAATGTCTTTAGATTTTGTAATTAGAAATGATCAATTAAAAAAATGAATATGGTATCAGAGCCAATCGGTCGTGAGTCTAAATCTCAAAAGAAACAACTTGGTACAAAAATATATGTACCGTCAAAAGTGCGCTGACTTGGTAGCCAGCAAAGGAAAATTAAGACTATCAGCATAAGGGACTAACCATGAATTTACTTTATAAGTTGGAATCTTCATTATCTAAGAATATCTAATCTTTCTGCTGTAGAATTTTGTAGGATTTTGAATAGTCAATGGGACTTTGGTTGATTTCCTTGCATGGATAAAAAAATCGGCCGATACCGGTCCGATATCTCATCGAGATATCGGACTGGCAAAATATCAGCAAAATCTCGGCCGATATCGGCCGAGATTTTCAAAATCTCGGAATTAGCGATATCTCGGCCGATATTTTCAAAATATCGGCCGAGATGCTTTAAAACCCTTTTTTTTTCTTTTTTTTCCCCCATCTTCATCTTCTTCTCCTCTCTTCTCATCTTCTTACTACCTATACCAGCAGCCCCTCTCCTTCACACATCCCCCTTGCATTTTTGAAATTCCACTTCTATTTTTGAAGAAAAAATTATCTAAGGTAAGAGAAAATCAAGTTAAAGTATTTTTTTTATGTTATTTTTTTTTTAGATGAAATTTTAGATCATTTGGGTATGTTACTTTTGTAGTTATGTTGTTTCTTCATTTAGAAGTTAGATCTACATGCTTTCATGCTAGATCTACTCATACACATGATTTTGAACTTTTTTTTTCATTTTTTTTGTTTATTTTCGGATTTTTTAATATTTGAATTATAATACATAATTTTTTGGGGATTTCATCATAAATATGTTCTTTTAATGATTCATGGTCATTATATGATGTGTAAATGATTGATCTACATACTTTCATGTTAGATCTATAGATTTAGGATTTTGAAAATGATTTTATTAAAAAAAAAATTCTAAAAATAATTGTTGTTAGTTGTTACTTGTTACTTTGTTAAGCATATATGTGATTCCAAAGGCTTAATGGCTTATTAATAGTGTGTAGATGATAGATCTACATCTACTCATGATATCGAGCCAGGCCGACACTCCACTTGGAATTAAGTTGTCAATCTGTAAATGTAATACACTCATAGTCTCATACAGTCATACTCACCAATCTCTCTATAGTCTCTACTCTCTACTAGTCTCCTCTAAGTTCAGGTAAAACATGAATCTTTGATGCCCTAACTGCTTTATGATTATCGATCTTCTATCATGTTTCTGATTTTAATGTATCTTCATGTCTGATTTCACAACTTTTTTTATTCATGAGTTAGTATAATGATGATGATATGTTATATTTATTTTTCTATTTTTACACTTAATAAATTGTTCATGTCATAATAATGCGCATTATTATTGAAATACTGGAAAAGACACGGAACTTGCAGACACAGACAGACTTATACTTAAGGTGACCGAGATTTTGATTTATTGGCTCATGATAATGGAAAAAAAATTGTTTTCCCGCATTTCTAATTTCTGGAGTTTTTTTGGATTATTTTTGCGATTTTTTTTTGGATTAAAAACAAATTCGCACCTCGATGACCGCGACGGACGATATCCGCGACATACCGATATCATCATCGGTTTTTTTCCGGCCCGCCCGATACCGCCTGACCGAGACTGAGATTTTTAAACCATGTTTCCTTGTCTTAACAATCATCTTTGATTAGAACTCCGCTTTGAGTGCAAGCTATTTAAGCTCCCTTATTATATGATTCCATTAGTTATTCCTTAAATTTTTAGTCTCTTTCCCTACTGCGATGATTTCTAATTTCAGTGGAATACGGTATTCAAATTTTTGCTTGTTTCCAGTTTTGATAACATAACAAATCTGTAGTGACCTCCTGACATAATCATTGTGAAGCTGGTTCATGCAAAGAGACCGAAAGATTTTTGTTCCTATACTTGCTTATCTATTCGGGCCACTGGTCATGCTAATATTATGGGTTTGTACTTGGAAATTTACACAAAGGAGAAGACAAGAAGTAATATTGCATTTTCACTACTGTTTTTTCACTAATGATACGTACCTCTCTACATGTAAAGTCCAACTCATAAAACAATCTCGAATGCTTGAGCTTTGAACAGGTTACACCCTTTTTTATATTTTATTTAGTTACTGTTTATTTATTAATATAATTCTGCTTATCCTTGCAATGAATATGAAAATAAAGGAAGTATAGTGTGGGCAGCATGTGTGTGGGCGGTGTTTGTTGATCAAGTTGGAGGGAAAAATAGGAAAAACACAGGAACTAATAGAAAGGGCCTTTTACAAAAAAATAAAAATTAAAAAGATGTCGAGAATGAAAGCTTTTCTAAACACAGACTACAATGGGTCACTACACTGAAGAAAGCTTAATTTTAAGTCAAAATTGAAACAGATATAAATGAGAAATTGATGATAAATAGTCCTTTGCCATTTGTATTTATATAGTACCCACATCTCATTAACATTAAATACAATTTATTCCATCTTTATTTTGGAATGCACACCACTCCTATTGAAACATAAGAAATCACATTGAAACAACACTAAAGCCAACTAACACCACCCTTTTCTTTTCTTTCTTTTTTTTTTTTTTTTTTTGGAAGATTAATATTAATTGAAAAAAATAAATAGAAGTACATGTTTCAAAATTGATACAAAAAACTTCATCCCCTGTGCTTAAAACATGATTTACTAGATATGACTGACAATTGATACTGCCGTTGATAGCCACGAACATAGCTTTTGTTAAGTATTAATGCAAGGTAGAACAAAGACCATTTCTATGGAGAATCTATATTTGCATTGAACAACCAAACGGCAAAAAATCATGGAGGTTTGAGTTCTGCTTCCGCAAAAAGAATATGCACAAACGTGCCCTTCGTGTAAAGCCACAATGATCGAATTTCCAAAACTAAACTTATGTTTAGACGTCTGACGTAAACAAAAAAGTTCGTTTAGAATCCATTGCTTTAGTTAAAGTTTGGCTGCATTTGGTGGATTCCAGCAGATCATCATTCTGTTTTTGTACCTTCCTTAGGGCCCGTTTGGTAATTTACTTTTAAAATAAAGTGGAGTGAAGTGAAATGAAGAAATGAATAAAATATAAGTGAGTTATGATGATATTTTGTTTTTAGTTGTTGGGGATGGGAATATTTTTTTACTTTTTATATGGGGAAATGGAGTTTTTTTGTCTTTTAGTGAGTAAATGTAGTGCTTTTTGACTTTTTTTGGAAAAAGTGGAGGGAATTTTTTGAAAAAGTGCTTTTGATGGGATGTTTAACTTGACTTGACTTTCACTTCACTGTATTAGTAAAATTTATCAAAACGGGCCCTTAGGGCTTCGGCCTCTATGAATGGCAGTAGATATTATCTTGGCTTCCGTCCTCGGCTCTTTGCAAAATATTGTCTTCATTGTGGCTTGATACCATATTATATGTCACAATCCGGTCCGCCCAGCAGATATTGTCCTCTTGGCTAATGAGGCTCCGGGCCCCGTGAAATCTGGCTCAATCTTGCCTCAAGGTTTTGTTTTCGAGACGCGTCTTGCCAGACTACACGCGTGAACATATATTAGCCCAGGCTCTGGACAGCTTCTTGGCGATGTGGGATGTTACACTTCCACAATAAGAAGCATAATTAAAAAAATTTCCATTTAAATCAAAGGTTTGGAAGAAAAATTGATCGTAGTTCTTTTCTGGACCAACTCAATCGTAAGGCGGCTGTTATGAATGGAATTCTTTTAAATCGAGTATGATTTGAATTTTTTGTCTCCCTTCGGCGAGTTGCTGTAACTTTTAATCGTACAATCACAGCCAGTTAAAGCTGATTATTGACTTGCAAGAGAGAATGTAACAATATATTTATAACCTGACTCATCTAATTAATCAAGCAGGCAACCCCGTTCATAAGCAAGTTTTTTGTTATAATGATGGAGTACATTTGATTAGGCCCTCAACAAAAATTCAGGTGCGGGTACATAGTACATACATTAACCTGAAACCTGTTCAGGTCCAGGTTCAGGTACCAGTTCCTATTAGTAATTCATGTTCTAGTCCAAGTGCAGTATGACCCTGGTCCCAACCTATCATGTTCTAGTCCAAGTTGAAGTTCATCTTTCATATAATGGACATTTTTATGCAGCTTCCATTGCCAAGACGAAAAAGTGGTTCCATGCTCTATGAGAATAGACGGTTTACATACGCCCAAGTTGTTAGTATAACCAACAATTTCGAGAAGTCCATTGGCAGAGGAGGGTTTGGGACGGTTTACCATGGCCAGATGACTAATGGCACTCAAGTTGCAGTGAAGATGCTCTTTCTACGATCGATCAAGACCCCTTGTCAAGGCTCTAACGAATTGAGAATGAGGTGAGACTAAATCATTGGTTATCCCAATAGGTGATATTAATTAGGTTTGAAAGAGAGAAATGCTTGGATCATCAATTTTTTGAAAAAATGTCAGTTGAGCAGATATCAAGTTATCTAATTAGGTTTTCTAAGGCACTCTCCTTGTTTCTTATGGGACCCACTGCCCACTACTTGAATGGTGATGAGTTCTTTTTATGTGATGCACGCATAAGAATGATCCATCAGTGTTTGCTGCTTAAGTTTGAAATATGGTTGCGGTCTGTGTTGCAGGTTCAGGTCTTAACAAGAGTTCATCACAGAAACTTGGTTTCCTTTATTGGTTACTGTCAAGAAGATGGTAACATGGCCCTAATATACGAGTACATGGCTCAAGGAAACCTAGGAAGCCATCTATCAGGTACCAAAATCCTCCTTGTATCCATCATCCTACACTTAGAAAATATATTGTCCTATGTCCTCCTCATCATTATTATAGTCTTGTCCCATCAATCTTGGATTGGATTAATAATTTCTATATAAGTAATGTATTGATGGTAAAAGTGGCCACAATGAGGCCCTTTTTCTCAGTAATGTAAAATTGTATTGAAGAAAAGGAAAAAATAAGGTCAGGAGGCCCAGGGGAAGAAAGTACAAGAATTTTACATAATACGAAGGCCAACATAATCAATAAAACTGTCAAAAAGGGTAATTGAAGAGATGCCTCCCAATAAACAACAAAGAATAACCAACTTAAGCAACAATTAAGCTGTCAAAAGGTAGATGGAGAGGTGTCTCACAAAAAACGAAGAAGTGCATCATTAGACGGCCTCTTAAACTTCTCTAGACAAGCTCCGAATGGAGTCTGAAAAGGTGTACAGACAGGCATCTGATGGCCCAGGATTGGGTCACCGATTTGTTGTTAAAAATATGCATCAATCCTGCAATGCGAAATCATGTTAATTAGGTGAAAGAAAACAAAGGCAGTCTACTGTCACGCTGACTTGTTCCTACCAGCAGACGTGAGAGCCCATAACCGAGACGGGGAAGAAGGATAAGGAAGAGTTGCCCCAATGAAGGATAGAATCCAGCACCAAAGTTTCTTTGAGAACGAGCATGAGAAGAGCTGTTGCATCTCAGACTCTTCATTGCTACAGCAAAGAGCACATCTAGATGCAAGTTGAATACCAATTGATCTAGCCCTACTTGGCGTCAGCGTTCTTTTGTAAAGCAGTCGTTATACAAAAAAAGATATTTGTGGAGGCCCTTAAAATTTGATATCCCGTTGTGTTGGAAGGTTCCCATTATCTTTCTCTGTTTTTCCCCTTCTATCCATAGGTGAATCAAAGGAAGACCTTTCATACCTACCCCATCAATGATATTTGTCAAGCTTTTTAGTGGGCCCCACTGGCTGGACCGCATAGAGGAATGGCTGGACCATTCCCTAGGATGGTGTGTGTGGATATACACACGTGTTTCTGAATGTGAATCAGAAGAATTGGAGACCGAAAGCACATTAGACTAATTGATAACTCAGAAGAACAACTATTTAGAGAAGATATTTTTTTTTATATATGCAAATAATAATGAATTGTTACAGTCACAGACAACCATTCGAATGCACTAAGTTGGGACAGACGCCTGCGTATAGCATTGGATGTTGCACAAGGTGAATGCCAAATGAATTTATCTTCTTCCTTTTTCTTTTTTCCTTTTTTGTCTTGTTTGTTGTTATTTGCCTATTTGATGCTTAGTTTGAGTTTGTATGTAGGATTGGAGTATTTGCATGATGATTGTAAACCAGCAATAATTCACAGAGATGTGAACACAGCCAACATCCTACTAAATGAAAGATTAGAGGCCAAGATAGGAGACTTTGGGTTATCCAGAGATTTCAATGATGAATTCACCTCATGTTTCAACAGCAGTCAAGGAACCTTCGGATATCTCGACCCAGAGTATGTTTCCATCCACACATAAATCTGCTTTCATTTATTTACCTTGCAAATGAAACCTCATTAAACAGTCCACTGTTTCAATTTGTACTTTATATATATTTTCTCCACATTCAGATTTATAATACTTCTGCCTGTTTTGTTGCTAATGCGGTGTGAAGTGAAATAAAGTTAAAAGATCAAATTAAAAGAAAAGGGAAGGAAGAGTGAGTTGAGCGTAAAAGCACTACTCCCCTTTTTGTCATTTTATTTCATTTAAAGGTATTTTTTTTTATCATTTTGAGCCTGTCTTTTCAAACCCTTCCTTTCCTTTTCTCTCGATTTAACCACTTAATTCTATTCCATTTCACCACTCACGCAAACGAACAGGCAGAGTTTTGGGAGTCAATTTGCACAGAAGATAATGCATTTCTGTATAGGTATTGCAATTCGAACAATTTGACAGAGAAAAGTGACGTCTATAGCTTTGGAGTTGTTCTATTACAACTAATCACAGGCAAGCCAGCGATAGTGCGGATCACAAATTCCGAGCGGATAAGCTTAATTGATTGGGCAATCCCTATGATTGTAGGAGGGGACATAAGGGATGTGATTGACCCAAAGTTTGAAGGTAATTATGACATGAAATCCATTCAAAAAGTTGCAGAAATTGCACATTCATGCACCTCACAAAAATCCATAGATAGACCGCACATGAGAGATGTTGTAGTCGAGTTGAAGGAGTATATTATAAATGAGAAGGCCCTTGCAAGTGCTCCTGGAAGTGGAGGGTGCATGAACAGTGGACCAGTACAAACTAGCTCTGAGATTATGTCGTATCTTTCAGCAAGGTAGATCGATTCATCATCGCATCCAATTACAAATAATGAAATGACTTTGAAATGGTTCCATAGAGGTGCTCGGGTCCATGCTGGATGATTGAATGTTCTTAAGTTTGAATAATGTCAACTGATTAGTGGATCTTACCTAGATAGTCCAAGCTGCAATTTTCATCTAATCCCAATTGTTAGTTTTTTTTAATCCCAGAGATTAGCGTGATTAATTTTCTTAAATTGCAACCCGTTCTCTACACCATTTCTCTCCTGAGAAAAACAAAGGGAAAAACCCATGCGTTAGAGCCCATCCCACTCTCATGCTCCCTAGTCATTCAAGTGCTCTCCATGCAGGTGGCCCCTCTGCTTTTGGTCCCCGCCAGCCAATTGGTCCCTTCGCATTGAGTTGTCACTTGGCACCATCTTCTTCATGCAGTGCAACAAAAAATAAATAAATAAATAAAATAAAGGGAAAAAAAGGATGAGTACTGCCATCCAAAGTTCCAAAATCTGCCTTTAGTTATATATGGGGCCTCTCCTCGCATATATAGCTACACCAAAAACAAACATATATGAACCGCTCAAAAAACTGTTCCTGACAGAAATGGAATGGGTTTACACCGCTACAAAAAAAACAGGTGCTCCTAAAATGATTGAAACAGATCCAAACCGTTCCAAATAAGAATTTTGGAATGACCTTATTTCTAGAACGGTTTCTAACACTTCCAAAAGTTTCTGGGGTATATTGTTAGAACCGTTCTTGATCTTCAAGAATGGTTTGAAACCGTTCCATAACCATTCTATAACCGTTTCAATTTTTGATATTGGAACGGTTTTCTAAGTGTTCCAATATTATTAAGGACGGACAGAATCCAGAGAAGAAAAGCAGAACAGTTCTTTTTTACTTCCTCTATAGAAATACAAGAAAGAGGTGGTCTCAAGTACAGAACACCAAATCTTTTTTACTTTTTTTAATCCTAATCTGCCCAATTTTAAGACAGTAATGACCGATTCAAGACAAACTCCAATCTCACAGAAAGTGTCATAGTTTTTTCTCTCTCTTCTACTTGTTTGTATATGGTTTTTCTATTGGATTGGAGATATTAAAAGGAGGGAGAGAGAGAGAGGGAGTTGGTAGAGACTAAATAAAATCAGAAACTCAAATTAATAATATCTGAAATTAATATACCAAAAATTTAGGTCCAACAAAGCCAATAGTTCTAACAGTTCACTGTTTTTCAGATATACCATATCAAATCGCATCATACCATACAAAGCTAAAAACCTTCAAATATCCTGAGTTTTTTTAATGCATCATCAAGACAAACGACTACAGATTAGGGACTAGGTCTCAAAAGCCTCATACTTGTGCAGTTTCATCCACATGCAATTCTATGGCCAGCAACAAGCAAATAACATGTAGTCAGTCTATGGACAAAAAATGCATATGCAATCATGCACATGAACACAAAAGTATACCAATGATGATGGCAAACAATAATATTACAGATGAAATGCATTCTTATACCAGAAATGCGAACCATTGTTTCTCTTCCACAGAGATCGGTAACATGCTGCAATTTAAAAGAAAAAACCATTAGGAATGTGTTATGAATGGCATAAAAAAATGAAGTAAAATATGTTCACCTTGCAACTTCACATTTTTACATCTTATACATGTGCTCAAATGGCATTTCTTTATCTTCTATTATATTGAGACGACCTTGGAATAATGCAATAAGTAACTAATCTAAATTCGAGGGAATTAGTCTAATACACCTTCCATCCCAACCTCACGAAGCCAGCCCCCTCGCCCGACCCCAAAACCCATGATCTGATTGATGTAAAGTATAAACATCCAATCTGTGTGTATTCCAGTGGCAGAAGTGCGTTTGCCTGGACTGTGGAACAAATAGGTGGTTACAAGGGTCAATTACAGAGGGCAGTGAACCTCAAATACGGATTTGTAAGATGTGATGCATAAGTTGAAGTCAGTTAGAGAACCCATCTCTATAGGATAAGGCGATGATAACATCAATGTTTATTACTAACATGATGCTAAAATGTAGAAATATGAATTCTACATTACAGTAAATCTCCAATACCGTTAGCACCATTTTTGAGCAACTTAAAAATGGTTGAATCAAACAACTGAATATTCTATATCCAGTTCCTTAGTAATTTATGCAAACAAACAGGCTCTAAAGGGGAGAAAACCATGTCCATATTCATATCCAATACCGTTAGCACCGTTTTATCTACAGCTTTATAAGTTTAACCAATTCATGGGTAAAATTTGGGCCAATGCCTATAACAAAAGGAGGTATGTAACATGAGCAAGTTGAATCAAACAAACAGGGCCACACAGGTAATGATCAACGGGGCCACACGCGCCTCTCCCGACTCCTCTCTTCTCTTCCCCAACTCGCCGATCCATTCCAAATCAAGATGGAGTCTGACTCGCTTCTCCAAGAGCAACTCGCCGAACCCACTCCTAAAACCCTAAGTCCCATCTCAAACTCCATCTCACCCTCAAATCTCCCAGCACCACCGAACCCACTCCCACAATCCCTTCGTTTGAAACCCCACCCAGTAGAAAAATAAACAGTAGAAAGAAGAATAAGACTGACTGTCCGACAGCATACCTGGCTCCTGTTGATCGTCTCCGCTTCTCCTCAGAGAGATCGGTCGATTTCGTTGGGGGACGTAACGGAGATTTGGGCGCGAAGGGAATGAGGTTTAGAAAGGGATTTGGGCGCGTTTAGGAAGATTGGCGAGAAGGGAAAATAAAGCACGGAGGGAACGATGCCTCCTTTGTCTAGAAGGGTTTTTTTGCCCTTTTTTTTTTTTTCATTTTGAAACGGCTTTTTCCATACTGAGGGGTTTTATACCGCCTCAAAATTGAAACGGCTAAAGGCCGTTTCAAACTACCCTTTATTACTTCTAACCTTTGGCGGACTAGGCCAAATCTATTGCCGATGTCATTTCCTTTCTTTCAAATGTAAAGAGGGGGGAGTAAAAATAAATCATCGCTATTAAATCCATGTTTTAACTTTGTTTGGATCTGGTATGTAAGCGCAAAAACTGTAACTCACAAGATTAAGGGATGCCTTAAAGGACTTAATCAAATGACTGTTGAGAGCCGGCTGCTTCTGGCTTAGGAGACTTGAAAGGGAAGAGAAAAGGGGTCAAAGGACCCTGACTGTGGGCAGCAAAGCGCTCTCCGATGCCTTAGTTAGTGTGGATACTGAGTTGAGGATGGAGAAGAAGGGAGGCAGAATGCATGTGTATTTTGTTGTGCGTACCTGGTTTCGATTCAATCTCTGCTTATATAGGAGTGCTTTTAGATACTTTATCATGGGCTTGATGATCTGACTGCTGAGGTCATCAGCCCACAAAATAATAAATGAAGGTCCATCACAGGCCACAAAGCATTAAATGTCAGTCACATTGGGCTTGCCCTTGTCTGGACTTTGGTGGCAGAGATCCCATCGGATCCCTTCTTAGGCTTCCCCTTGATGGGATTACAGCGGCTGGATACTGTCTTGTCAGAGGCCTGATTAAGACTTTGGGCGGCTAGGGTAACATCTGTCCTATCTACGTATGGAGGCCGAAAATAGTCGTTGGCATGCGTCTCGGCTGACAGTCCTCTTAACCGCAGCCGGGATGTGCGTCTGATCTGCGTAACTGCGGCCGGAATGCGCTCAGCCGGACTGAGGCCGCAAGCTGGTCCCGGCTAGCGTGCTGGCGCAGTAGCCGAGATGCGCTCAGCCGGACTAACGACCGCAAGCTGGTCCCGGCTAGTGTGCTGGCGCAGTAGCCGAGATGCGCTCAGCCAGACTGACGACCGTAATCGTGCTGTAATCATATGATCCCGGGGTGTTTAGGAATTTCCCCACACAGGGTACATGACTTCTGTTTGTATGTTTCAATCTATTTTGAGTTAAATTCTTATATAAGTTACACTTGTTCAGATATATTTTTACTACCCCGTCCACATCTTCTTTGACCTATTCCTCTTACTTGGTGGACCATCAAATTTTCATAATCAGACTTCTCGTTATTGGCAATGTTGCCGGCATGTGTTAGACATGCCCAAACCATCTGAAACGGGTCTCTCTAATTTTATCCCTTATTGATTCTACTCCTAAATGCTCTCGAAATCAATTATTTCAAACTTTATCATTCCCAATTCTATGACACATATACATCAACATTCTCATTTATGCTACATCCATTTTGTGCATATGTTGCTTCTTGATTGACCAACATTCTATTTCATATGTTATAGTCAATCTAATCGTTGTCTTGTGAAATTTCATTTGCAATCTTGTTGGCATTTGTCGGTCACATAGCACTTTAAAAGCAAGTCTCCACTTCAGCCGTCCTGATTTTTAACTCCACTAGTTTTTATTGCCAGTCCCAAGACCAGATAAAGGAAGAGGCTTGCATTAGGTGGATTGATGGCAGCGTAAAACTTTATCACAACCCAAACATGAATCCCCCAGAAGTAAAAATAAATGAATTATAATATAATATAAAAGATTAGGACGGTTAGAAAGATTAACTGATTTTGAATTTTAAATGATCTTATAGTAGGTTATTCTTCTTATATAAATTAAGAGGACCTACTCTCAAGACAATTACAGTGAAATGTATGGGAATATTTTGATTTATTTGAAGTTCTTTACATGGTATAAGGTATAAATATATGGCTTGTTGAATTAGAGAAGGTTCAGTTTTCGTGGGATAGGGCCCATGCCTGAGAAGTACTCATGTAGAATTAGGGTTGTCAATCGTATTGTGTTAACGAATTTGTGTTAAAATCATTTCAACCCGTACACGACCCGTTAATTTAACAGGTCAAAAAATCCAACTCGAACACGACCCGTAGATTTAACAGGTTACATGACTCAACCCGTTAACCCGTTAAGTAATTTAGTCATTTCAAAAAAAAAAATTCATACAAAAATATATAAGGAGAAAAATATATAAGTCATACAAAACTGTAAGTGAGAATCTCAAGTAGATTCTACCTAAAACCCCACTATAAAACAATAAATTTTAATTTCTTCTTTATTAATAAAAATTAATTCTAACTACACTTAGGGACTAAAAAAATTTAATGGGTAAAGCGGGTTGTTAACAGTTTACTGGTTTAACTCGTATACGACCCGTTAACTTAACGTGTTAACATGTTTGACCCGTTAACGACCCAAACTCATTAAGAGCCCACCCGAACCCGTTATTATCATGTGGGTTCGTGTAGTGTTAACGGATCGTGTAGCATTTTGACAGCCTTATGTAGAATTGTAGACACATCTTTAGCCATATATTCATGGATAATTAATTGCCTTTTTGTTCCTATCTTTTTCACAAAACCTCATGAAAGAAGCCAAATTCCTATATGAAATATCATCAAGAGCTCAGTCTCCATCCCAAGTACAAACTTTCATTTTGCAAGTCTAGCCTCTGAATTTTGTTTTAAAAAAAAAAGGGTTTTCTAGCTGAACATAAAACACTTCCCTTTGATGGTGATTGAGAGAGGCACATCTTGAGAGCGACTTGAGGAACCACAGTGGCGGATCGAGGATTTTCGTTTGGGTGGGGCGGAAGATGTTCAATTATAACAAT
Organism: Camphora micrantha; assembly: GCA_003546025.1. NCBI lineage: Eukaryota > Viridiplantae > Streptophyta > Magnoliopsida > Laurales > Lauraceae > Camphora > Camphora micrantha. Next base: position 77,096,114 of record QPKB01000002.1, read on the forward strand.
TAAAATCATCGCAACTACAAATCATCAACGCCGACGACAAATAATCTTCACTGATTGCATGGTTTGAAGACATAATTTTTATTTTTTGGCAAATTAAGGATAAATAACTCAATTCTCATAAAAGCTTTTTAACTACCTCAAAGATGTAGCAATGACTATTTATCCTTTAACTTAAGGTAATGCAAAGTGATAGGATCTTCATCAATTGGGTTCCACAAAATAATTATTTATGTGGGTGGATGGATAAAATAATTTATATAAACAGTCCCTCAAAATAGTGAATGGTTGCATGTGCATTAGTTTCATTCTTACCTTAATAGGTATTTTGTATTAATTGGGATTGTAGAATGGAATGTGATAAAAATTTAGAGAAAAATTGTAGGAAGAGGTAAGATGAGAGAGGTTTTAGGAGAAGATTAGATTGGTAAGATGAGAAAGATTTGAGGAGAAGATTGAATTGAGGATATTGGATTGGAGAAAGTGCATTAGTAAATTAGAAAAGGTGTGTTTTTTTAACAAAGCAACCGGGGCGACAGCCCGTACTCACAACGTAGGTCCGCCCCAGAGTAACCATCTTGCATGTAGCCATGGTAAATGACTCAAATCAACCTTCGATTCTCCAATCTCATGGACCAATCTTTGGAACCAATTTCTTCATTTGCCATTACAGCAGATTGTGTCTGAAAACAAAAGAAAATAGTAGGCAAATTTCCAAAGTGGTGCAGTAAACGCCCAAAACCATCCATTTTCTGCACCATCTCTTGGATGAATCAGAGATCTCATTGATTTTCACGGCTGTTTCATTTTCAGTGGACAAAGAACAACAGGCTTTGATCCTGCGGTTTCAGTTTCAATATTTTCTGTTGGAGAAAATTAACCACAGTAAAATAAAATTACAATGAAAAATAGAAATTAAGACGAAAAAACCAAATCGGACTGAGGCACGGAAATCTCGCTCTCTTTAAGGAGATTCAAGCCCTCTGCAGTTGGCAAAGCCTAAGAACCGGTGCAGCAGACCTTCTCTTCTTGACTTGTCTCCTCCAGGATACAACAGCCCGACTATTCGCCGTGTAACTCAAACCAACTCTGCACAAGTGGTTGAGTTCAAAGCTCCACCAAAAGAACACCTCTCTTTGACTGAAAAATCTCTCTAGTGTATGAAGCGTTTGTGAATGTTGTTGTCTATATTCTAAAGTTGGTGAAGAAGGGTTTATATAAAAGCTCCATGGGCAAACAAAATAATGATGCAATAAAATAGAATAATGAGTCATAGACTAGATTCATGATGGTTCATAAAAAGTCACAACGGTTGAAATGTCCAAACTTAATATTGTAGGAGTTTCAGATGTTAATAGGTTAATTTAGAATTTACTGCCATAAGGAATTGAAAAGAAAAGTCAAATTAGTTAATGGTCAATGAATGTACCAATAAATAAAAATAACTCCAAACCATTAACTATTCAAATTCCTTAGAGTTAAGACCAAGAATCCAACGCACCAACTTTACATTTACCCATTAAACTCCCACTAATATTGTTGAAAGAAATAATTAATATTAAAATGGACCAACATTCCCCGACTCATTTTTATATTAAGAAAAAAGAAGAGAGAGATTACAGGCAAAGAAGGATCATTATGCTTCATGAAGGTGTGCTCTGCATTGAACCTTCACTTAGTGATACAGCAATCTTTTCTCCAGAGTCAGTAGTGGTCTCAGACTTGAACTATGACTGCTTAAAGGAAAAAAAAGTTACTGCACACACATAGCAATCCAGCTGTTGACATGAGCTTAATTAGCCAGCACGTTACGGCCTTGTGCTAATCCCGGTATCATGAGTGTATTTGAGAATAGGCCCAATTCTCATAGGAAGCGGCCCCACTTCCGCACTCACATAGGTGAAATCTGTCAAGGGTGTTCCTGTAACTCTGACACCCCACTCATAAGAGCTACAGAATTTCATTAAGAGTTTTAAAAAACTCAACCTCCCAAACGTTACAGGACAAATGCACTTACATCATAGAAATGAGTAACATAACAAATAAGATTAATAGTGCATTTCTTCCTGCCACCATATGATACGTTCTTCCTATTGAACCCGATTCTCAGGATCTCTGATTACCAGGTTGGGTGTCCTCATACATGGCTCATGTTTTTATGGGCTTTAAATCCATTCCCCTCGATGTGTTCCAGACCCTATCTCTTGTCAAGGCCTTGGTCAATGGATCTGCAAGATTATTATATGATTTCAGATAATCCACATTAATAACACCATTGCTCAAATAGGATCTCACAGTACTGTGTTTTCTTCTTATGGGTCTGGATTTACCGTTATAATAACGGTTCTGTACTCTACCAATTGCAGCTGTGCCATCACAATGAATTAGTACAGGTGGAACTGTTGGCGTGAGCTGTCATTACAAATAAACAAGAGAGATTTTAGGCATTTCATAGTTGTAGAGATCCCATAAATAAGGGAGTTAACGTGATTATAGCAACTGTTAGTATATATCCAAATATAGTTTTCTTAGAACTTATAGTTTTCTGATATATACGTTTTGTACATAACAGAGTTTGATATATAAGAAATACAGAGATTGTGACATGGTATCAGAGCCATACGAGTTCTGGCTTCCTGTATCGCCCAATAACACCCACCTTTCTTCTTCGTTATCATGGTGGACTCCGATGATCAAAGTACTTCTCGCAACACGTCCAACCTATCAGAATCTATTCTTGAATTAACTACCAGGATGACCGAGGCTTTGAACAGAGCTCAATCCCCGACAATAACCACCGAACCATCTGCTGCTCCAATCGGCATAAAGTTGGATGGCTCCAACTATGCTTTATGGTCCCAGGTTGTCGAGATGTATATCTCTGGCAAGGACAAACTGGGATATATAAACGGCGATTTTCCCCAACCACCACAAAATGATCCCTCCTTTCGCAAGTGGCGCACTGACAACGCCATTATCAAAGGATGGTTGATTACTTCCATGGATCCTTCCTTGATTGGCAATTTTATTCGCTTTCCCACTGCAAAAGGGGTTTGGGATTCAATTGCCACTACTTTCTTTGATGGTAGTGATACATCACAGGTGTATGATCTGCGACGTCGCGTGACTTGCACGAAACAAAACGCTGGCTCCCTTGAAAGGTACTACACTGATCTGCAGGGCTTATGGCGTGAAATTGATTTTCGTCAGCCGAATCCCATGGAGTGCCCTGTTGATATCCAGCATTATAATCGACTTCTCCAGGAAGACCGTGTCTATGTCTTTCTGGATGGCCTTGATGATCGGCTCTATAAAATACGCGGGGATGTTTTACAGATGAAACCGTTCCCACTCTTGAGCAAGCGTATGCCCACGTTCGACGGGAGGCCATCCGACAGCAGGTGATGACCAACCATGATACTGATGGAACCCAGGGGGCTGTTTTGGCTTCCAAAGGCCTAACGTTGGGCACCTCTACTCGTGGCAAATCTACAAAGACGCGCCCGTCCACTAAGGTTCTCAAATGTTCTCATGTGGTAATCAGAAACACAGTCGTGAAAATTGTTTTCAATTGAATGGATACCCTGATTGGTGGCATGATCTTCAAGCCCGTAAACGTAGTGCTGCAACTACCAATAATGGAGAACCGGGCAAAGCTGCTATTGCTACTGCCGAGCCCCACCTCTCTCTCATACCACTAGCAGCAACGTCCACAGATAACTCTTCCAACTTGAACTCAGGTATCTTTGGTCTTGCTCATCTTACTCCTCACAGTGATGCGGAACGAAATGCCTGGCTTCTTGATTCTGGGGCCACATATCATATGACTTTTGATGCCACGGATTTCTCTCAGACATCTCTTCCACGACGTACACGCATCGCCAATGCCAATGGTGTTATTTCTCCAGTTACTGGAGCAAGCTCTGTGGCTTTATCTCCCTCCTTGAATTTAACCAATACTTTGCTTGTTCCATCCCTTTCACATAAATTATTGTCTGTCAGTCAGATTACTGCTGATCTAGGGTGTGTAGTCCTCATCTATCCACATTTTTGTCTTCTTCAGGATATTCTCACAAAGGAGATAATTGGGAGTGGTACTAAGAGGGGGGGACTATACTATGTGGAAGACTTCAGTATCGGTCAAGCACATAATATGCACCATCCGACTACTGCTCAAGAGCAGCAACTTTGGCTTTGGCATCGGCGCTTGGGGCACCCATCATTTTCATACTTGAAGCATGTTTTTCCTGATTTATTTATGCATTTACAGATTTCTGATTTGAAGTGTGACACTTGTATTTTGGCTAAGAGCCATAGAGCTACTTATCCATTAAGCTTGAATAAAAGTGACACTCCATTTGCGTTAATTCACTCAGATGTATGGGGTCCCTCACCTATTACTAATATGTCTGGCTTCCGTTGGTTTGTTATTTTTGTGGATGATTGTACCCATATGACATGGCTCTACTTAATGAAACACAAAGATGAGGTGCTTAGTATCTTTGAAAAATTTCATGCTATGATTCGCACTCAGTACAATGCCACCATTCAAGTTCTCCGCTCCGACAATGGTGGGGAATATGTCAATAAGAAACTTCAAGTCTACTATAATCACCATGGTTTAATTCATGAAACTTCATGCTCCCAGACACCCCAACAAAATGGAGTTGCCGAGAGAAAGAATAGACACATTCTTGAGATTGCCCGTGCCCTCCTCCTCAGTGCTCATATGCCCCAACGTTTTTGGACTGATGTTGTTTCTACTGCAGTCCATCTTCTTAATCGTATGCCGTCTAAGGTTCTGTCCTTTAAGACTCCACTTCAATCTCTCTCTGTACATGTGTCCCTTCCCACAGCCTTGATGTTACCTCCTCGGGTCTTTGGGTGTGTGGCATATGTGCATCTCCATAAGAACCAACGCACGAAGCTTGACCCATGTGCCATACGGTGTCTTTTTCTGGGCTATAGCATCCATCAAAAAGGATACCGATGCTATGATCCTCTCACTCGACGACTCTATGTGACTATGGATGTGCAGTTTTTAGAGAATGAAATGTTTTTTTCAGCACCCAATTCTTCTCTTCAAGGGGAGACACATGATGAAGACTTGAATTGGTTTAGTCATGAGGAACCAAATGAGTGGAGTTGGTCTAATCTAGAGGAACCGCTGAATCATGAGAAGCAAATTGAAAGCCACACTCCTCAACCAAATGACAACTCAGGTGGTTTGAATGATGAAACTGATAGTGTGGAGCCCGAGATATGTCCCAACGTGGAGCATGTGACCGAACCTACATCCCCCCACTCTGAAGTACCAGCCGAATCATCTCCTAAGAATATTCATGAGGTAAGTACTTCTATTACACATCCACATAATGATGATATAGATACCTCTGTGGGATATGTCTTACCTCCCAGGAACAATCGTGGCAAGCCACCCAATAGGTGCTCTCCAGATTTTGAAGAACGAAGGTCCAAGTATCCGATTGCTAACTATGTCTCTACCAAGGGACTATCCGATCCTCTCAAGAAATTTACACAGGAGCTCTCCATGTGTCAGATCCCTACTAGTGTTCAAGAGGCATTGGCAAACCCAAGGTGGACTCGAGCTATGGAAGAAGAAATGGAGGCGCTACTCAAAAATGATACATGGGCTCTCGTTCCACTACCTGAGGGAAAAAAAACAGTGGGGTGCAGGTGGGTGTTTTCTATTAAACACAAAGTAGATGGATCTATTGAACGGTACAAAGCAAGATTGGTAGCGAAGGGATACACGCAGACATATGGAGTTGATTATCAGGAGACCTTCTCACCAGTAGCTAAGTTGAATACAATTAGAGTGCTATTGTCTCTTGCAGCAAATCTCGACTGGCCTTTGCATCAATTTGATGTAAAGAACGCTTTCCTCCACGGCGATCTCGAAGAGGAGGTCTACATGGATGTTCCTCCAGGTTACACAACATCTACAAAGATTGAAGTTGTGTGTAAATTGCAGCGAGCATTGTACGGACTAAAGCAATCACCACGAGCATGGTTTGGACGGTTTAGCTTGGCAATGAAGAAATACGGTTTCCAACAAAGTAATTCAGACCATACGCTGTTCTTAAAACATCAGTTGGGCAAGGTAACCGCTTTGATAGTTTATGTTGATGACATGATTATCACAGGCAATGATGAAGAAGAGATCTCTCGGCTTCAAAAGCAATTAGCAACTGAATTTGAGATGAAAAATCTAGGCGGACTCAAGTATTTTCTAGGAATTGAAGTTGCCAGATCTAAACAAGGTATATTTCTTTCCCAACGAAAATACATACTAGACTTGCTAGCCGAGGTAGGAATGTTGGAGTGTAGACCTGCAGACACTCCTATTGTTCAGAATCATAGGCTTGGAGAATACCCAGACCAAGTGCAAACAGATAAAGGAAGATATCAAAGGTTTGTTGGTAAACTCATTTATCTCTCACATACTCGCCCTGATATTGCATACGCTGTAAGTGTTGTAAGCCAGTTTATGCATAATCCGAGTGAGAGTCATATGGAAGCAATGATTCGCATACTTCGGTATTTGAAGTCATCTTCGGGCAAAGGGCTTCTGTTCTCAAAGACTAATAGTCAGTTGAAGGTTGATGGTTATACGGATGCAGATTGGGCAGGTAACATCACTGACAGAAAATCCACCTCAGGATATTTTACATTTGTTGGAGGGAATCTTGTAACATGGAGAAGCAAGAAACAAAAAGTGGTGGCGTTATCAAGTGCTGAAGCCGAATTTAGAGGAATGGCTAAGGGTCTTTGTGAGCTACTTTGGCTAAGAAAGCTACGCACTGAGATCGGTTTTCCTCCCACTGTTGAGATGAACCTCTTCTGTGATAATAAGTCAGCAATTGCCATTTCTCACAACCCTGTTCAACATGATCGTACTAAACATGTGGAAGTAGACCGACATTTCATCAAAAAAAATCTTGAAGCAAAAATAATTCAGTTTCCATTTGTGAGATCCGAAGATCAGTTGGTGGATATCCTAACAAAAGCTATGTCAAGCAAGGACTTCAACAACTCACTTGACAAGTTGTGCATCCGAGACCTCAATGCATCAACTTGAGGGGGAGTGTTGGCGTGAGCTGTCATTACAAATAAACAAGAGAGATTTTAGGCATTTCATAGTTGTAGAGATCCCATAAATAAGGGAGTTAACGTGATTATAGCAACTGTTAGTGTATATCCAAATATAGTTTTCTTAGAACTTATAGTTTTCTGATATATACGTTTTGTACAGAACAGAGTTTGATATATAAGAAATACAGAGATTGTGACAGGAACTGGTTTTTCCCACAAAGGAATTTCATGTAATAAATCCCTTAACCAGTTTGCTTCCTCACTTGCCGATGCTAAAGCAATAAGCTCAGCTTCCATGGTTGAGTTAGCAATAATGTTTTGTTTTTTAGATTTCCAACATATAGCACCACCACCCAAAGTAAAAATATAACCAGTGGTAGAAAGAGAATCACCTGATAGAGTATTCCAGTCTGCATCACTGACACCTTCAAGTACAGCCGGATACTTTTTATAAAACAAGCCATAATTTTTGGTACCAGATAAATATTTCATTACTCGCTCAATGGCATGCCAATGATCTCTACCTGGCCTGCTAGTAAATCTGCTAAGTACCCCTACTGCATATGCAATGTCAGGTCTTGTACAATCAGTCGCATAACGCAAACTCCCAATTATGCTAGCATATTCCTTTTGATTAATCACATCATTGTCATTTTCAACAGGAAACAAATGAGTACTGGAATCAAAAGGAGTAACAACATGCTTGCAATCATTATAATTATATTTTTTCAATATCTTTTCAACATAATGCGATTGATCAAGGAAAATACCATCACATGTTTTTGTGATTTTCATCCCCATAATAAAATTAGCCTCACCAAGATCTTTCATATCAAAGTGGCTACAAAGCATGTTTTTTGTTTCATTTATAACATGCAGATTAGAACCAAATATCAATAAATCATCCACATAGAGGCTAACAATTGCATGTGAGTTTTCCCAAGATTTATAATAGATGCATTTATCAGATTCATTTGACTTATAGCCATTTTCAATCATCCTAGAGTCAAATTTCTCATGCCATTGTTTAGGGGCCTGTTTCAAACCATATAGGGATTTTGTCAACTTACACACTTTGCTTTCTTGGCCAGGCTCTACAAAACCTTCGGGTTGATCCATGTAAATTTCTTCATCTAGGTCTCCATTTAAAAAGACTGTCTTAACATCCATTTGATGAATTTTTAAATCATGAATTGCAGCAACTACAATCAATAATCTGATGGATGTTATTCTGGTAACTAGAGAAAAAGTATCAAAAAAATCAAGGTCGGCTTTTTGTTTAAAACCTTTTGCAACAAGTCTAGCCTTGAATTTTTCTACAGTACCATCCGGTTGGAGTTTCTTTTTTAGGATCCATTTACAACCTGTGGTTGTACAACCTGTGGTTGTACAACCTGATGGTAATTCAACTAATTTCCAAGTTCTATTAGAAATTAGTGAATCCATCTCATTATATACAACCTCTTTCCAAAATACAGAATCAGGAGATGTTAAAGCATCTTGCAAGGTAATCGGGTTTTCTTCAGCATTATAAATATAATAGTCAGGGCCAAAATCCTTTTCAATTCTAGCTCTCTTACTCCTTCTAAGTTCAAAATTTCCTGAAACTTGTGAAGGAAGAGAAGAATTGGGTTCAGAAAAATTATTTCCTCTAAAATCTTGGCCCCCACTATTCTTAAATTTAAAAGGAAATTTTTCTTCATGAAAGATGGCATCACCTGACTCAAAAATCACCTTATTTTCAATATAAAAAAATCTATAGGCTGTACTATGCATTGCATATCCAAGAAAAGCACAAGTGGTAGTTCTAACACCTAATTTGGGTCTTTTAGGATCTGTTAGCCTTACAAAAGCCAAACAACCCCAAATCTTAAAATATCCCAAATTTGGTTTATACCCTTTCCACAACTCAAAAGGTGTGAATTTTGTCTTTTTATGTGGCACCATGTTTAACACATGACAAGTAGTTAAAATTGCTTCACCCCAAAGATTTGAGGGAGCGCCTGAATCAATAAGCATGGCATTAGTTAACTCAATCAAAGTTCTATTTTTTCTCTCGCCACACCATTAGATGCAGGCGAATATGGTGCAGTAGTTTCATGGATTATTCCAAAAGACTGAACAAAAGAGTTGAATTCAAAAGATTTATATTCTCGACCTTTATCACTTCTATTTCTTTTAATCTTTCTTCCGAATTGGTTTTCAACTTCTTGAAGGAATTCTTTGAATTTTCCAAAAGCATCACTTTTATTTTTCAATAAATAAACATAAGTATATTTTGAAAAATCATCAATAAAAGTGATAAAATATCTATTTCCTCCACGGGTTAAAATTCCTTCAAATTCACAAATATCAATGTGAATTAATTCTAACAATTCGGTAGTTCTTTCAACACTTTTATGAGGTTTCTTTGTAATTTTAGCTTGGCTACAAATTTCACATTTTTGAAAATCTTTTGTCAGTTTGGGAATTAATCCTGAACTACTCATGATTCCAACATATCTGTTATTAATATGACACAAACGAGCATGCCAAAAATTTGAGGAAGAAAGCATATAAGCAGAAACATTCGATGCTTTATTCTCAACATTCAATTTGAACATTCCATCACAAGCATACCCCTTGCCCACAAAAATTCCCTTTTTAGTAATTACATATTGATCAGATTCCATAGTTTGTTTGAAGCCAGCCTTGTTGAGTAAAAAAACTCGACATCAAATTCTTCCTCATAGACGGAGTATATAGCACATCTTTCAATATCAGCATACGTCTAGAGGTGAATTTCAGCTCAACCTCACCACTCCCAAGAACCTTGGTTTTACTTGAATCACCAGGCATAATAGTCTTTTCTTCCACAAAAGGAATGTATTTTTGAACCAATCTTTGTCATAGCAGACATGCCTGTTAGCACCAGAATCTGCCCACCACCCTTCAACATATTGGACCATGTTAATGTCTGTAAGCATTGCTACAAGCGGCTCCTCAATTAAGTTAGCATGAGAAAAGTTCTCACGCTTCCGAAACTTACAAATTCGAGCAAAATGCCCATTTTTGCCACAGACATAACATGTTTGATTTTGTGAAGAGGTTCCTTGGTTCTTACTATTTTGTGTAGGGTTTCCCCTACCGTGAGGTTTACTATTATTTTTAAAATTTTTCCTTTTTGGCTTCATATGACTATTTCTAGAATTCTGACCTTTGGGCAAGTTATTATTTGCTGAGATAAAATTTACCTTAGTTGTGGAATGTTCGTTGCCCTCATGTGTCATCAATGCATCTTGGCCTCTAGCTTCCTCCTCTACACGGATGCATGTAATCAAGGTCTCCAGGGATGTCTCCTTTTGCTTATGGCGCATGGATTTTTGGAACTCTCTCCATGATGGTGGTAATTTGTCAATGATACCACACACAATTAAATTGTCGCCAATCTTGATGTCTTCGGGTCTCACCTCCGCTACAATCATTTGAAAATCTTGCGCTTGTTCTGCAACAGATTTCCCATCTACCATTTGATAACGAAAGAAGCGACTGGCCGCATATTTCTTTGCTCCAGCTTCTTCGGTATTGTATTTGCTCTGTAAAGCTTTCCAAATTTTCTTTGCGAAGGTGTAAGTAGTATTGTAATAATCATAAAAATGATCTGCAAGACAATTCAAAAGATAGCACCGACACTTATACTCATCTTTTGTGTATTTTTCTACTTTTTCTTGATGAGCTTCAAGTTGTTCATTAGTCATCTTGTCGGTAGCAACCTTGCTTGGATTCTTAGCGGTGAGGATATAGGAGACATTGAGAAGACTTAGATAGAAAAGCACCTTGCATTTCCATCTCTTGAAATAGGCTCCCTTGAAACGGAAGGGCTTGTTGAGATCTCCGACTTTGTCAATGGGTTTTTCAGCTGCTGACTCCATTGAATCTCCTTAAAATTGTTGGAGAAAATTAACCGCAGTAAAATAAAATTACAATGAAAAATAGAAATTAAGACGAAAAAACCAAATCGGACTGAGGCACGGAAATCTCGCTCTGTTTAAGGAGATTCAAGCCCTCTGCGGTTGGCAAAGCTTAAGAACCGGTGCAGCAGACCTTCTCTTCTTGACTTGTCTCCTACAGGATACAACAGCCCGACTATTCGCCGTGTAACTCAAACCAACTCTGCACAAGTGGTTGAGTTCAAAGCTCCACCAAAAGAACACCTCTCTTTGACTGAAAAATCTCTCTAGTGTATGAAGCGTTTGTGAATGTTGTTGTCTATATTCTAGAGTTGGTGAAGAAGGGTTTGTATAAAAGCTCCATGGGCTAACAAAATAATGATGCAATAAAATAGAATAATGAGTCATAGACTAGATTCATGATGGTTCATAAAAAGTCACAACGGTTGAAATGTCCAAACTTAATAGTGTAGGAGTTTCAGATGTTAATGGGTTAATTTAGAATTTACTGCCATAAGGAATTGAAAAGAAAAGTCAAATTAGTTAATGGTCAATGAATGTACCAATAAATAAAAATAACTCCAAACCATTAACTATTCAAATTCCTTAGAGTTAAGACCAAGAATCCAACGCACCAACTTTACATTTACCCATTAAACTCCCACTAATATTGTTGAAAGAAATAATTAATATTAAAATGGACCAACATTTTCAGTGTGTTAGAAAGACATCACATGGGCCCTAACATTTTACTCCGTCAACTGTGTTCCTATCGCTAGTGTGAGAAGTACAGAAAAAGGTATAGCCTCTTGTTTCTGAACCTATTTTTTCTGCAAAAGTTGCAGAACACCTACTACCTTAAAAAAAAAGTTAGCACAGAACACTAGAAAATATGCCCCACTGGGGAGCCAAAACAAAAAAAAAGACAACGGCTTGGTTACAGTCTGTCAAGATGCTCGCTCACCCTTCTGAGGTATGACCCAAAGCTTGGGGTTATTTGGCAACTCCATTAATAAAGTCAAGTAAAATAAAGTCTCAGTTTTTTTTTTTAAAAAAAAAAATCATATAAAAATGTATTTTAATTCAAAATTCCACCACTTTATTTTTAAAATAAAAAAAACAACCTCCTTTCTTCACTAAAATACAAAAAAGACTCATAGAAACTAAAATAGGACAACATGCATCTACTCACATCACAGCCTAGACATACAGGAGACGAGTTTGGATCCTCTCTCACAGATACTACATGAATCCGTATAACAAACTCTTAAAATTCCATCGCGTGGTCCACATAGAGATTTCAAATTAAGTCTTCTCTCATAACAAATTCCTTAAAGTTTGAAAATACTTATCCAAACTTATTTAAAATACCCATAGCATAGTCAGCTCACATTCTCAGTTATATGGAACTGAATTTTCTATTTCTTATTCTAGCAGATTTCTCGCCATATTTTATCCAAAATAATTCTTTCCAGATATTTGATCACCATCGATCAGTTAATAAGTAGTGACTCACAATTAGTTAAAGACCCTAAGGACTTGATTTTTTGCTTTTTTTTTTCTAATCGTGGAGTTTAAAGAAATTCAAGATGGTATTAGAGCCAACTGGTCGTGAGTTCGAATCTTAAGAGGAACGACTGGGTGCAAAAAAAAAAAAAAAACGTGTGGCCAAAAGTGCGCCGGCCGGGTTCCACCTGAGGTGTCTCTACTAATGTTTCGAGATTTTGGTAGGAATTGTTAGCTAAAAACAATTTAAGAGAGTCCACTGACCTATGATCAAACTGTGGACAAATGAAAGATCATAGCACGGTCTGCCAAAATGGGCATAGATTATGTGCTACTGGTGGAACATGGTAAGCCCATCTTTCTTGGTAATGCATGCACATTGAGATGTTTTTAAATTGCATCATGGTCCCCAGGTTTTACTAAGAAATTGTAATACCGTGTTGTCTCCATTGTTGCAGTCTTGCAGATGTTAGTCTAATCATTTTTATTTGTTGTTTATGAATACTCAAATGTTCTTTGTCAAATCCGTAATTGAATCCTAATCTTTTGAAATTAATTAAGTCCTTGTCTTGACTCCACTCATTCTCATCCTTATCTAAGATCCTTACTTGAATAAATTCAGGTACTTCTGCAGTGTATGCAACAGGCCGGCCAAAGTCAGTATTGTGGGCTTTCGTTTTCACTTGGCTGTAGACTTTAATTATTAATTTGAGTCTCCGGTCTTAGTCCTCTTGGCTGGGTATCAAAAAATAAATACCTTGAGCACAGATCTCCTGCATCACAATTCACAAATGCCTCCGGAGAATGAGGGAAGCGAAATTCTATAATTGAGCTCCTTATTGAAAATCCGAATCGTTAAAAATAACCTAAATTTACTATGGATGCATAGATTGGGGCATAGAAATATAATCCACTAATACAGGTCCCCTAGTCAATCCTGGGTGGGCAGGTTTTGACCATCTCCCTTGGCCATTAAGCAAAGTTGGACAAGGAAAAAAAAAACACTAATATGTCAATGTACTCCTTTTTTAGTCAGACTTGGAGCTGATCTTGGACCCCATTCATTAGATCTTTGTCCAATCCTTGGAATAATTAATTAGGACATGAATATCTTATTAGGAATCACTAATTAGGACTCCATTCTAGTCCAAGCGTTCACATACATATATGAGATCCTGGGTTGAATCAATTCAAGCGCTCCCCTCAGGAGAAATTGCAGGCATTCTCTGTTTGGATGTTTAGTCGGATTCGCTGAGTTGGATGGACGTACACTAATAGGTAAGCAAATTAGTTGATCAAATAAATCAATTTCTCATGAAATATTGGAAGAAATGAAGATAGAATTGTGGAAGAGGAAGAATGAAAATGAATAGAATTTTACCAATACCCAATCAATTGGCTAATAGTTTAAACAAAAAAACCTCAAAAAAAAAAAAGAAAAAAAAAAAAAGAAAAGGCGCCTATGAATAACTCCATATGAGGGCTCGTTCTTTACTAGAATTATTACAAGAATTCGCATAGTCCAAATTTTTTGGATGTGATATGATAACATGTCTCCCGTGTTTATAAATTTCATATTTCTTCACAAGAACTTTAAAATTTCAACCTAAAATTTTAGATGTTCAAGTACAAATTTAGGATTTAAGAATTCCACTACATTGAGGCATTTACAAATTCTTGAGTTCCAGTAAAGAAAGAGAAAATTTGGATAAATTAGAAAACGGGATTATTAGTTCGTCCTCCATTTCGTCCTTTTATTACTATTTTTTTGGTTTTTATTGTCTTCTTCCCTCCCTCTTTCTATCTCTCGAATCCATCATCTTACTTTTTTTGTTTTATGTTTCTCACTTTCTGGTTTTATCTTCCTGGTCTTGTTTCCAATTTTCACGAACAGAATACCTGCCACTTGGATTTAACGCAGCCTCCGTGGAAAAGTCATTCATATGCCATGCCATAGGTGACAGCTCCTCTACGTCAATATAATCATTTTTGGGTTCAGACTTAGAGCTGATCTTAGACCCCCCACACGTTAAAATCTTTGTTTTTTTGGTAGAAACTTTAATAAGATCTTTGTTGTATCCAATCATATTTTTTTAACATTCATTCATTGAGACCGATTCCACTCCAGTCCAAGCGTTTATAATTTATTATATACATACTGCATGCGTTGAATCATTTTAAGAGCTCCCGCAGTGTACGTAGAAGCTACGGAGTTATCTTTTGCCGGTCTTTCGTTTATTGAATGAGTCTGCTGTTTTGACTTCAGGCATTGATTTGTTTCAGTAAAGAAGATTTGAGTGACAACATTTGGGAAGGCTTGTGCTCCGAACGAGTGGGATACAGAAAAAAGATGAGGTTCGTATGGAGTCTTCTGGCGAGCTTATTGACAACCACAACTGTCGTGGTGTTGGTTCATGCACAACCAGGTTAGCAGCACTTCATTAATTAGCACGTTCTCTCTTTGAAAATTCCTGCAAAACGGTATTATTAGGTAGTTTCAGCTGTTCAACGACAGCTCAGCAAGATCACAGTTAGTTTGTTGAGTCGGGATCTCCTTTTTTCACAGAAACGGTGAGATATTGTTTCATCCAATCCCCATTCGTCATTGATTGTGTAAAATCTCATGCCAAACAAACTTAATACACTCTCTCAAAAGGAGATAGTTAGGCTTTAGTGAAACATAGCTAGGTACAGGTCTGTTTGTCAAGTTTTCACCTAAAGGAAAGGGGTGCCGGTGCCGGTGCCGGACGGACTCTGATAGGGGAAACGCCCCTCTCATAGTTAGATGCATAATATAAATTATTTGGAAAAGATTTTCTAATATTTATTGTTAACTTAAAATATGAAGTTTCTTTAGGCCTTTCACACTCATTAACTCTCGCTCCACGCATGCACCCACACAACTTTGACACTCATTTGGAATTGCTTGAATCCCCAAAACAAAGAAGATGCCAAAGTTTTATCACTACGGAAAGCTTTTGAAATTTTCTAGAGAGAGAAAAGAAGAACATCATTCAAATGTTCTATTAGTATTATTGCGGGTCTTCTTTGTTCACTCAGTCTGGTGTTTCTATTTGCACTGTAAACTTCACGTGCTGAAGACGGGTAGCCTAGAGAGGACTTTGGTTTCAGTTAAGAAGACTCGAGTGACACATGGGAGGGAAGGTTGTGCTCCCAACAAAAGTGGGATGACTTTCAGTACTGAGTTGTCTGGCGAACATGAGTTGGTGGCTTTCAATGGGGAGTTAAAGAGAGATTACGAGTGTTGCCATTGGCGATTGCAGCTATATTGGATCATACAAATGCCCACCTATGATTAGTCCACTCCCTTATCATATGTTATTTTGCTTGACTTGTCTAAGATTAATTTGGCCCCCTTGTATCATGAGTTGTACAACGACTCATATATCAAAAAGTCTACTTGGACAAATTTCTTGGACAGAATTTTGGACAAATCATATGGTTTGTCTTAAATATCAGAAGTGATAAGTGATATTCAAGACAAACCATATGATTTGTCCAAAATTATGTCCAAAAAGTTTGTCCCAATAGCATTACTCCTCACATATATTGTGGCAAAACAAAAAAAAAAAATCCCTTATCATCTCATCTAACATTGTAATTCCTCCTAAAAATTAGAAAAAACATTGCAATACAAAAGGCAGGTCCCATGTTGTAATATCTAATATAATTTCTAATGATGTACTTTTGTATGCAACAACTACTCAAGTAAATCCATGCTGTAATTCACCCAATCAGGAATTAAGGCCGCATGAAATTCTATGCACAGAAGGAAAAGAGAATTCCAAAAATGAAAGAATTCAATACCACTCCCAAATACCAGCATTTGAGGATTTCAAACAATCCACAAGACATAAATTCCAGAAATTCAAGTAAAGAAATGTCCCCTTTAGGCCGGCCAGAAAATTGGTTAAGTGGGATTTTTACTCCACTACATAATTTGTTTTCTCTAACTCTAGTGGAAACAGTTTTTCAAGGATTTGCTGACAGTGTAGTTCATTTTTACACTTTTTCTTACAAACAAGTGGCTATATCAAACATGGATAATTATCCGTGGGAAAAAATGGTTAGATTTTCCATGCATTTCACGACAAGGTAGTGGAACAAGCATGCCTTTATATGTCTTTTTCTTTGAAAATTTCTACACAAGCGTATTAGGTTGAGTTTCACTTATTTATGATGTTTTAAATTGTTTGCATGGGGATTCATGCTCATAAATTTATACAATGATATGGCCTGTAAAGATGTCCAGCAAGTCAGCCGGATTGATTAGGCTCCAACTCCAGGCTGGCTCAATGTCATATAGCCAATCTCACCCTATATTTAGCTTGGCGCAGCTCGGCTGGTGCATAATTTGTTAAGAAGCTAGACTAGGCTCGTGTGAAGTTAAAAGGCGTCCCTAGTTAGTCAAAATTTGACCTGGGTCAAGATCTTCAATTCCAACCATGCATCCCTGCTCCTGGAGAGGAAATGGCCCCCTCCATAGATGCTAAAACCACATGCCCTATGTATAAATCCTCAAAAACTTAAAAGGGTGTATTGGGTTTTAAGGCCCATGGGCGATGGCTATTGACTATCCTTATGATTTCTTTTCAAGATGTTCATCTGTTTATTTGACAACAACATATAAACTCCTCTATTCTCTTATATTTTTCAGGCTTCATCAGCATCAATTGTGGAATGGTTGAGGACTCCACCTATATAGACATCATAAACATTACTTACCATTCAGATGCTAAATATATTGAAACGGGGGTAAACAACAATCTTTCAGAGGCTTTCATGCCTGCTACTATATTTCGACAACTCTACAGTAATGTTAGAAGCTTCCCAAATGGAAGCCGCAACTGTTACAACTTGAGTGAAATCACCAAGGGAACCAAGTATCTCCTTCGAGTCCATATGTGGTATGGAAACTATGATGGCAGAAATAGCACACCACAATTCGACATCTACATAGGTGTCAACCGCTGGATGATCGTCAACGATAAATATATTTTTCCATTCGTTAGAGAAGTGATTATTATGGCCAAAAGGCACTATATGTCCGTTTGTCTTGTGAATACGGGTCTAGGAATACCATTCATATCTGCACTCGAGCTACGACCACTGAACAATTCCATGTACAAGATTGTAAATGAGACATATTCTCTAACGCGATGGGATCAATATGATGTGGGAAGACCCAGGTACAATACGGATGTTAATGCGGGTATCAGGTGAGCTAAAATTTCTCTCCATGGCCTATTTGTATGCATGAGAATAAATAGAAATTGAATACATATGGTGCTTAAAAAGAAAACTAAAGGCGAATTTTCAAAAACGTTACTTAGGGTCTATTTCTTTGCATCAAAATACATAGAATTTTTTTTTTTTGAAGTAGTTAAAAACAAAAATTAAAGGTGAATTTTCAAAAGTGAGCATCAAATAATCTTTTCTTTCATGAAAATAGAATTAAAGGAAGACGTGAGATGAATACCTAAAAATTGATCTTTATTTTTAACCAATTCAATAAACTCTTGCATTTTGAATTCCTTTTATTTTAATCCAAACAAATATGCTCCCAAATAATGTTTTCTTTTAGGAAAATAGAATCAAAGGAAGATTCTATTTGCTGGCTATTGTTGAGAACTTACTTATGATTTTCATTTTTAACCACCATGTGTATTCAATTCATGTACATTTTAATGTAAACAAACATGATTTAAGCTATTCAATAATCATCATGTGTGGTGGCAATCAATATTGATGATGTAGGTACCCGGATGACCCTTACGACCTGCTTTGGAGGCCCTTTGATGATATAAATTGGAGTCCCATTAACACTTCTTTTGGAGTGACAAATCCGAACGTGGCGTTTCAGCCACCCTCAAAGGTCATGATGACTGCAGTACGTCCAGTCACCGAGAGTGATGCATTGTATTATAACTGGGCTGTAGATGATTTATCCTTGGAATTACAAGTTTACATGCACTTTGCCGAACTTGAGCAACTTAATGCAACCCAGAAGAGAGAATTCACTGCATGTTGTGGCGACAACTTATGCTATAACTCAACTATTCACCCAGAATACCTTGTTACAACCACTGTAGAACCCCCCCAAACATTGACTGGCCAATCTAAGTACATGTGTACTTTTAAGCAAACATCAAATTCCAACCGCCCTCCAATCCTTAATGCTATGGAGATTTTCGTCATCAGGCAATACAATGAGCCACCAACAAGAGACCAGGATGGTGTGTATGTATTTCATTATTCTACTTTTTGTGTGAGTGCATGCGTAAATAATCAAATATTGCTTATGGGAATGCAACCAAGGCAACAAAGTTCAAACCACCATTAAAATAAAGAAAAGAAAACATCACAACAAGCACCAAGATAAAAGATATATGTGGATCGGCCACAATATGTGGCCTACATTCCCAGGAGACTTGTGCAAAGCTTTTCTTACTATTTAATGCAAATTACAAGAAAAGCAAAACTCTATACCTTCTAGAGAATCCACATTCGAAATACAAGCTTGTTACAACGTTTCTCTCCCCTTTCTTGGTCTTCTTGAAGAAACCATTATGTTGTTTCTTTCAATATCTACATCACTATTATGGAATCACCTTTCTTTTCTCTATAAGGTTTCCGATACTGGACCCAAATCTACTCTCTTAGATTATAGTTAATCTAATGGTTCACAACAAAAGGAGCTAGAAGAATAAAAAGAAAGGAAGGGGTGGTGGTGGTGGTGGTCGTGGGCATGCATTTAAATGGTTTGGAATTAAGAGGATAGGCTAATCCCTATTTAGGGGTGAGAGTTCTCTCCAGTGGAAAAATACATGTACCCAATTAGCATATTGATGGACTAGCCATCTACAATAAATCAAATCAATCGATCTTTGATGTTTGTTCAATTGAGATATTAGTTAAACCCTAGTTGGATAAAGGACAAGTTTTATTTTGCCCTTTTATTTTGATGTTCTTAGATTTAAAGGCTAACTACAACTCAATGTTTTACTTTAAACTCATAATTCATAGCCATTAATAAATTTAACTTATCAGTTATTCATACTTAAATATTTAAAGATTTTCCTTTCCATCTTGTGGAAAGCAGTTGAAGCCATCCTAGACATCAAATCGAGTTACCAATTGAAGAGAAACTGGATGGGCGATCCATGTGTGCCAAAAACTTACTCCTGGGAGGGCTTGGATTGCAACTACACCCTTCCAGATGCCCCTGCTATCTTGTCTCTGTGAGTTCTCCTCCCCATGAAACTAGCTGATGCAAAGAGTACAATGCTTCTTAGTGTTCATATGCCTTGATGTAAATTCACATATTTGCTCTGCAGGAACCTTTCTTCCTTTGGATTGAAGGGAGAAATAGCTGCTTCTCTTGCAAATCTCAAGTCCATCCAGTCCTTGTAAGTTCTTTATGAAACCACTAAAACAAAATATGAGCTAGTAGTTGCCCTAGTAACCCCAGTCTGAAATTGAACCCATCGGGTCAGATTGCACCCTTCATGATTGATGTCTAATCAGTTCACCACTGATCTACAGTTTCAATGTCTCATGAATTGAGCAAGGGCCCAAGTATAACCACATTATTTGTTCATGTAGTCATGATCCATTTGGGGACTTTAGATGGGACGATTAGCAATGACCTACCGATCTAATCTTTGACAAATGGCTAAGCTACTACTAATTTGTATCTGATGGCCAATGAGCCCCCTCGAATGGATCCACATCTTATAGTTAAAAAACAAGGTGAGCTCCAAGGATCTTGACTTTTTGTCGTGCATGTCTAGATCTGGAAAATTTTACTATGGTTTTTCTAAACAGAGGATGTCTGGGATGCAAACAATAGCATGAAGACATCTGCCCCATAAGATCCAAAGAGGGTTTGTCAAGAATCAACCTACCAAAATTAGATTAATTGGACGCATTTTAGCGATCAAATGGCAGTAAAGTAGGTTCTTGAAGCAATTTCTCCTTTAATCATCCATATATGGATTTGGATCGGTTATTGACCAAGAGCGTCCAATCCGTCTTACATTTTAGTAGATGGTTAATCCACAAACAATCTTTTTATTTGATGAGTGACCAATTTTATGAAAAGTGCTAGACTTGATCCAGACATATAAGGCCATCACCGAGTGTGTTCCCGCCAAAATAGGGTCCTGGGAGGGTCCAGACTGGAGACAGTCATAACCTTTGACACTTCTATACAAAATGGCTACTTGCTAGTAGGTCTCAAACCTACATTATCATACATGACACATAAGACTTTTACCATTGCACCAAAGCAATGAACCATGATCTAGACTCATATACTTCCTAGTTATGTTTCTCTCCTTTCAGGGATTTGTCATGGAATAACTTGACTGGGCCCATCCCTGATTTTCTAGGAGACTTACCATCTCTCTCATTGTTGTAAGTTAAAAAGCGTTGATGATGGCATTTTAGTTCCTTTATTCTATAATATATGTAGTTTAAAAGCCTGCAATCATTTCAGGAATTTAAGTGGCAACCAACTCAATGGAGCAGTCCCTCCAAATTTGCTAAGAAAAGTCAATGGAGGATCACTTCTGTTGAGGTATGCTTTAAATATAAACAGCCATGGACTTCAATTCCCACCAAGCTTTATTTCAATTTATGACTATCACAACTAGCTAGAAGCAAGATTTGGAAGTCTCCAGGGAGACTTGATAAAATCAAAGACTGAATTATACGCAAGAGACGCCAAATTGAAACTTTTCTTGCCAGCTTCTTGTTTTCCCTGACTTTGTTGAATATGATTTCTAAGATTCCGCTTGTTGAACAAATGCACCCTTAGTATGTCTAATGCATAGAGGAAACATAGATAACAGTACAATCGTCAATGTGGCATTGGTTTTACTGGTGTGAGAATTAGGAGATGGTGGTGAACTATATGGGAAGGGGATGCACGGAAGCTATCTGATCAATTGCCTGTGAGTTGGATGCAGTTGGCTGGGACTGCGGGTTGAGAATGTTGATAAAATGACTGTTAGGGATTGCATAGTGTGGTTTAGGTTAGGTCCTCAAGCCTGCTTTGGTATTAGAATTGGAACATCTCAAAAGGGTTCAATGCCATCAAAGTACATGACAGGAATAGCATGATATCACAGATTCAGCTCAACATCAAAGGAGAGAGGAAGAAGAAGGCTCCTCAGGCAAATTCCTAAGACGATTACTATAAGTTATTAGTTTATACATATCCTTTTAGAGCAAAGCCTATGAGAATTATCAAAAGGGGCTTGAGCTTTAAAATTTATGTTTATAACTGTACTATATAATTAACTAAAATGGGTGACAATGATGGAAAATTGGATGTCTCCAGTGGGCCTGGCTTGCTGGAGCCTCAAGTGTGGGGTAATCTGTACTGTAGGCTTGGCTGCATCATGAAGTATCATTGTTATTAGATTAAGTTGCTTTTCATGTGTTTTTGTCTCCTATCATCATTGACTTTTTCTGAGGCAACCTGAAACACTTTTAATAGATGTGAACCATTATCCTTGGGGGCCAAGCATCGACATGCATAATGTGAAATTTGTAATCCTACAACACCTTACCTTTCTACTGGAGCAATTTTGTGGAAATAACACTGTCTATGGAACCATTGTTGATTCTTCTTGTTTTAATTATTACTTGTCTTTTTTGAAACTTCTTTGGCTGTGTGGTCTAGTTCAAAAGAATTCAGTTCTTGAGTTATGGCCCACTGCTATAAGGATAAAAAGGTTGAATGGTTTATTGTGGTTCAGATGAATAATGACTTAAGTAGAGAGTGACATGTCGTTTAATTCCATTGTTATGATTCTACTTTCACTGACATGATATTCAACTTTGCTTGTCGACAGTATTGATAATAATCCGAATCTCGTTACCCCTGTCAATGACATAAAAAAGAGTCGAAAGGTTATTGTTCCTGTTCTTGCATCAGTTATTTCGACATTGGTCTTGCTAACCATTGTGGGTATTCTACTACTTCTAAAATTTGCTCAAAGGAGGAGACAAAGAGGTAATATTGCCATTTCTGCAATTTTTTTATTTAAATTTAGACTAGCTATCTTTACATCTCTAGATTGTAAATTCTAACTGAACAGCAATTTCTCTGAACTTTTAGCGAGTTAGAAGTTTATTTGTTAGGTTTTTTTTTTTTCCTGTTGCTTACCTCTAAAGACAACATAACAAAATGCGTTCTTAGAAATGGGTTGGAATTTCCGTCAATGAAAGGTGGATTCTACGTACAGACAAGTGAACCCACGTTGATCCATGTGGGTGTGGGAGATTTGAAAAACACCCATGAAGGGATATGGCCGGTATGGCCTATGGCCCACTTTGATATCGATCCTGCCCCACCTGTGAGTACCGAGGAACAGAAAAAACCCCATCAAAACCCTCTCCATCAGAAACCCCAAATCCCAAATCCTCTCTGAAGACTCACCCTCTATGGAATGTCGGTTCCGTCACCAATGCAGGCCTGTCCGAGATTGCAAGAAACTGCCACACCCACATCATGGAGAAGCGATGAAAAGTAGTTGAAGATAATGACTTCATTGGGGGCATGAAAATCATGTTGAATTGGTATTTAGTTGTTGAAGACTGCAATGGCAGAGTTCTTGATTGGCCTGGGAGAGTTTCCATCAGTGGCTTCTTCTTTAGTACTTCCTATTTCCTTTACTGTGAAAGACTGTTCTTTTAAATAAGAGGGGTGAAAAGAAATGTTGAAAACATGCTGGTGGTGGTTTTTTTTTTTTTTTTTTTTTTTTTTTTTTTGGTCATAATATCAAATGAAAACGTAGTACAAATTTTGATCCAAAAAACTCTGCCAAGTCTGTTTGCACCCAATGTAAGCAACAGTATTTTGTCGAGTTGATTCAAATTACTTGATATTATGGTTCAGTTCTGAGTTTTCATCTACATTTCAAGTTTCAACTGTGATAGATCATGAATTTTACCAAAAAGAAAAAAAAAATGTGATAGATCATGCATTATGGTATGCAAAATCAGAAGAAAGAGGAAAAGAAAGTTAAGCACCCACACAATCCCATTTACATGGAGAAGAATCCAAAAGATAGACGGTGATTAATAATGGGGCTAGTGTGTATCTGTACATATTGGAAGATCCTGATGATGAGCCCTCCATGAATGTCATACTTGATTGTAAAAGAAAGTAGATAGCAACAAAATTACAAAAATTGAGGGAAATGTGCAACTCGACCATGAATTTGTCTCTGCCGAGTCCATTTCCACAAATATTGATTTCCGTGGTAATTTCATTTTATGTGGAAATCTGTAACTAAAGAGTGCCTTTTCAATTCTCTGAGAGAGAGAGGGCTCTCAAGTCTCAATTCTTCTCAACGCTCCGTTTCAGATAAGTGCCCACTTCCACACTAGATAAGAGGATGGAAAGCCATTAACATTTTATTGGTATTCATGACCTTGTGAACAGCAAGTAACCAAAAACTTTTTTTTCTCAAATAATGTATGATGTACCTCTTCTACATACTGTAGGTGTGTTACTTATGTGTGTTTTCTGTAAGCTTGAAATTTACTTGTGTAAAATGATGGGTGAAATTTGATTGTACTTCAGTGAATTGTTAGTAGATCAGAATGCAATTGGGGTTTGTGGGTCCTATTTCATCATGCTAGCTGTAGGTTGTTGGTGATAACTGGTAAGGGAGTTGGATTAGTATATATATTTAACTCCAAAAGATGAGATGGGCAGAGTATATCTTTGAGATTTTCTCAAGATTTTTTTAATACTAAAATCCACCCCACTCAAACGAAAATCCTAGGTCCACCACTGCACGTAGAGGTGGGCCACACAGTGTGCAATGACCAAATGTTTGATAGAGGAAGAGGAAAATAGAAATCATACCAAGAGGGGAAGAAAGTAAAAAATCAAGGAATGAGAATGCATGAAGAAAAGAAGGTTTGGGTGGTTTTATCATTTCCCTTGGCATGGAAACAGTCTAGGGAAAATTTGAGTTTTTTGGGAAGGAGGAGGGAAAATCCATCTCTGAAGGTTAGCTAAAGGGAAAAACCTCTAATTTATTTTGAGTGGCAGTGAACTTTTTGGTAGCTGGTTCATCTTACATACCATAAACATTTTTATGCAGCTCCCATATTCAAGACGAATAATCAATATGCAGATATTGGTTCCTTGCCCTATGAGAATAGACAGTTTACATACGCTGAAGTTCTCAGTATAACCAACAATTTCCAGAGGTGCATTGGCAAAGGAGGGTTCGGGACAGTTTACCACGGCCAGATGATTAATGGCATTCAAGTTGCAGTGAAGATGCTCTCTCCAGGATCGATCAAGTCCCCTTGTCAAGGCTCTAAAGAATTTCAAAATGAGGTGGGACTAAACCATTGCTTATGCCAATCAAGTGATATTAGGCTGCAAATATAAATGCTTAATCGTCAAATTTTTCTGGACAAATCTCTGTTGTGCAGATATCAAATTATCTAATTAGCTTTTCTGGGTTACTCCCCCTATTTCTTATAGGACCCACAACTTGAATGATCTTTTATGTTTGATGTTTAAGATTGATGCATGCATATGAATGATCCATTAGTGTTGCTGCTTAAGTTTGACATATGGTTGGGATCTGTGTTGCAGGCTCACCTCTTAATGAGAGTTCATCATAGAAACTTGGTCCCTTTCATTGGTTATTGTCAAGAAGATGGTAACATGGCCCTACTATACGAGTACATGGCCCAAGGACACTTAGGAAGCCATCTATCAGGTATCAATATCCTTCATATTTTATCCATTTTCCTACTATTTGCAAATATATTTTCCTCCATCATCATCACTGTGCCATCATCAGTATCATTGCGGTCATTAAAGGCAAAAGTAGCCACAGTATGGTCATTGAAGGCAAAAGTAGTACCCCCCACAATCAATGATTGTCGTGCTTCCTAGTGAGCTCCACTGGCTGGATTGTATCTTGTAGAGGAATGGCTGCACCATTCCTATAGGATGCTTGTGTGTGTGTGTGTGAGAGAGAGAGAGAGAGAGAGAGAGAGAGAAAAGAAGAAGAATTGGGGACTAAGAACACATGAGATTAATTTGTTTTTGAATATATGCTAATAATAATGGATTGTTGTTGTCACAGCCAGCAATTCAGATGCACTAAGTTGGGACCGACGCCTACGTATTGCATTGGATGTTGCACAAGGTGAATGTCACTGAATTTATCTGTTTATGTTTGTCTTTTCTGTTATTATTTTCCTTCAATACTAATGTCTTTGATGGTTGGTTTGAGTTTATACATAGGATTGGAGTATTTGCATAATGGTTGTAAACCACCAATAATTCACAGAGATGTGAAGACGGCCAACATCCTACTAAATGAAAGATTAGAGGCCAAGATAGGAGACTTTGGGTTATCCAAAGTTTTCAGTGATGATTTCACTCATGTTTCAACAGCAGTGAAGGGAACCTTCGGATATCTCGACCCAGAGTATGTTTCCACTCACACATGAATTTGCTTTGGTTTACCTTGCAAGTGAAACCTTGTTAATTTTCTTTGAGGTCATGCATTGCTACATGGACTGCCCATGGCTGAAATCGAAACTTCACCTTTCATGGGGTGAATCTCCATTTCATAGCCTTAACTCGGACGGCAAATGGAAACATCTTATCTACCTTTTTTTTTGGATGGCTACATCCGAAAGCCCGCATGTATTTGATAGGTTATGGGCACAACAAAGTATATTTCACATGTCCTTGTAAAAAGTTGCAGTTTACTTTTATATCATCCTCAGTGAAGGCGAGGTCAGTTCCATGCTATTATGAGAACAACCATAGAACATGACTGAAAAGGAAGAAACCGATTATAACGGATTCTGGTCATTGATTTATTTGTTCCTTTTTCGTATTGAATGTGAACTGTTTAATTTGGTACATGGGGTGATATAATGGGTCATACCTTACCAACAGCAGGTCCCCAGGGTCAACAACAAGGATAAGTGATCAATGGGCCTGCTTCTTGGTAATCACAGCTGCAATTGAGGAATCTTCACTAACAACTGATTTGGGTCTGTTTGGATGAGAAGAAAACCTGGAGAAAATAGAGGCAGAGAAAACTGTCCACTGTTTCAAATTGAACCGTATAAAATTTACACCTCATTCAAATTTGTAATTCTTTCTCACAGCACCTGAGATTTTTTCAGAGCTAACTTGCACGGATGGTAATGTTTTTCTATATAGGTATTGCAATTCCAACAATTTAACAGAGAAAAGCGACGTCTATAGCTTTGGAGTTGTTCTGTTGCAACTGATCACAGGCAAGATGGCAATAGTGCGGATCTCAGGTTCCGCACGGAGAAGCTTAATTGATTGGGCAATCCCTATGGTTGTGGGAGGGGACATAATGGATGTGATTGACCCAAAGTTAGAAAGTAATTATGACATCAAATCCATTCAAAAAGTTGCAGAAATTGCACGTGCATGCACCTCGCCGAAATCCATAGATAGACCTCACATGAGAGATGTTGTAGTCGAGTTGAAGGAATATATTGGAAATGAGAAAGCCCTTGAAAGTGAAAGTGCCCCTGAAAATGGTGGGTGCATGGACAGTGGACCAGGACAAACTACCTCTGAGATTTTATCGTATCTTTCAGCAAGGTAGATTCATCATTGCATCCAATTACAGATAATGATACCACTTCCAAGTGGTTCCCTAGAGGTGTGTTCGGGTCCATGCTGCAGGATTAAATGTTCATGAGTTCGAATAATGTCAAACAGATCTCATATGCAGGTAACATAAGGAAAATCAATGTTACCCTGTAACATAATGATAATGATATATTGTGATATTGTGTTGTCTTGTCTGTTTAATGGATCTTTACCTAAATAGTCCAAGCCGCGATTATCATCTAATCCCAAGTATTAGTTTTCTTTAATTCCTGAGATTAGTTTGCTTAAATCTCTTCTTTAGATATAAATGAAGGAATGGAGCCATGCGGGACTCCATCTTACTACGTATATGTAGCAGCGAAGGAAGTAGTCACTCTCATCCAACCCGTTCACTACACCATCTCTCTCCTGAGCGAAACAAAGGGAGAGCCCCATCCCACTCTCATGCTCCCTAGTCATTCAAGTGCTTGCCATCCAAGTGGCCAATTGGATTGGTCCCTTCGCATTTGGTTGTCACTTGGCCCTTCCCAATCTTGGTCATTTCCCCTGTTTCAGATATAAATAGGGAGAAGTAAAGTAAAACGTAAAATAAAATAAAAGATATGGTGTGGCGATGAGTCCTGTTGGGTTAAATACTACAGGAGACCCTTCACTCTCGTCATCACTGAAAAAAAAAATCTAAAAGTTGATTGTTTGTGCCATTTTTAACAGGCTGCTAGGGTGCTGGGCTGCTAGCACCTTTGTCAGCTGTCTCACAAGATAGTGTTCACTCCGTCCTGGTGAAGTGTCTGGATCCCTGTTTCGATGAAATTGAGAGATAATGGCTAAACTTATGGCCCTGGATTAAAAGGTTAGGATATCAAATCGATTTGAAATTTAATGGGGGCCAGTTTCATTGGGATCTTTCCATCCCCTATTCATCCTTGATAACGCTGCTTCTTAGTATGATGCAATACCTAGCATATGCAAGTAGGTGAGGCCCAATTTTCAAAATCCAATCCATACTTGGTCTTTTACGCAAATCCTCTTCTTTGCGTGTATAACTTCAAAGTGTTTCTCGTGGGGCCTACTGTTAGATTGACATATTGATTTTAAATTATGTGCCCAACTTCTTTTCTCACAAGAAAAGAGAGAGAAAGTTAATAAAGTTGAATCATGTTTTCATGATTTAGTTAACCCAACGGTGTGCATATTGTTGATTTGAATAATATTTTATATGTATATCCCACAGTGGGTGTTAGAACCAATGAATGGATTGGATTTCTTAAGGGTGGTCCACACCCACTTGCATATGCCAGGCGCTACATCATAGTATGATGCAACGCTGCTGTATGGTAGCTTTGCCCCTCATTACATGTATTTGACTATTTATTATTCTTATCTTCCCAGTCAGCGAGGCCTCTGAAGTTCACAAAAATCGCCAATTTCACTTTCAAAAAACAGTGTAGTGTGTACGCACAGGAGAAGAATCTCTCCTCGCCCAAATAAAAATATCTAGGCACGACGAAGGAGAGGTGGTGATTTCCCAACGACAACTTCAACATCAATCTTCACAAAAATGAATTTTCCATGAAAAAATGTAGACTTTTCCACCGAAGCTCGGAATAAATGAAATGGCCAATTTTAGATCAGGTCTCTCTCAAATGAGTTGTCAACAACTCATGTCCTCAACAATGTAGCCCAAATTATACCGCCTGTAAAGGTTTGGGCAACCTAATACCTTCAATGCATTTGACTTCTACATTCTTTTCCTATATTTTGGAAAAGATGACATGCTGAATTTGTGAGAACTACGTGCAAATAAATAAGAATGCGTTCGTTTCATATATTTTGAGTATGTTTGTTAGTATTAAAATATATAGGAATTGAATACACGAGGTGGTTAAAAATAAATATTAAAGGTGATTTTTCAAAAATAAACATAAAATAACATTTTCCTTTAGCAAAATGGATACAAAAGAAGATATTATTTGACGCTCACGTTTATATAGATTTGCCCTCATTTTCGCTGCACATCAAATGCATAAAAGAGGTAAGAAAATCATACAAAAATGAGATTATTTTGAGTGAATCATTTACGTATTTAAGGAGATAAATGGCTTCATATGTTTCATGCATGTTTGTTTGCATTAAAATACATAGAAATTCAATATTCCATTTTTTTTAGCAATGAAAAATAAATATCATAGATTTTTTTTTAAATGACCCTCAAATAATCTTTTTATGAAAATAGAATGAAAAGAAGATGCAATTCTTCTTTATCCGGTGGAGTTCAGATCACCTATCGTACTTGAGATATATGCAAAACTGTCCAAACCGTTAGATGACCAAATTCTGAGATCTGTTGGGCCAAAATCGAGATGGAGACCAGTTCATTCTTTTCAATTTTCTGGTTCATGTGGGTTCCACAATCATGATTTGAACCAGTAGTTATTTTTAGAAGGTCAAACACAGCTAATTGACCAAATTTCAAATGTTGATTTTTACCATATCTTGAGATATTTGCAAAAACGTCCAAGTTCTAAAATATTAATTTTTTTATTCTTGTGGGCCTCCTTTGCACGATCTGAACCGTTCAGATTTTCTAGATGACCACAAACAACTTTGAGAAGAAAGTTGAGGTCTTAATTTTGCATGGCTTTTGGAAATTTTTATAAAAATATTTATTACCATTGGATCATACATTTTACTATTTGTTGGAATCCTTCCTCCATCCAAATATGGAACTCTCATTGGAAATCCTGCTTGAGGATTGTGGCCTTCTTTGGAGATGGAGAGAATCCCCTAAATAGAGGATTCTTCATTATTTACCAAACTTGCCCTAAGTGTCCTTGTCCAATCTTTTATTGAATACAATTATTTTCTTAAAGGAGAAATAATTGGGTCCTCGTCTTGACTCCTGACTCCTGACTCCACCGGTTTACACCCAATTATTTTTATAGTGGGATAAATTCAGGTACTCCTGCACTGTCTATATGCTGCCGGCCATCCATAAAAGTCTTTGTAATGCCGGCCTTCGTTGTGGCTTCTCTAGACTGACCTAACCAATACCCGACGTAAGATCTGCCTTATATAGGTGACGATAGCTGGCGAAATTTAGATAATTCTTGTATCACAGTATGGTAAAGGATTTTATGAAATTGATGATTTTATCTTTAACCGGTGTGATATCCCGGACTCCCGGATCGTCGGATATATACCACAAAATTTAGTTTTTGTTTCACCCTCCTCCTTTCTACCAAAGAGGAAAAGAGCTGCAGTAAAAACAATTTCTCTATAGTCAAGGTGAATATCGTGAGAACTCCAACTCAAAAACTCGCTGTAAGTAAAAAATGCTGATGAGAAGGCAAATGAGTGCATTTTGTCTTTTGCAGGAAGGGAAAATTGTGTGATAACTTATGGTTGGGCGATATAGTATGGTGCGATATGGGTAAAATTATCTCTTTTAGAGTGTACTTTTTTGTATGAACAACTAAATTTCGATTTTCTTAGAATAGTTGTTAAGTATAAGGGCAGCCGTACTGTAAGTATCCCTACCGTTAATACCTTGAGTCTGGTCCTAGGCCCTTGGTTGGAGTATATTAAAAAAAAAAAGGATATGTTCAAAAAGGTACAAAAAATTTGGCTCATTTTTTTTTTTAAGTACTTTAAGATTTCAATAT
Organism: Camphora micrantha; assembly: GCA_003546025.1. Taxonomy (NCBI): domain Eukaryota; kingdom Viridiplantae; phylum Streptophyta; class Magnoliopsida; order Laurales; family Lauraceae; genus Camphora; species Camphora micrantha. The sequence continues at coordinate 77,127,004 of QPKB01000002.1, forward strand.
TTTAAAATAGTATAAATTTATTGCACAATTCTTTCAATCAACTCATCTCCATAAAAAAAGTGAGAATTGAATAAAAATACCCTTATGTCCTTTTTTAAATTTCCCATTAACAAATCATTTAAGATAAATGATCAAGTCCAACTCAAATGACCTAGTGGGGCCCACTTCAACTAGCTTTATGCATGGATGATTAAGAAGAGGGGATTCCAAATGACTGAAAAACCAGCTTCATTAAATGTTTATGATCATCAAAATCAAAATGGCTTGATTTTGGGAAGGAAAGAATTTAAGAAAAGACAAAGATTTGTATAAATTAAGAAGGGCAGTTTTATCATTTTTCAAGAAATCTAATGGAAAGGACTTGATTGAAAGATTTGTGGAAAACTTTTATACTTTTTGAAATTACTCAAATCTTTATTTGCTTCTTTAAAAATGATCTTAAAGTTTTATACTTTTTTAAATAAAATTCCAAAAAATAAATAATATTAAATATTCAGATGGGAACCGTCCGCATAATTCTTAAATGTGCTAACCACCAATGATCAGCCCTCACACACATACACTATTTTTGTGAATCATCCAACTGTGACCTATTAGATTGAGATCTAATGATGATGATAAAATCTAAAAACTTATTTAAGTTTCTAAGAGTCATTAATCAAGATAATTAGGATGATCCAATAGCATTGATATTTTGCAATGCTTCAAATGAGGCCCATAGGCCAGCCCACGCTCCCACAAAAACACAAAAATCAAACTAATTATGTGAAATCTCATTTTTGGGTCAAACTTTAGAGCTGATCTTGGACATCTTTGTGACTTGGTCTAGTCCTACTTGGGTCCGAATCCTTTGGGTCAAATTTTAATGTGGGCTGGTCTCATTGGGATCTTTCCATCTCCTATTCATCCTTGATTGGGGGAGCTCCAAACAGGGTGCACAGGATGTCTCACATAGTTTTCTGTGCAAGACGTGTGCACAGAAGCACCACTCATTACATGTATTTGGCTGTTTATTCTTCTTTTCTTCCCAGTCCTCTGAAGTTCACAAAAATCACCAATTTCACTTTAAAAAAACAGTGTGTCCACAAAAAAGAAGAATCTCTCCTCGCCCAAATAAAAATCTCTATACATGACGAAGGAGAGGTGGTGGTTTCCCACCGACAACTTCCACATCAAACATCACAGAAATGAATTTTCCATGGAAAAAATGTAAACTCTTCCACCGAAGCGTGGAATAAATGAATGGCCAATTTAGATCAGGTCTCTGTCGAATGAGTTCCCTTCAACAACTCATGTCCTCAACAATGTAGCCCAAATTAGACCGCCAGTAAAGGTTTGGGCAACCTAATACCATCAATGCATCTGACTTCTACATTCTTTTCCTATATTTTGGAAAAGATGACATGGTGAATTTGTGAGAAATACCGTGAAAATTAATAAGAATTCGTTTGTTTCATATATTTTGAGCATGTTTTTTAGTATTAAAATGAATGGAAATTAAATACATGAGGTGGTTCAAAATAAATATTAAAATTAATTTTTTCAAAAATGAACATAAAATAATATTTTCCTCTAGCAAAATGCATACAAAAGAAGATATTTTTTTGAGGCTCACATTTATGAAATGCCCTCATTTTCACTTCACATCAAATGCGCAAAAGAGGTATGAAAATCATATAAAAATAATATTACTTTGAGTGAATCATATACGTACTTAAGAAGATAAATGGCTTCATATTGAATGTTTGTTTGCATTAAAATATATAGAAATTCAACACTCCATTCTTTTCAGCAATGAAAAATAACAATCAAAGATAATTTTTTTAAATGACATTCAAATCATCTTTTTATGAAAATAGAATGAAAGGAAGATGCAACTCATCTTCATCTGGTGGACACTGGCCCCTTTAAATTAGATCGTGAAAGCCAAAACTATACAACTATCTTTTTACTTTTCTATTTTCCAGAAATAACCTGCTTCGTCAAACTGACATCCTTGAATACCTTTCAACTGTGCTAATGAGAGATACAAGTTATCTTTATACTCGTGGAAATATGCACCAATGGCCCCAGTCTAAAATAGAAGTACTTGGATCGGATTAGCCTCACCATTAATTCTCCAATTGGACCATAATTTCATCTCTCTCTTGTTGAAGTATCATCCATTGATCTAGAGTTTAAATGTTTGGGATATGAGCCAACCGCTGCATTCAATCACGACTATTCTAGGCGGGGCAGGCCACCCACCTTCGAAAGAAGGGGTTTGCCTCTGGGCATGTTGCAACTGCACGAGTTCACCAGAGTGGTTTTTCACGGTTTGCCAAAATGTTGTCCCAAATATTATTTTCATCCCGTCTATAGGGGTGGACCTATGAGACTTACACATGTAAAAATACACAACTCACATACTTTTTTTTGGTAAAAAACTCACATACTTGAAATGATAGAAAGGGAGAAACTCCTAATGAGAATTGCCACTCTTTTAGGGGTTGTTATTGTACCCCCAAATGTTTAGTGCGTCATTGCTACTGAATACTTAAGTGTTCTTGTCAAACTCCGAAGGTAGCTTAATTGGTCTAAGATCATGGTTTGCATTTAGAGGTTGTAGGTTCGACATTACCATACTAAGGCCATAGGAGAATTTTATCCGACTTTCTCTCCTGGACCTGTATGTATTATTTTGGCCCAAAGAATAGACCTGCGTTATGAAAAAAAAAAAAAAGAAGATAATATTCTTAAAGAAGAATTAATTGGGTCCTCTCTCTATCTTTTTTTTTCTTTTTTTTTTTTTTTTCGGTTTTTTCATAATATTGGGTCCTTGTCTTGACTCCACCGGTTTACACCCAAATTTAAGATCCTATAGTGGGATAAATTCAGGTACTCCTGCAGTGTATGCTACGAGCCATCCATAAAGTCTTCGTCATGTGGCCTTCGTTGTGGCTTCTCATTCGTCGTAACAGGCATCCCCTGTTTCAACGAAACAACGAAACAGGGGATCTGGGCCCCGAACTTAATTAATACCTGACGTACTTATAGGTGACGATTGCCCTGAAGCTGGCAAAATTTAGATAATTCTTGCATGCAGTAAAGTGAAATTGATGATTTTGCATATATGGGGATGTTGCAAAGGATGCTACGAAAGTGATGATTTTAATCTTAACTTAAACGTGTGATATCGGGGGTTGATGGGTATGTCTCACAAAATTTAGAATTTTTTTTCACCCTCCTCCTTGCTACCAAAGAGGAACAGAACTGCAGTAAAAATAATTTCACTATAGTCAAAGGTGAATATTGTGAGAGCCCCAGCTTAGAAACCCGCTACAAGTAAAAATGACGGAGAGAAGATAGAGTTCTTAAGTTGGGGCATTTTGAGTTTGAGAGGAAGGGAAAATTGTGTGATGTCCTATGGTTGAGTGATATCTTATGGTGCAATATCTTACAGTCTTAGAATATCACATGGTGCGAATTCCTAGAGCCCTAGGATATTGCAGGATTTAAAGGGTAAAATTATCAGGATTTAAAAGGTAAAATTATCGCTTTTAAAGAGTACTTTTCTATATGAACAACTATGTGAGAATCATCTAAATTTCGATTGTTTTGGAGCAATTGTTAAGTATAAGAGTAGCCGTACGGTCAGTATCCCTACTGTTAATAACTTGAGTCTGGTCCTAGGCCCTTAGTTGGAGTATATTAAAAAAAAAAAAGGGATATTCTCAAAAAGGTACAAAGTTCTTTACTTACTTTTTTTTTAAAAAAAGGTAAATGAAGATTTCAATATTTGAAAATAGTATAAAAGTTTTCTACAATTCTTTCACTCAAGCCCTCTCCATAAAAAAAAAAGTGAGAAATGAAAAAAAATACCCTTATGTCATTTTTCAAAATTTCCCTTTAACAAATCATTTAAGAGAAATGATAAAGTCTAACTCGAATGACCTAGTGGGACCCATTTCAACTACCTTTATGCATAGACGGCTAAGAAAATTAGATTCCAAATGACTGAAAAAATAGATTCATTAAATAGTTATGATCATCAAAATAAAAATGTCCAATTTTAGGAAGGAAAAATTTTAAGAAAAGACAAAGATTTGTATTAAAAAAAGGGCATTTTTATCATTTTTCAAGAATTCTAATGGAGAGGACTTAATTGAAAAATATGTGGAAAACCTTTATACTTTTTGAAATTACTCAGATCTTTATTTACTTCTTTGAAAATAAGCCTAAAGTTTTATACTTTCTTAAATAAAATTCTAAAAAATAAATAATATTAAATATTCAGATGAGAACCGTCCGCATAATTCTTAAATGTGCTCTCACACACACGCACGCGCGCACACACACTATTTTTGTGAATCATCCAACCGTGACCTATTAGATTGAGATCTAATGATGATGATAAAATCTAAAAACTTATTTATGTTTCTAAAAGTCATTAATCAAGATAATTAGGATGATCCAATAGCATTGATATTTTGCAATGCTTCAAATGATGCCCATAGGCCAGCCCACACTCCCACAAAAACACAAAAATAGAACTAATTATGTGAAATCTCATTTTTGGGTCAAACGTTAGAGCTGATCTTGGACATCTTTGTGACTTGGTCTAGTCGTCCGAATGCTTTTCAGTAGGACTCCACTTGAGCTTAAGCCCCCGTTTCTTTACTAAAATTCATAGAATTCATATCTGGTGGTTGTCTGGAAATTTCAAATGTTAGTATTTGAAATGCTGCCAAATTTTGGAATTCTAAATTCGTTGTTTTATTCATTGCTTGAATTCTTGCTTGAGCTCCCGGAATACCGTCATTTCTCTCACGGAATTCCTGTGTCAAGTGAGATTTCCAAATCCTCCTTGTTAAAGTGGTTTTTCAAATGCTTAGTTTTTTAGAATTTTAAATGCCTATAATTTTAAATGCCCAGAAATTCTGACAATAAAATACAAAATTCTTAACAAAAATTTCGAATTCTCAAACAGCTTAAATACCTGTCAAAAATTCTAGTAAAAGAACGAAATTAACCGTTCGCGTGCGGAACTAAGCATTCACGACTTCGCGTACACATAAATATCTGAAGTTCCAGCGTGGAATCAATTCCGGAGTTACGGCAGTGGTACCAGTCGTAGACGCCGCGGACTTGTTGCCGGTCTTTGCTATTGAATCTCAGCCTGGTCTGGTGTGTCGTATACTTCACTTGACGTGCTGAAGACGCTAGCCTACCGTCCAGAGGGATTTGGCTTCTGTTAAAAAGGCTCGAGTGACATATGGGGGAAGGCTGTGCTGCGGATAAGAGCGAGATGGCTTTGATTCAGTGTTGTCTGGCAATCTTATTGACGTTTGCTGTGCCGGTTCATGCCCAACCAGGTCAGCAGCAGCTACATTTTAATTTATTTCAAGTAGTTTTAGTGTCTGTTTCTTTGCTGGAATGAGGAATCTCCGACACGGAAATTTTAAAATTTCTTTGTTTCTTTATTAAAATCCTGGAATTTCAGAATTCCAGCATTTCCGAATGCCAAATTTTTCCAAGAGGATTTTGGGATTCAGGAATTTCAGGTTGGCTCATAGAAACTACGGGGAGTGTTGCTGATTGAGTATTTCAGGCCAGCCAATAGGAAAGTTTTTCTTCTTCATGTTTTTTCCCGGTTTTTCTTGTTGTCTTTCTTTATTTGGGATGGAATGAGAAAAGGAACACGTAGAGACTGCACACAGTCCGGTCTCTTCCCTAGATTTCAAGGAATTTCTGTTGGGGGAATTCCTAAATTTCAAGAAATAAGGGAATTTTCGAATATTCCCATGTACTTAAGTATCCAAAAATTCCACTAAAAAGCAAAGAAAGGGAATTCCTAAATTCTCAAAAGGTCATTTGAGATCTTTCGTATGGCTCAAATTTAAAAATGCTTGTGAAAAAATACGGAATTTGCAAATGGTAATGTCCAAAAGAACACAATATATGGAATTCAGGTCAGAAATTCTGAGAAAAACATGCTAGAGAACCCATTCCTTTTCAGATTTCTCTTGGGGCCCATTTCTTTGGAGAGAGAGTTGGAGAGAGACAGGAAGGGTTCGGATTTTAATTTGGTAAAAAGCCGGTCGGAGTGAAAGGAGATGTGTATTGAGGGAGGGAGAGAGAGGGAGGGAAGGTACAACACAAAGATCAAAGATCACAGTTTGTTAAGAAGCTAGGCTCGTGTTAAGTCAGAGGAGTCTTAGAGCATCTCCAATATATATGTAAATTTGCAAATGCCAAATTCCAATTGAAGTCTTGAAGCAATTTGAAGGTTTGGAATTGCGCATCTCCAAAACGTGGGACTCCATCTCATATGCTAAATTAATGTTTTATTATATTTTTATCTTTTTATAGGACCAACATCATAAAAAGAATAAAAAAAATTTGCATTCTTATGGGCCCTCTTTTGGAATAAAATGTACCAAAAAATTAATCGGCACGTGCCTTTCTCCTATGCCAATTTTGGCATTTTTCTCTTTCATGTAAAATGCCAAATCACGTTTGGAATAGCTGATGGAGTGGTCCTCCATGCCTAATATTTTAGTTGAGATGCCCATGTGGGATTTGAAGGTGGTGTTGAAGATACTCTTTGCTAGCAAAATTTTCACTCAAGGGAGTTTGGCACAAAGAGGGTGTAAGATTTTCAATTCCTACCATTCATCCTCAGAAAGCATGTTACCTGTGTTAAAAAGGCCACCGGAAAATCACGTTCGGCAGGTGTGCCGGACTCCTGAAGAGGAAATGCCCGCTCCATAGTTAGATGCATGATATAAATTATTTGAAGCAGTTTTTATAATATTATTAACTTGAACACATAGTTTTCTTTTTTTCCTTTCCTACTCATTAGCTTTCTCTCCAGGAGCACACGCCGAAATTTAGCACTCGTCATTCATGTTGATCATTAAAATTTTGGTGCCCTTCCTACTTTTTCAAATGTCTACTATATGGACATCTTTGGAGTCCTTACCAAAAAACCATTCTTGTTGAAATGGTTCTCATTTTTCAAGCCAAGGTAGGTTGGTGGAAGACTACCTTGCTCGCCTCTAAGGGCCTGTATCTTTTACTAAAATTCAAGAAATTCCCCCAAGCTTATTTGGAGGTTTTTCATGAGACTGTAATTTTAAAATGCTAGGCACGAAATATGGAATTTGTAAATGCTAGTCCCCAAAAACCCCAACATCTAGAATTCATGTCATGAATTCTAATAAAGAAACAGGTCTTAAATTGCCCTTGAATGTCTTACATCTAATAAAAAGGTGATGATGATGATGAATTCAATTGGAATTTAATACTATATAATAAAACATAATTACATTTAAGTTACTTAAGTTTTCTTAAAAAAACATGTTTCGTCTTTACCTAGCGATCCATAAATTTATTCCACCCATGAATAGTGGCGGATCTAGGATTTTTATTTCAGGGGTGCTGACGATGGTCAACCAAAAAGATTATTCATTATTTTATTATACTTTCTTCACATTACCAATGGCAAAATAAAACATAAGTTAATTGTGTATTTGTGTTTATTCTTGTGATTGTGATATGAGAGTTATCCCGAGAGAATCTAGGGTTTGTTTAGCAGCTGGAAAAAAAATGAGAAGTGGAAATTTCCTTCGAATTAAAAGCAAGGTGAACATATATAGAGGTTGGAAATTCCTTGATGATGTAACCCCATTTGTTAATTGATCTTGTTTGGCATATACCGTAGAATAAAATGATATTTAATAATTTTTTCTTTCTTAGTCAAATTATATGTGTAGCAATTCTATTGCAAGAGGTACCAAAGTACAATATACCTCTATTCTCATCATTTTTTAAATCAAGTCTCTAATTTGTCATCAAGTGGAGATTAGGTACTTTGAAAAGTCTTTTTTTTTTCTTTTCTTTTGTGTAAAATCTTGAAATTTTTGTTTGAAAGATCTATGTTGTATGTTGAAAAAAATAACTAACAAAGGATTTCATGAATTTGATCAATTGTTAACCCCGATGGATAGTTCAATTGGCTTAGGACCACAGTTGCTCTTGGAGGTTGATGGTTCAAAACTGCCTACCACACACTAGGGCCACAGGGTATTTACTCAGCTCTCCCCTGAGCCCGTAGGGATTAGTCCGGCCCAAAGGGCTAGGACACTCTACATTAGCAAAAAAAGAAAATAAAAAAAGAATTATTCCATTTTTATTTGGGCAGTTTGATTGGAAACAAACTTTGAACCAAAGCCTCATTTGATCTTCATTCATTTGTTTGTTCAAATCAAAACCAAAATTACTCCCCAAAAGCCAATCTAAAACTCCTTTCTAAAACCTAATACAAATTACAACAACAGACAACCAAATATTGCATCAAAATTAAATAGACTTAGCTAACAAACAATAACATGCATTAGTATCTTAAAATCAATGATGGTAAATTAGATACATCTCTCCTACCGGTCTCTAATTTGAATATTTGCTTCTTCTTTTTTGTTGAAATCAAATTCAACTCCATCAAAAGAGCCCATTTCAATAATGGGGATTTTTAGGAAAATCCCCTATTTCTTAAAAATCTTTCATGAATCAAGAGAACCCATTTGAAAAATGGGGATTTTTAGAAGATGGAGGATTTTCAGAAACCCCTTATTTCTAACGTTTGCCATTTCCGAGAAATATTATTGGTCATTTGAATTTCTCCAAACAACCCCCTGCAACGCCTAAATATCATAGAACTGATACGCAAAGCGGAGAGAGACCGCGATGAGCAACGTAGCCGGAGCTCATCTATCAACGATTTAGGATTTATGGAAAGAGAGATTATTCCATGGGGGCTGAAGGGTTTTGCTCCATGGGCTGGGCCAGCCAGCCCATATAGGCCTAATGGGCCTTTTTCAGATTTATGGGGGACTGAAGCCCCCACCCACTAATACATAGGTCCGCCCCTGCCCATGAAATTCAATTTACAATCCAATAATCCAAGGTAACCTTGACTTTGGTCAGGTTATAATAAGTAGTGGAAAGGCAAGACTCAAAGAAAAGGATCTAAATAGTTCATATTATGCCATGATAATAGTAATAAGTTTAAGCTTGTATACTCTATGCCCCCTTTTTTCAACATAAGAAACTCAGCTTATTATACGGAACTAATTATTTCATATGGGATTTATCTAATGGTAATCTTTTCACTGTGATAACGTGCCTTCCTAGCTATGATTGTTTGATATAGGCAGCTTAAAATTACGTTCCCAATATATGGAGTGATATATTATTGTTTTTTTTATACCCTGTAAGGCTTATCGAATTTGTAAATAACCCCTATGGTTAAAGTATTTAGTGATACATCCATTTTTTTTTCATATCCATAAATATTAGTCCTAAGTCTTAACGATAATGGGTAGTTCCCTTGACGTTTGTGTTAAATGGAAAATGACAACTTTATTGGTACATCTATTATACAAAAGTGGATCATTATTTATAAAAATATCATTATTTTATCCCAAGTCCCAAAAAGTCTCTCTCTCTCTCTCTCTCTCTCTCTCTCTCTCTCTCAATAACTCTCTCATGCACATAACGCCTAATTATATATTTTGAGACTTTCATCAATCTAATAGTTGAGTTGTCCATGGACCGGGGCACTTATAAGTACAGGTGTTGGTTGTTTGTTATGATAAATTTGGCTTAAATGAAATGCGCCTTATATTAATAATATTGGGTTCATGTGGGGTTACTCTCTCCCAAATGTGCTAAAAGTACTCTAGTAACTGTCAATATTATTAGCTTTGGAGAAAAGCAAGTCCAATACTTTTGAAAAGGAGAAATTTTAAATAAGGCCTTAAGTTTTTGCCTTATTTCAAAATAGGACACAAGTTTCAAAGCTTTTCAAATTAGTCTATAAGTTTTCTAAAAAGTCTTCAATTAAGGATATTCGTCCATTTAAAGCTATTTTCTAGCAACTTTTTTCCTCAATTTTCTTAAAATACTCAAATTACCCTTTTTTGAAATAAAATCCGCCTTCACTTCCTCTATTTTCTCCTTATTTTCTTCACTGGCGTCTTTATTGTGATCAAGGACAACTAGTGTCTCCATAGTGATCTACTGCATGTAGTAGTTGCTGAAACTATGTCATGGCTTTAAAATGAAGGGGAACTTTGGTATTTAAAAAAGCCCGAGGGAAGAAGTTGTCAGAAAATACCTTTAAATGGTTGCATGTGCTTAATTGAAAAAACTTACCATAAAACTTAGGGACAAATTTAAGAAGTTTTGTGATTTGTGTCCTTTTTTAAAATGAGGTAAAAACTTAAGACCATATTTGAAAAAAAATTCTTTTGAAAATATGCATATGAATAAAAAGATGGGCCAACTCGTGTCACGACACTCTTAAAACTTGTCGTGGTTTGCAAGGCTACAGATTTTGGAGACATGAATGGTATCAAAACAAAAAACAGAGGGAAGTATCGCTAAATACTAAAACTACATGCCCTATTTAATTACAAATCCTAAAAACCATAGAAGGGTATATTGAGTTATTATTTAACGGTAAACTTGTAAATGGCATGCTTCAAATTGACTATCCTTATGATTTCTTTTCAAGATTATCTGTTTAAGTGACAACAACATATAAACTCCTGTGCTCTCTTACATTTTTCAGGCTTCATCAGCATCAATTGTGGAATGGCTGAGGACTCCACCTATATAGACATCATAGACACTACTTACCATTCAGATGCTAAATATATTGAGACGGGGGTAAACTACAATCTCTCAAAGGCTTCCCTACCTACTACTACACTTCAACAACTCTACAATAATGTAAGAAGCTTCCCAAATGGTAGCCGCAACTGTTACAACTTGAGTGAAATCACCAAGGGAACCAAGTATCTCCTTCGATTCTATATGTGGTATGGAAATTATGACGGCATAAATAGCATACCACAGTTCGACATCTACATAGGCGTCAACCGTTGGATGATCATCAACGATAGATCTTCAGTACCATTCGTCAGAGAACTTATTCTAATGGCCAAAAAGAACTATATGTCCGTTTGTCTTGTGAATACGGGTCTAGGAACACCATTCATATCTGCACTCGAGCTACGGCCACTGAACCATTCCATGTACAAGATTGTAAATGAGACACATTCTCTATCACGATGGGATCAATATGACTTGGGTAGATCCAAGTACAATAATGTGGATGTCACTGCGGGTATCAGGTGCGCTAAAATTTCTCTCCGAAGACCTATTTGTTTGCATGAGAATAAATAGGAATTGAATACATATGGTGCTTAAAAAGAAAACTAAAGGCTGATTTTCAAAAATGTTACTTAGGGTCTATTTGTTTGCATCAAAATACATAGAAATTTTTTAAGCTGGTTAAAAACAAAAACCTAAATGTGAATTTTCAAAAATAAGAATTTTCTTTTAGGGAAATAGAGTCAAACGAAGATTCTATTTGATGGCTATTTTTGAGAATTTACTTATAACTTTCATTTTTAACGACCATATGTATTCAATTCATGTGTAGTTTAATGTAAACAAACATGATTTAAGCTATTTAAGCTATTTATTAATCATTATGAGTGGTGGCAATCAATATTGATTATGTAGGTACCCGGATGACCCTTACGACCTGCTTTGGAGGCCCTTTGATGTTATAAAATGGAGTTCGTTTAACACTTCTTTTGGAGTAACAAACCCAAACGTAGCGTTTCAGCCACCCTCAAAGGTCATGATGACTGCAGTACGTCCGGTCAATGAGAGTGATGCATTGTATCATAATTGGACTACAGATGAGTTAGGATTGCAGTTACAAGTTTACTTGCACTTTGCCGAACTTGAGCAACTTAATGCAACCCAGAAGAGAGAATTCACTGTATGTTATGGCGACAACTTATGCAATAACTCAACTATTCGCCCAGAATACCTTGTTACAACCACTGTAGAACCCCCCCGAATATTGACCGGCCAAGCTCAGTACAGTTGTACTTTGAAGCGAACATCAAATTCCACCCACCCTCCAATCCTTAATGCTATCGAGATTTTCGCCATCAGGCAATACAATGACACACCAACAAGAGACGAGGATGGTGCGTATGTATTTAATTATTCTACTTTGTGTGTGCATGCGTGCGTGAATAATAAAATATTGCTTATGGGAATGCAACCAAGGCAACAAAGTTCAAACCACCATTAAAATGAAGATAACAAAACATCACAACAAGCACCAAGATAAAAGATATATGTGGATAAAGGACAAGTTTTATTTTGCCCTTTTATTTTTATGTTCTTAGATTTTAAGGGTAACTACAACTCATTGTTTTACTTTTCATAGATGGTAAGTCCACAGTTTTAATATTTAAAGATGAGCACACGCACAGATTTAATATTTAACCTGAGGTGAGATCATGGGTATTCGTTACCAATAAAAAATAAATAAATAAACTCCAATATTTAAAACCAAACCTCTTCTTCCATTTCTTCCAGTTTCCATCATTTGAGTTCTTTTTTTTTTTTTTCCCACATGCAAGATGCATTAAACTCATAGATCATAGCCATGAGTACCTTTCAACTATGCTATTAAGAAATTTAACTTATCAGTTATTCATACTTAAATATTTAAAGATTTTCCTTTCCAACTTGTGGAAAGCAGTTGAAGCCATCCTAGACATCAAATCGACTTACCAACTGAAGAGAAACTGGATGGGCGATCCATGCGTGCCGAAAACATTCTCCTGGCAGGGCTTGGTTTGCAACTACACTCTTTCAGATTTCCCTACGATATTGTCTCTGTGAGTTCTCCTCCCCCCATGAGAATAGCTGATGCAAAAGACAATGCTTCTTAGTGTTCATATGCCTTGATGCAAATTCACATATTTGCTCTGCAGGAACCTTTCTTCTTTTGGATTGAAGGGAGAAATAGCTGCTTCTCTTGCAAATCTCATTTCCATCCAGTCCTTGTAAGTTTTCTATTAAGCCATTAAAACAAAATATGAGCTAGTAGTTGCCCCAGTAACCCCCGTCTGAAATTGAAGCCATTGGGTCAGATTGCACCCTTCATGATCTAAATGCACCATATCTCAAACACCTTTCATGGTTGATGTCTAATCAGTTCACCACTGATCTACAGTTTCAATGTTCCAAGAATTGAGCAAGGGCCCAAGTATAACCATATTATTTGTTCATGTATTCATGATCCATTTGGGGACTTAGATGGGACGAGTAGCGATGACCTACCGATCTAATCTTTGAAAAATGGCTAAGCTACTATTAATTTGTATCTGATGACCAATGAGCCCCACAAATGGATCCACATCTTATAGTAAAAATAGAAGTTGAGCTCCAAAGGATCTTGACTGTTTGTTGTGCATGTCTAGATCTGGAAAATTCTACTTTAGTTTTTCTAAACAGAGGATGTCTGGGATGCAAACAATAGCATGAAGTCATCTGCTCCATAAGATCCAAAGAGGGTCTGTCAACTATCAACCTAACAAAATTAGATTAATTGGACACATTTTAGCCATCTAATCTATAGCCATCAAATGGAAGTAAAGTAGGCTGTTGAAGCAATTTCTCTTTTAATCATCCATATATGGATTTGGATTGGATATTGACCAAGAGCGTCCAATCCGTGTCCAGACTGGAGATACTCATAAACTTTGACACTTTTACACAAAGTCGCTGCTTGCTTGTAGGTCTCGAACCTACATTATCATACATGACAGCTGAAACTTTTACCATTGCACCAAAGGAATGAGCCATGATCCAGACTCATATACTTCCTAATTATGTTTTTCTCTCCTTTCAGGGATTTGTCATGGAATAACTTGACTGGGCCCATACCTGATTTTCTAGGAGACTTACCATCTCTCTCGTTGTTGTAAGTTGAATAGCGTTGATGATGGAATTTTAGTTCCTTTATTCTATAATATATGTAGTTTGAAGCCTGCGACCATTTCAGGAATTTAAGTGGCAACCAACTCAGTGGATCGGTCCCTTCAAATTTGGTAACAAAGGTCAATAGAGGATCACTTCAGTTGAGGTATGCTTTAAACATAAACAGCCATGAACTTCAATTCCCACCTAGCTTAGTTTTCAATCTATAATATCACAACTAGCTAGAAGCAAGATTTGGAAGTCTCCAGGGAGACTTGATAAAATCAAAGACTGAATTATATGCAATAAACGCCAAATTGAAACTTTTCTTGCCAGCTTCTTTTTTTTCCTGACTTTGTTGAATATGATTTCTAAGATTCCACTTGTTGAACAAATGCACCCTTAATATGTCTAATGCATAGAGGAAACATAGATAACAGTACAATCATCAATGTGGCATTGGTTTTACTGGTGTGAGAATTAGGAGATGGTGGTGAACTATATGGGAAGGGGATGCACGGAAGCTATCTGATCAATTGCCTGTGAGTTGGATGCAGTTGGCTGGGGTCGGACTGCGGGTTGAGAATGTTGATAAAATGACTGCTAGGGGTTGCAGAGTGTGGTTTAGGTTAGGTCCTCAAGCCTGCTTTGGTATTAGAATTGGAACATCTCAGAAGGGTTCAATGCCATCGAGATACATGACAGGGATAGCATGATAACGCAGATTCAGAACAACATCAAAGGAGAGAGGAAGAAGAAGGCTCCTCAGGCAAATTCCTAAGACGATTACTTTAAGATATTAGTTCATACATATTCCTTTTAGAGCAAAGCCTATGAGAATTATCAAAAGGGGCATGAACTTTTAAATTTATGTTTATAACTGTACTATATAATTAACTAAAATGGGTGACAATAATGGAAAATTGGATGTCTCCAGTGGGCCTAGCTTGCTGGAGCCTCAAGTGTGGGGTAATCTGTACTGTAGTAGGCTTGGCTGCATCATGAAGTATCATTGTTATTAGAATAAGTTGCTTTTGCATGTGTTTTTGTCTCCTATCATCGACTTTGTCTAAGCAAACCAGCTGAAACACTTTTAATAGATGTGAACCATTATCCTTGGGGGCCAATCATCAACATACATAACGTGAAATTTGTAATCCTAACAACACCTTACCTTTCTACTGGAGAAATTTTGTGGAAATAACTGTCTATAGAACTGTAAGTGCCTAAAATAATACGGACTTGTTTTAACGGGGGCTACTGAAGAGCCTCTGATGAGGGGGAGGATTCGTTAGACCCGAGATAAGAGAGAAAGATGGGTTAGAGGCCCTGGCTGTAATGAGCCGAATGCACTCCGACGCCTAAATTAGTACTATTACTGAATAAAGGGCGAGTAAATGGAGAGGGAGAGAGGACTTAGAATTGCTTACCTCTTACTCGTTCTGCGTAGTGCCAATTTATAGGTGTTGGTATTCTCAGATCTTTCCTAAGTAGAGGTTGGTGGATGCACGGTCCCATCGGACCATACCTTTTCCCGCTAGTGGAGGTTGGTAGAAGCTTTGTCCTGTCAGACCATACCTTGATCTTCCACATGATTGCTGATGTGACGGCCGAATGAGGTCCACGCTTTCTCTGTATCTGGCGCCCATCATGTCCATCTGAACCCGGACATTACCTCATTAATTGCTGATTGACATGGTGCCCACCTCAGCTAGCCTGCCACTTATATCCATCTCACCCCAGCACTACTACCGAGCTGTGCGCCCCTTTACATATACCAGGGTGAACAGACGGATAGAGTTCCAGCCGAGGTGAGCCCTCCTCCAGGAGATGAGATCGGGATGAGCTAGTCGGATTATGCGTCGGATCCCGTGCTTACGAAGCATCCCCACACAGGAACCATTGTTGATTATTCTTGTTTTAAATATTACTTGTCTTTTTTGAAACTTCTTTGGCTGTGTGGTCTAGTTCAAAAGAATTCAGTTCTTGAGTTATGGCCCACTGCTGTAAGGATAAAAAGGTTGAATGGTTTATTGCGGTTCAGATGAATAATGACTTAAGTAGAGAGCGACATGTCTTTTAATAAGCCATTGTTATGATTCTACTTTCACTGACATGACATTCAACTTTGCTTGTTGACAGTATTGATAATAATCCAAATCTCGTTACCCCTGTCAACGACATAAAAAAGAGTCGAAAGGTTATTGTTACTGTTCTTGCATCAGTTATTTCGACATTGGTCTTGCTAACCATTGTGGGTATTCTACTTCTGAAATTTGCTCAGAGGAGGAGACAAAGAGGTAATATTGCCATTTCTGCAATTTCATTTTTTTTTTTTTCTAATTTTGACTGGCTATCTTTACATCTCAATATTGTAAATTCTAACTTAACAACAATCTCTCATATTTGAACTTTCAGGAGTTAGACGTTTATGTGTTAGATTTTTCCGTATAGTTTACCTCTAGAGATGACTTTTTCCTCTATATTTTCAAAGTTTGAATATATCCCCACAGCTACAAATACACCATATTAGGACGAAAATACCCATAGTGTGGGCTATAACATAAGAAAATGCATTCTTATAAATGGATTGAAATTTTGGTCAATGAAAGCACTCAAACTTGTATCATTGCATTTGTAGGTTGAAAATGCAAGTATTATTATGTAAATAAAAAGTGGTGGTCTAATATGCATTTTCTTAGATACTTTTAGATGTTAGGGAATGTTTCGATATGTACAAAATAAAATATTTCTAGATTTAAATACTAGAAAATAAAATATTACATAATAAAATATTTTAATATTACAATATTCCAATATTGTTGTTGCATGACTGTTTCCAAAACATTCAATAGGTTTTGAACTAAGTTGTTTGGCAATTATCTCATATTATAATATACGCTAAATTCAAGATTGATAATTTTCAAATGAAAGAAATAGTCGATAACTTTATAATTTTGTTTCAACAATTTTTTAAAAAAATTGATAAGACGACGACATTATTTCGTAGAAATTCAATTCAATGAAACTAAAAATCTCCAATTACATTTTCAACATAAGGACTCCATGGTAACATGAGTTTCTTTGATTTTTTAGGAATTATATTCATGCAAACAAACATGTTATAAAATTTAAAGATTAGGGATTTTAGGGTAAAATAAGTTCCTTTAAACTTGTAGGGATTCAATTTCATGTGAACAAATAGGTCCTATATTTCATGCATGGCATAATAGGTTCTTTTGAATTCTTAGAAATTCATATCCATACTAATAAATCATATTTTAACAATAATAAATTCATTTCTTTAAATATTTGAGAACTCAATTCCATGTAAATAAGTAACCCCTATTATATGTTCAAGATAAAAAAAAAAATAGTGGTAAAGTGGTTCCTTATCATTCCTAAGAACTATTTTTAGACAGTAGAAATTGGCTCTAAGCAAGACAAGAAACTAAAGTTTCATTTGTCTTCTATACTTACTATCCATCAATCAATGTGATTTTTGGTGCTAAGATCTAAAAAATATACATTTATCGGATCATAGAAAAAAACCAATTTGTGTATAAAAAAAAGAAATGAAAATATAATTAATTTATGTGATTCGAGGCCCACTTATCATTATTTAAAATTGATCGTACGAACAAAACAACTCTCAATATAATTCTTGAATCAAATTTCACTTTAATATATGAGGGTGGATTGTACACAGACGGGCGAACCCACGTTGTTCGATGTGGGTGTGGCTGCCCTAGAGAGAATTTAAAAACACCCATGAGGGATATGGCCCGTATGGCCTATGGCCTATGGCCCACTTTGATATCTATCCTGCCCCTACCTATGAGTACCAAGGAACACAAAAACCCATAAATCGTATCCATCAAAACCCTCTCCATCAGAATCCCCAAATCCTGTCTGAAGGCTCTCCCTCTTTGGAACGTCGATTCCATCACCAATTCAGTTCTGAGTTTTCATCTCCATTTCAAGTTTCAACTGTGATAGATCATGAATTTTACCAAAAAGAAAAAAAAAAATGTGATAGATCATGCATTTACATGGAGAAGAATCCAAAAGATAGACGGTGATTAATGATGGGGCTAGTGTGTTTCCGTACATATTGGAAGATTCTGATGATGAGCCCTCCATGAATGTCATACTTGCTTGTAAAGGAAAGTAGATAGCAGTAAAATTACAAAAGTTGAGGGAAATGTGTAACTCGACCATGAATTTGTCTCTGCCGAGTCCATTTCCACAAATATTGATTTCCGTAGTATTTTCATTTTATGTGGAAATCTGTACCTAGAAAGTGCCTTTTCAATTCTCTGAGAGAAAGAGGGCTCTCAAGTCTCAATTCTTCTCAAGTCTCCGTTTCAGATAAGTGCCCACTTCTACACTAGATAGAGGATGGAAAGCCATTTACATTCATGACCTTGTGAACACCAAGTAACCAAAAACTTTTTTTTCGCAAATAATGTATGATGTACCTCTTCTACATGCTGCAGGTGTGTTACTTATGTGTGTTTTCTATAAGCTTAGAAATTTACTTGTGTTAAAAAGGGAAATTCTATATGTACCCCTTATATGTGCTGAGCACACCCACATCCCATTGTGAACAGTGGGGGTGTGCTCAGCACAAGGGGAGGGAGCATATAGAATTTCCGTGTGTAAAATGATGGGTGAAATTATGACATGGTTATTCTTCTTTTGATTGTACTTCAGTGAATTGTTAGTAGATCACAATGCAATTGGGGTTTGTGGGTCGTATTTCATCATGCTAGCTGTAGGTTGTCCGTGATAACTTGTAAATGAGTTGGATTAGTATATATATTTTACTTCAAAAGATGAGATGGGCAGAGTATTTCTTTGAGATTTTCTCGAGAATATTTTAAAACTAAAATCCTACCCACTCAAATGAAAATCCTAGGTACACCATTGCACGTAGGGGTGGGTCACACAGTGTGCAATGACTAAATGTTTGATAAAAGGAAAATGACAATAGAAATCATACCTAGAGGGGAAGAAAGTAAAAAAATCAAGGAATGAGGATGCACGAAGAAAAGAAGGTTTGGACGGTTTTGTCATCTCCCCTGGCATGGAAAAGGTCTAGGGAAAATTAGAGTTTTTTTGGAAGGATGAGGGAAAATCCATCTCTAAAGGTTAGCAATAGGGAAAAACCTCTTATTTATTTTGAGTTGCAGTGAATTTTTTTGATAGCTGGTTAATCTTACATACCATATACATTTTTATGCAGCTCCCATAGTCAAGACGAATAATCAATATGCAGATATTGATTCCTTGCCCTACGAGAATAGAGAGTTTACATACGCTGAAGTTCTCAGTATAACCAACAATTTCCAGAGGTGCATTGGCAAAGGAGGGTTCGGGACAGTTTACCACGGCCAGATGACTAATGGCACTCAAGTTGCAGTGAAGATGCTCTCTCCGGAATCGCTTTCTCTAGAATCGATCAAGTCCACTTGTCAAGGCCCTACAGAATTTGAAAATGAGGTGAGACTAAACCATTGCTTATGCCAATCAAGTGATATTAGGCTGCAAATAGAAATGCTTAATCATCAACTTTTACTGGACAAATCTCTGTTGAGCAGATATCAAATTATCTAATTAGCTTTTTTGGGTTACTCCCCCTATTTCTTTTAGGACCCACAACTTGAATGATCCGTTATGTTTGATGTTTAAGATTGATGCATGCATATGAATGATCCATTAGTGTTGCTGCTGAAGTTTGACATATGGTTGGGATCTGTGTTGCAGGCTCACCTCTTAATGAGAGTTCATCATAGAAACTTGGTCCTTTTTATTGGTTATTGTCAAGAAGATGGTAACTTGGCCCTAATATACGAGTACATGGCCCAAGGACACTTAGGAAGCCATCTAGAAGGTATCAATATGCTTCATACTTTATCCAGTTTCCTAGTTTTAGCAACTATATTTTCCTCCATCATCATCGTGATGACATCATCATCAAGATGACATCATCAGTATCATTGCAGTCATTAAAGGCAACAGTAGCCACAACATGGTCATTGAGGGCAAAAGTAGTACGTACCCCCCCTCTCCTCGTCCTCAAACTTTGGATTAAATTAGGGAATAGGGTTAGAATTTTGACCACTTTGAGGCCCTTAACATAATATCTCGTTGGATTAGAAGTTCCCTTTTTTTCTTGAACAGGTGAGTCATAGAAAGACCCTTCAATCCCTACCCCATCAATGATTGTCATACTTTCAAGTGGGCTACACTGGCTGGACCATATCTTGTAGAGGAATGGCTACACCATTCCTACAAGATGCTTGTGTGTGTGTGTGTGTGAGAGAGAGAGAGAGAGAGAGAGAGGAGAAGAAGAAGAAGAAGAAGAAGAAGAAGAATTGGGGACTAAGAACACATGAGATTAATTGGTTTTTGAATATATGCAAATAATAACGGATTGTTGTTGTCACAGACAGTAAATCAGATGCACTAAGTTGGGACCGACGCCTACGTATTGCATTGGATGTTGCACAAGGTGAATGTCACTGAATTTATCTGTTTATTTTTGTCTTGTTTGTTATTTTTTTTCCTTCAGTACTGATGTCTTTGATGGTTGGTTTGAGTTTATACATAGGATTGGAGTACTTGCATGATGGTTGTAAACCACCAATAATTCACAGAGATGTGAAGACAGCCAACATCCTACTAAATGAAAGATTAGAGGCCAAGATAGGAGACTTTGGGTTATCCAAAGTTTTCAGTGATGATTTCACTCATGTTTCAACAGCAGTGAAGGGAACCTTCGGATATCTTGACCCAGAGTAAGTTTCCACTCACACATGAATTTGCTTTGGTTTACCTTGCAAGTGAAACCTTGTTAATTTTCTTTGAGGTCATGCATTGCTACATGGACTGCCCATGGGTGAAATCGAAACTTCACCTTTCATTGGGTGAATCTCCATTTCATAGCCTTAACTCAGACAGCAAATGGAAACATCTTATATACCTTTTTTTTTTGGATGGCTACATCCAAAAGCCTAAATGTATTTGATAAGTTATGGGCACCACAAAGTATATTTCACATGTCCTTGTAAAAAGTTGCAGTTGACTTTTATATCATCCTCAGTGAAGGAGAGGTTGGTTCCATACTATTATGAGAACAACCATAGAACATGACCGAAAAGGAAGAAACCTGAGTATAACGGATTCTGGCCATTGATTTATTTGTTCCTTTTTCGTATTGAATGTGAACTGTTTAATTTGGTACATGGGAAGATATTATGGGTCACACCTTGGCAACAGCAATTACCCAGGGTCAACAACATGGATAAGTGATCAATGGGCCTGCTTCTTAGTAATCACGGCTGCAATTGAGGATTCTTCGCTTGTGGCTGATTTGGCTCTGTTTGGATGAGAAGAAAACTCGGAGAAAATAGAGGCATAGAAAACTGTCCACTGTTTCAAATTGTACCATATAAAATTTACACCACATTCAAATTTGTAATTCTTTCTCACAGCACCTGAGATTTTTTCATAGCTAACTTGCACGGATGATAATGTTTTTCCATATAGGTATTACAATTCCAACAATTTAACAGAGAAAAGTGATGTCTATAGCTTTGGAGTTGTTCTGTTGCAACTGATCACAGGCAAGACGGCAGTAGTGCAGATCTCAGGTTCCGCACCGAGAGGCTTAATTGATTGGGCAATCCCTGTGTTTGTGGGAGGGGACATAATGGATGTGATTGACCCAAAGTTAGAAGGTAATTATGACATCAAATCCATTCAAAAAGTTGCAGAAATTGCGCATGCATGCACCTTGCCGAAATCCATAGATAGACCTCACATGAGAGATGTTGTAGTCGAGTTGAAGGAGTATATTGGAAATGAGAAAGCCCTTGAAAGTGAAAGTGCCCCTGAAAGTGATGGGTGCATGTACAGTGGACCAGGACAAACTACCTCTGAGATTTTTTCGTATCTTTCGGCAAGGTAGATTCATCATCGCATCCAGTTACAGATAATGAAATGACTTTCAAGTGGTTCCATAGAGGGGTGTTCGGGTCCATGCTGCAGGATGAAATGGTCATGAGTTTGAATAATGTCAACAGATTTCATATGCAGGTAACATAAGGAAAATCAATGTTACCCTGTAACATAATGATAGTGATATATTGTGATATTGTGTTGTCTTGTCTGTTTAATGGATCTTTACATAAATAGTCCAATCTGAGATTATCATCTAATCCCAAGTATTATTTTTCTTTAATTCCTGAGATTAGCATGATGAATTTGCTTAAATATCTTCTTTAGATATAAATGAAGGTAT
Source organism: Camphora micrantha (assembly GCA_003546025.1). Taxonomy (NCBI): domain Eukaryota; kingdom Viridiplantae; phylum Streptophyta; class Magnoliopsida; order Laurales; family Lauraceae; genus Camphora; species Camphora micrantha. The sequence goes on from QPKB01000002.1 coordinate 77,149,151, forward strand.
GGAGCAATGCGGGACTCCATCTTACTACGTATATGTAGCAGCGAAGGAAGTAGTCACTCTCATCCAACCCGTTCTCTACACCATCTCTCTCCTGAGCGAAACAAAGGGAGAGCCTCATCCCACTCTCATGCTCCTTAGTCATTCAAGTGCTTGCCATCCAAGTGGCCAATTGGATTGGTCCCTTCGCATTTGGTTGTCACTTGGCACCATCTTCTTCATGCAATGCAAGAGGATGAGGGCTTTCTAACCCTAAAAACACAAATAGAAAGAAAGAAAGAAAAGGATTAGTACTGCCATCCAAAGCTCCAAAGTCTACATTCTGTTATATATGGAGCCACTCCCTTGCATCAAGAGCGCCTCTCTAGGCCCTCGGCCCCTCCCAATCTTGGTCATTTCTCCTGTTTCAGATATAAATAGGGAGAAGTAAAGTCAAACGTAAAATAAAATAAAAGATACAACTAGGGAGAAGTCCCCAAGCAGTACCCCAGCTGAGAAGTGACATGAAATGTGTGTGAGTAACGGTGCATGAGTCCAAGTCTCTAGTATAACTGAAAGTAAAATACAAATAAGGAGAAGAATTGACAAGAAAACTTTCAAAACAGAAGAAAGGTACATTATAAGAGTTCAATCTATATGTTCATCTATGATGCCTAGCTATGTCATGAATACGACGGAGACATGCCGTGAACAAGGCAGGGATATGAGTTTTACATAAAAAAAGTGATGTAAAAAATAATTTATCACAGACAATGCAATACCAACTTGAACATTCATGCCTTATATGAACCCTTAATTAATGTATCTAATTGCTTTACTTTTTCCTTAATTTTCTTATTAGTTATTTTATTTTATTTTGAAGTCATCATCTGGAAAGTATGGTGTGGGGATTAGGCCTGTTGGGTTAAATACTACATGAGACCCTTCACCCTCGTCAGCACAGAAAAAAAAAAAAAAAAAAACAGAAAACTTAAAGTTGATTGTTTGTGCCATTTTTAACAGGCAATGGAGCTGGGCTGCTAGCACCTTTGTTGGCTGTCTCACAAGATAGTGTTCACTATGCCCTAGTGAAGAGTCCGGATCAAGTGTTTAGTTGAAATAGAGAGATATGACTAAATTTATGGCCACGAATTAAAAGGTTAGGATATGAAATCGATTTGAAATTTAATGTGGGCCGGTCTCATTGGGCTCTTTCCATCCTCTATGGCTCTATTCATCCTTGATTGGCGGAGCTCCAAGCGGGCTGCACAGGATGTGTGCAAGACGTGTGCACAGAAGCACCACTCATTACATGTACTTGACTATTTATTTTTCTTATACTCCCAGTCAATGTGGCGTCTGAAGCATAGTTATCAATTTCATTTCGTTTCGTTTCGGTCATTTCGACTGAAATTTTTCGTTTCGGTCAAGTGGCAGAAACGAAATTTCGGCCAAAACTTTTTGATTTGAATTTCGGTCAATCTCGGCCGAAATTCAAGATTTCAGCCAATTTTGACCGAAATTCGGGATTTCGGTCGAAATGTGACTTTTCGGCCAAAATGAAAATTTTACATAATTAATTTTTTTTTACTTTTTTTACACATATATTTTGTATTTCTTATTTTTTTATCACAAAATATAATTTCAAAAAAAAAATAGTATAATGGATTAAATCTATATTTATTACTTTTTCTATTTTTTTTACTTATATATGTATATATTATGTTATATTTTTTCCGAAATGTAATTTCGAAAAGTTTCGCAGAAATCCCGAATCGGCCGAAACTTTTCATTTTGCAGGTCAGAGCGAAATGAGATCTGAAACAATATTAACAACTATGCTATGAAGTTCACAAAAATCACCAATGTCACTTTCAAAAAATAAACACGTACACCAAAGCAGAATCTCTCCTCGCCCAAATAAAAATGGATCTGGATCCCCTTTTTTGGTCCAATCAGGAGTGCCACATGAAAAAAAGAATTTTTTTAAAAAATGGGATGTGACATTTCCATGTGGCACCTCCCAATTGGACCAAATAGGGGATCCATTTCCAATAGAAATTAATTGGGTTCTCCGTCCCCGTCTTGACTCCACCGGTTTAGACCCAATTATTTTTATAGTGGGATAGATTCAGGTACTCCTGCAGTGTATGCTACCAGCCATCCATAAAGTCATCGTAATGCCGGCCTTCGTTGTGGCTTCTCTAGACTCACCTAATTAATACCTGACGTACGATCTGCCTTATATAGGTGACGATTGTCCTAAAGCTGGCAAAATTTAGATAATTCTTGTAAGCAGTAAGCATTCACACGGACCGTTGGAATATATAGCACAAAGTTTAATTTTGGTATAATAATAGAATATGTACATGTAGTTTAAATCAAAATACAAATAAAGACGGCCGTGATAGAATATATAGATTGACAAATTTACTCCTCCATGTATAAAATGTGTTTTGACGCTTTTCCAAATTGACTCTTCTCCCTCTCTCATCTGCATATCCATATATTAAGCAAAGTGGTTTTGGGGGAAAAGATTGCATTTTTCAGCTCGATTCCTTTAGTATTCTAGCTGATTCTAAGGATGAGATTTGATCGATTTATGTACCAATTGTTATGATGAGAGTGGTTTTTTGGGATTTTTGGGATCAGAGATTGTTAGTGATTTTATTTTGTTCGGCAGTTTGTGACTCTGGTATTAATGTATTTGGTGGTGAAGTTGTATCAATAAGAGGATTCTTAAGATTTTTGGAATAGGAAGTAGGAAGATTCTTCTTGACTAGTAGAGAGGAATATTAGGATGTTCAGGAGGAGCGTTGTTCTAGTTCTCTTTGTTCTTAGTCGTGTTTTTGGTACTCGCCACCGTGCATTTCACCTTCTCTTCTCCGCAATAACTATGGGATCTTGGGAACTCAAGGTGGGTCAGTCCCATCTCAACAGCCTACATTTCCTTCACTAATCTCATCCCTTTTTCCAGTATGGCAATATGAACTTGCTTGGAAACATGTCCAATGTATCATTGCCAGGTGGGGCAGCAATTTCTAAATCCTTCCAGCAATCAAATGGTTTTAGATCAGCTGCAGCAATCTGCACAGCTTGAGGCACATACCAAATGTGTTGTAAATAACTGGGCAGGAAATGAATTCTTCTTCTCTGGTGAAAATAACTAGGCAGTACTGCATCTCATCCCAATCAGTCCAACCCTTTTTTTTTTTTTTTTGGTAAATCCCTCCTATGTTTGTCTTGAAACTGTCTCAAGGATGAAAGCCCACAACCTCTATGATAAAATCCCATCAAGTTGAGCGTAAAGATAGGGGCAAGGGAGAGGGGACCGATGGCATACAGGGCGGAGCGCTCGCCGCCGCTGCCATTGCTGAACCTGAAAGGGGTGCGGACAACCTCTGCATATTGAGGTGAAGAAGATTGATTGGCAGGAGATTCTTCACGAGTCAAAATGCGGGCCAAAGATTTCTTGTATTGGCTGGAGAAAGACAGAGTTGCAGAACAACTAGGTTTATAAATTTGGAAAGGGGGAAATGAGAAAAAAAAAAAAAAAAAAAAGCGGTCCGGTCAATTTTTCTCCCCAGGGGCAAATAAGTCTTTTTGGGCAAGTAATTTACCGCCAGTATGCACCAGATACTATTTATACGACCTACACCGTTAATACTAACAGAATCTGTGAGTTTTGCATGTTAATTAGAACTATAGATAGGTTTAGTACAAAAGACCAAAATACAGGGGGGTAGTCTTAAATATAACCAAAGTATAGGTATGTATTTTGCTATTATCCCTTTAATTTTTGTTTCACCCTCCTCCTTTCTACCAAAGAGGAATAAAGCTGCAATAAAACAATTTCCCTGTAGTCAAGGTGAATATTGTGAGAGCTCCAACTCAAAAACCCGCTACAAGTAAAAATGATGAAGAGAAGATAGAGTTCTTAAATCGAAGTGAATGAGTGCATTTGGGGTTTTGCTAGAAGAGAGAATTGTGTGATATCCTATGGTGTGATATTTTATAGCCTTAGAATATCTTATGGTGTAAATTCCTAGAGCCCTAGGATATTCCAAGATTTTAAGGATAAAATTGTCACTTTTTTATAGCATACTTTTCTATATGAACAACTAAGTGAGAAATCTAAATTTCGATTGTTTTGAAGCAATTGTCAAGTATAAGGACAATCGTACGGTCAATATCCCTACGGTTAATACCTTGAGTATGGTTCTAAGCCCTTGGTTGGAGTATATTAAAAAAAGGGATATTTTTAAAAAGGTGCAAAAGTTTTGGCTCATTTTAAAAAAAGCACATGAAGATTTCAATATTTTAAACTAGTATAAAAATTTTCCGCTATTCTTTCAATCAACTCCTCTCAATAAAAAAAGTAAGAAATGAAAAAAAAAAAAAAAAAACCCTTATGTCATTTTTCAAAATTTCCCTTTAACAAATCATTTAAGAGAAATGATCAAGTCAAACTCAAATGACCTAGTGGGGCCACTTCCACTACCTTTATGCATGGATTGTTAAGAAGAGGGGCTTCCAAATGACTGAAAAACTAGCTTCATTAAATGGTTATGTAGTCAAAATCAAAATGGCCGATTTTAAGAAGTAAAAAATTTAAGAAAAGACAAAGATTTGTATAAAAGAAGGGCATTTTTATCATTTTTCAATAAATCTAATGGAGAGGACTTGATTGAAAAATTTGTGAAAAACTCTTATAGTTTTTGAAAACACTCGGATCTTTATTTACTTCTTCGAAAATGAGCCAAAAGTTTTATATTTTTAAAAAAAAATTCCAAAAAATAAATAATATTAAATATTCAGATAAGGATCGTCCGCATGATTCTTAAATGTGATTTGATGCATTGTTAAGGACTCCACCTATGATCAACACTCACACACGCACACACTATTTTTGTGAATCATCCAACCGTGACCTATTAGATTGAGATCTAATGATGATGATAAAATCTAAAAACTTATTTAAGTTTCTAAGAGTCATTAATCAAGATAATTAGGATGATCCAATAGCATTGATATTTTGCAATGCTTCAAATGAGGCCTATAGGCCAGCCCACAGTCCCACAAAAACACAAAAGTAAACCTAATTATGTGAAATCTCATTTTTGGGTCAAACTTTAGAGCCGATCTTGGACGTCTTTGTGACTTGGTCTAGTCCTACTTGGGTCCAACTGCTTTTCCAAAAAATCATTAATAAGGACTCCACTTGAGCCCAAGCGTTCACATCATGTACATATCTAAAAGTTCCTGCGTGGAATCATTTCAGGAGCTACCGGAGAGTATGGTACCCGTCGTTGTAGACGACGCGGTCTTGTGTTGCAGGTCTTTGTTAATCTCAGCCTTGTGTTTCTTTTTGCTCGGTAAACTTCACTTGACGTGCTGAAGACGCTAGCTAGCCTTCCGTGCAGACTCCAGAGGGCTTTGGTTTTTCAGTTAAAAAAGGCTCGAGTGACATATGGGGGAAGGCTGCGCTGCGGATAAGAGGGAGATGACTTTGGTTCAGTGTTGTCTGGCAATCTTATTGACGTTTGCTGTGCCGGTTCATGCCCAACCAGGTTAGCAGCAGCTACATTTTATTTCAACTAGTTTTAACTTTTAAGTGTCTGTTTCTTTGCTTGAATTTTCTGAGACGAAAATTTTAGAATTTCTTTGCTTCTTTATTAGAATCCTGGAATCTCAGAATTCCAGCATTTCCGAATGCCAAATTTCTTCCGAGAGGATTTCAGGATTCAGGAATTTCAGGAAGGTTTACAGTAACTCCGGGGAGTGTTGCTGATTGAGTGTTTCAGGCCAGCCAATTGGATAGTTTTTCTTCTTACTCTCTTCTTTCATCTTTTCTCTGTTTTTCCCCGCCTTTTATTCCTTGTTGTCTTTCTGTTTTGGGGATGGAATGAGAAAAGGAACACGCAGAGACTGCACGTGTGGGCTTGTTTCTTTTCCTAGATTTCAAGGAATTTCTGGGGAATTTCTAAATTCCCAGACATCTGAGCATCCAAAAATCAAAGAGTGAATTCTTAAATTCTCAAAAGGTCATTTGAGATCTTTCGCGTGGCTCAAATTTGGAAATGCTAATGAAGAAACAACGGGATTTACAAATGGTAATGTCGAAAAAAACATCAACATATAAAATTCATGTCAGAAATTCTGGAAAAAGAAAAAGCTAGAGAACCCATTTCTTTTCGGATTTCTCTTGGGGGCCATTTCTTTGGAGAGAGACAGGAAGGGTTAGGATTTCAATTTGGTAAAAAACCCAAGGGTTTAGAGTCGATCGAGAGAAGGGTCTGGAAGGAGATGTGCATTTTGAGAGAGGGAAGGTACGACACAGAGCACAGTTTTTTTTTTTTTTTTTTTGTTAAGATGCTAGACTAGGCTCGTGTTAGGTTTGTTTTTTGGGCTCGTGTTAAGTTAAAAGGAGTCTTAGAGCATCTCCAAGTAATATGTAAATTTGGAAATGCCAAGTGGGAATTTGAAGGTTTGGAATTTGGGATCTTCGGGAGTCACCTCATATGCCAAATTAATATTTTATTATATTTTTATCTTTTTAATGGGACGCACATCATGAAAGAAAAAAAAAAGTTTGCATTCTTGTGGTACCCCTTTTGGAATAAAACATAATTACATTTAAGTTACTTTAATTTTCTAAAAAAAAAAAAACATGTTTTGTCTTTACCTAGCGATCTAGAAATGTATTTCACCCATGAAATTCAATTTACAATCCATTAATCCTAGGTAACCTTGACTGTGGTAAGGTTACAAGAAGTAGTGGATAGGCAAGACTCAAAAGAAAAGGATCTAAATAGTTGAGCTTATGCCATGATAATAGTGATGAGTTTGAGCTTCAATACTCTATGCCCCTTTTTTTCAAAATAAGAAACTCAGCTTATTATACGGAAGTAATTATTTCATATGGGATTTATCTAATGGTAATCTTTTCACTTTGATAACGTGCCTTCCTAGCTATGATTGTTTAATATAGGTAGCTTAAAATTACGTTCCCAATATATGGAGTAATATATTAGGGGTTTTTTTGTATATACCCCGTAAGACTTATTGAATTTGTAAATAACCCCTATTGTTAAAGTATTTAGTGATACATCATGTTTTTTTTCATACCCATAAATCAGTAGTCCTAAGTCCTAACGATAATGGGCAGTTCCCATGAGGTTTGTGTTAAATTGAAGTGACAACTTTGCCATTACATCTATTATATAAAAGTGGATCATTATTTATAAAAATACCATTATTTTATCCCAAGTCCCAAAAACTCTCTCTCTCTCTCTCTCTCTCTCATGCACATGACGCCTGATTATATATTTTGAGACTTTCATCTCTCTCTCATGCACATGACGCCTGATTATATATTTTGATACTTTCATCAATCTAATAGTTGAGTTGTGCATGGACCGGGGCGCTTATAACAGGTGTTGGTTGTTCGTTATGATAAATTTGGCTTTAATGAAATGGGCCTTATATTAATAATATTAGGTTCTTGTAGGGTTACTCTCTCCCAAATGTGCCGTAAAAGTACTCTAGCAACTGTCAATATTATTAGCTTTGGAGAAAAGCAAGTCCAATACTTTTGAAAAGGAGAAATTTCAAGTAAGGCCTTAAGTTTTTGCCTTATTTCAAAATAGGACACAAGTTTCAAAGCTTTTCAAATTAGTGTCTAAGTTTTCCAGAAAGTCTTCAATTAAGGACATTCGTCCATTTAAAGCTATTTTCTAGCAACTTTTTTCCTCAATTTTCTTAAAATACTCAAATTAACTTTTTTTGAAACAAAACCCTTCTTTCACTTCCTCTATTTTCTCCTTATTTTCTTCACCGGCGTCTTCATTGTGATCAAGGACAACTAGTGTCTCTATAGTGATCTATTGCATGTAGTGGTTATTGGAACTATGTCATGGCTTTTAACATGAAGGGAAACTTTGGTATTTAAAAAAAATTCGAGGGAAGAAGTTGTCAGAAAATGCCTTTAAATGGCTGCATGTTTTAATTGAAAAACTTAGGAACTAATTTGAAAAGTTTTGATATTTGTGTCATTTTTTAAAATAAGACAAAAACTTAAGGCCATATTTGAAAAAAAAATTCTTTTGAAAATATGCATATGGATAAAAAGATGGGCCAAATTGTGTCACGACAGTCTTAAAACTTATAGTGGTTTGCAAGGCTACAGATTTTGGAGACATGAATGGTATCAAAATAAAATAAAATAAAATTAAAAAAAAAAAAAAAAGGATGTATCAGCTAAATACTAAAACTACATGCCCTATTTACAAATCGTAAAAACCTTAGAAGGTTATAATGAGTTATTATTTAACGGTATACTTGTAAATGGCATGCTTCAAATCGACTATCCTTAGGATTTCTTTTCAAACTCATCTGTTAGTGACAACAACATATAAACTCCTGTGCTCTCTTACATTTTTTAGGCTTCATCAGCATCAATTGTGGAATGGCTGAAGACTCAATCTATATAGACACTATAAACATTACTTACCATTCAGATGCTAAATATATTGAGACGGGGGTAAACTACAATCTCTCAAAGGCTTCCCTACCTACTACTACACTTCAACAACTCTACAGTAATGTCAGAAGCTTCCCAAATGGTAGTCGCAACTGTTACAACTTGAGTGAAATCACCAAGGGAACCAAGTATCTCCTTCGATTCTATATGTGGTATGGAAATTATGACGGCAGAAATAGCATACCACAGTTCGACATCTACGTAGGCGTCAACCGTTGGATGATCATCAACGATAGATCTTCAGTACCATTCATCAGAGAACTTATTCTAATGGCCAAAATGAACTATATGTCCGTTTGTCTTGTGAATACAGGTCTAGGAACACCATTCATATCTGCACTTGAGCTACGACCACTGAACCATTCCATGTACAAGGTTGTAAATGAGACACATTCTCTAACGCGATTGAATCAATCTGACTTCGGTAGACGAAGCATGTACAATAAATCGGATGTCAATGCGGGTATCAGGTGCGCTAAAATTTCTCTTCGAGGGCCTATTTGTTTGCATGAGAATAAATAGGAATTGAATACATATGGTGGTTAAAAAGAAAATTAAAGGTGAATTTTAAAAAATGTTAGGGTCTATGTGTTTGCATCAAAATACATAGAATTTTTTTTAAGAGGTTGAAGACAAAAATCAAAGGTGAAATTTCAAAAATGAGCGTCAAATAATCTTTTCTTTTATGAAAATAGAATTAAAGGAAGATGTGAAATGAATACCTGAAAATTGGTCTTTATCTTTAACCACTTCAAGAAACTCCTACATTTTGAATTCCTATTTATTTTAATGCAAACAAATATGCCCCCAAATAACATTTTCTTTTAGGAAAATAGAATCAAAAGAAGATTCTATTTTATAGTTATTTTTGAGAAATTACCCAATGATTTTCAATTTTAACCACCATATGTATTCAATTCATGTGTATTTTAATGTAAACAAACATGATTTAAGCTATTCATTAATCATCAAGTGTGGTGGCAATCAATATTGATTATGTAGGTATCCGGATGACCCTTATGACCTGCTTTGGAGCCCCTATGATGATATAAATTGGAGTCCCTTTAACACTTCTTCTAAAGTGACGAACCCGAACGTGGCGTTTCAGCCACCCTCAAAGGTCATGATGACTGCAGTACGTCCAGCCGCTCAGAGCGAAGCATTGTTTCATGCTTGGAATGTAGATGATTTATCCTTGCAATTACAAGTTTACATGCATTTTGCCGAACTCGAGCAACTTAATGCTGGCCAGAAGAGAGTATTCACTGTATGTTGTGGCGAGAACTCATGTTATAACTCAGCTGTTCGCCCAGAATACCTTGTTACAACCACTGTAGAACCCCCCCAACCATTGACTGGCCAATCTCAGTACGTATGTACTTTTAGGGGAACAGCGGAATCAAACCTCCCTCCAATCATTAATGCTATAGAGATTTTCGTCATCAGGCAATACAAAGAGACACCAACAAGAGACCAAGATGGTATGTATTTATTTCATTACTCTACTTTGTGTGCGCGCGCGCGTGAATAATCACAAGTTTATGGGAATGCAACCAAGGCAACCATTAAAATAAAGATAAGAAAACATCACAACAAGCATCAAGATATAAGATATATGTGGGTCAACCATAATATGTGGCCTATTTCACGGGAGACTAATGCAAAGCTTTTCTTACTATTTAATGGAGATTACAAGACACATAGCCACGTACGAGATAAAAGCTCGCTGCTAAGATTCTCTCCTCCCCTAACATTCAAAAAAAAAAAAAAAAAGATTCTCTCCTCCCCTAAAATGGATCCAAATCTACACTCTTAGATTAGAGTTAATCTAATGGTTCATAACAAAGGGATCTAGAGGAGTAAATATAAAGGGGAGAGGGGACTTGCTAATAAAATGATTTGCCTTCATGCACATGTAGTGCACACATATAACAGAAGCTAGATAGATTGAAGTCTTTCGATAGAAATTTTGAATCCGATGCATGTATTTAAATGGTTTGGAATTAAGAAGATACGCTAATCCCTTTTTAGGGGTGAGAGTTCTCTCCAGTGAAAAAAATACATGTACCTCACCAGCATATTGATGGACTAACCATCTACAATGAACCAAATCAATTGATCTTTGATGTTTGTCCAATTGAGGTATTAGTTAAACCCTAGTTGGATAAAGGACAAGGTTATGGGTATTCGTTACCAATAAAATAAATAAATAAATAAATTCCAATATTTAAAACCAAACCTCTGCTTCCATTTTTTCCAGTTTCCATCAATTGAACTTTTTTTTGCCCAAATGCAAGCTGCTTTAAACTCATAATTCATAGCCATTAATAAATTTAACTTATCAGTTATTCATACTTAAATATTTAAAGATTTTCCTTTCCAACTTGTGGAAAGCAGTTGAAGCCATCCTAGACATCAAATCGACTTACCAATTGAAGAGAAACTGGGTGGGCGATCCATGCGTACCAAAAAATTACTCCTGGGAGGGCTTGGCTTGCAACTACGCCCTTTCAGATTTCCCTACAATATTGTCTCTGTGAGTTCTCCTCCCCACATGAAAATAGCTGATGCAAAAGACAATGCTTCTTAGTGTTCATATGCCTTGATGCAAATTCACATATTTGCTCTGCAGGAACCTTTCTTCTTTTGGATTGAAGGGAGAAATAGCTGCTGCTCTTGCAAATCTCAATTCCATCCAGTCCTTGTAAGTTTTCTATTAAGCCATTTAAACAAAATATGAGCTCCAGTAACCTGAAATTGAAGCCATCGGGTCAGATTGCAAGTTGATGTCTAATCAGTTCGCCACTAATCTATAGTTTTAATGTTTCATGAATTGAGCAAGGGCCCAAGTATACCCACATTATATGTTTATGTTTCACGATCCATTTGGGGAGACCTTAGATGGGACTATTAGCAATGACCTACCAATCTAATTTTTGAAAAATGGCTCAGATACTACTAACTTGGATCTTGACTTTAGATCTCCACGTGGCCAGTGAGCCCCCAAAAATATACCACGTCTTATAGTAAAATACAAGGTGAGCGGAAAGGATCTTCACCTTTTGTTGTGCATGTCTAGATCTGGAAAGGTTCACTCTGGTTTTTCTAAATATAAAGTGAGGATGTGTCGGATGCATACAAGGGCATGGAGTCATCTATCCCATAAGACCTAAAGAGGGTTTGTCAACTATCCACCTACGAAAATTAGATCAATTGGAGGCATTTTAGCCATCTAATCTAAAGCCATCAACTGGCGGTAAAGTAGATTATTGAAGCAATTTCTCTTTTAATCATCCATTTGATGGATTTGGAACAGATGACCAAGTGCGTCCAACCCTTATTTTATTTCAGTATATGTTATTTGATGAGCGGCCCAATTTTATAGAAAGTGCTAGAGTTGATCCAGACTCACAAAGCCATCATCCAGTTCAGTCCCGCCGAAGCATGGTCCAGACTGGATACATAACTAACCTTTGGCAATTTTGCACAAAGTGGCCACTCGTAGGTTCACTCACAGGCCTCGAAATTGCGTTATCACGCATGACACTCGAGACTTTTACCATTGCACAAAAGGAATGACTCTTGTTCCAAACTCATATACCGAGTGCGGTCCTGCCAAAATAGGGTCTTGGGAGGGTCCAGACTCGAGACAAACTTAACCTCTGACACTTATGCACCAAGTGGCTGCTTGCTCGTAGGTGTCGAACCGACATTTTCATACATGACACCTGAGACTTTTACCATTGCACCAAAGCAATGAACCATGATCCAGACTCGTATACTTCCTAATTATGTTTTTTGTTTTTCTTTCCTTTCAGGGATATGTCATGGAATAACTTGACTGGGCCCATACCTGATTTTCTAGGAGACTTACCATCTCTCTCAATGTTGTAAGTTGAATAGCATTGATGATGACTTTTAAGTGCCTTTAATCTATGATATCTGTAGTTTGAAGCCTGCATTCATTTCAGGAATTTAAGAGGCAACCAACTCAGTGGATCGGTCCCTTCAAATTTGGTAAAAAAGGTCAATAGAGGATCACTTCAGTTGAGGTCTGCTTTAACTATAAACAGCCATGAACTTCAATTTGCACCAAGCTTTATTTCAATTTATGACTATCACAACTAGAAACACAATTTGGAATTCTCCAGGGAGACTTGACAAAATCAAAGACTAAATTATACCCGAGAAACGCCAAATTGAAACTTTTCTTTCCACCACCTTGTTTTTCCTGACTTTGTTGAATATGATTTCTAAGATTCCACTTCATGAACAAATGCACCCTTGGTAATTGGTATGTCTAATGCATGAAGCAGACATAGATAATAGTATGATCGTCAATGTGGCATTGGTTTTACTGGTGTGAGAATTGGGGAATGGTGGTGAACTATATGGGAATGGGATGCACAGAAGTTGTTTGATCCATTGCTTGTGAATTGGATGCAGTAGATTGGGACTGCGGGGGAGGTAAGATGTTTGAAAAAATGACTGTTAGGGGTTGCAGAGTGTGGTGTATGTTTGGTCCTCAAACCTAACCTAATTTAGAATGGGAACAGCTCAAAAAGGGCAATGCCTAAAAAAAAAATTTGATAAAAGTTTGATGGCATTGCACTTTTTGAGCTGTTCAGTTCTAAATTAGGTTAGGTTTGAGGACCTAACCTAAACCACACTCTGCAACCCCTAAACATGACATGAATAGCATGATGTCACAGATTCGGCTCAACATCAAAGGAGGGAGGAAGAAGAAGGCTCCTCAGGCAAATTCCTAAGACTATTACTTTAAGATATTAGTTTATACACATTCCTTTTAGAGCAAAGCCTAGGAAAAATTATCGAAAGGGGCATGAACTTTAAAATTTATGTATGTAACTGAACTATATATAATTAACTAAAATGGGTGACAAGGGGTAATCTGGAGCCTGGCTTGCTGGAGCCTCAAGTGTGTGGTAATCTGGAGGCTTGGCTGCATCATGAAGTATCATTGTTATTAGATTAAGTAGCTTTTTGCCAGTGTTTTTGTTTCTTATCATCATTGACTTTGTCCGAGGACACCTGAAACACTTTTAATAGATTCGAACCATCATCCTTGGGGGCTAATCATCGACATACATAGCTTGAAATTTGTAATCCTACAACACCTTACCTTTCTACTGGATAATTTTTGTGGAAAGACAGAACGGTCGGTGGAACCATTGCTGATTCCTCTTGTTTAAATTATTATTTGTCTTTTTTTAAAACTTCTTTGGCTGTGTCATTTAGATGTTCAAAAGAATTCAGTTCTTGAGTTATGTCCCACTGCTGTATTGATAAAAAGGTTGAATGGTTTATTATGGTTCAGATGAATAATGACTTGAGGAGAGAGTGACATGTCTTATAATTCCATCGTTATGATTCTACTTTCACTAACATGATATTCAACTTTTCTTCTTGCCAGTATTGATAATAATCCAAATCTCATTACCCCTGTCTTTGACAATAAAAAGAGTCGAAAGGTTATTGTTCCTGTTCTTGCATCAGTTATTTCGACATTGGTCTTGCTAACCATTGTGGGCATTTTACTACTAAAATTTACTAAAAGGAGGAGACAAAGAGGTAATATTGCCATTTCTGCATTTTTTTTTTTTTTTTTTTAAATCTTGACTAGCTATCTTTACATGATTGCATCTCTATTTTGTAAATTCTAGCTTAACAACACTCTCTCGTACTTGAACTTTCATGAGTTAGACGTTTATTTATTTTGCTTATCAATGAGTAAGCGTGAAAATAAAGTGGCAGCTTGTGTAAGCACAATGCAGATTGATAGTGAGAATAAGAGAGAAAGAACACAATAATGAAAAAATTGCTAATGAGAAAGAGAGAGAGAGAGAGAGAGAGAGAGAGAGAGAGAGAGAACACAATAACTAAGAGGGAAGAAAGAAAGCTTTCACTTCATAGATAAACACCGAACATAATAGGCCATTACATGGGAGCAAAACTCTACTAAAAGATAAAACGAGTTAACAAATGAAAATTAAATTGTAAGTTCAAACTCCCCTATGGGCCTTATACCGTATGAGAAATTTTCACCAGCGCTTTGCGTCCAATGGGAGCGCTCCCCTCCCTCTCCCAAGTTTCATGGGACCACCGTGACGATGGCACTGATCTGATGGAATGCATAGCACTGGACTGCAGGTGAAATCACTTGTACTAGCGCTACATTGCAACTATAGGAAATCACTTCAAAACAATGCAAAAAAGAACTAAATTCACATTCTCAACTTCATGGTGTCATGAGAGGGTTTTTTAAATGGTGTCATGATTTAGTGTAATCTTAATGCATATTTATCTTTCTACTTGCTTTGCCAGCCATTCCATCATTTGATTGGGTTATGCCATGCTACATATATTTCTCTTTAACACATGCTAGTGGTGCCTCTAATCAGAAGGTAAAATGTCTCGTGTACTTCTCTTCTAAAAAAGTCTCATTCCGAAATCTTGTGTGAGCACACATTAGAATTAAGCAACCAATTAAATAAATAAGCTCAAATCTCAGCCTGTTTATTTTTCAATGGGTAAAGTAAAATATGCCGTAAAGAAAATCCATTCATTAGAAATTTTACTTTACCCATGTTTAGTTGATCACAATGAGTGAAAAAGTAAATTTTCAGCCACCAAAAACTTTGTTTTTATTTTATCAGCAACCAAACAATTTTTACCTCATTAAAGACAAATAAAGTGGTTACTTTATCACAATCCCTCTCACTTGACCTCATTTAAAACAAAAACAACTTTTAGTTTACTAGAAACTATACTTCATGATTAATTAACCATGACATTTCCCATTTATTTGAAATTTACTTTACCAGTAATGTTATATGTCTAAGAACCTTGCAAAATACTCTCCATTATTTCGTACGTATCACATTTCATGCATGCTTAGGTAATGTCATATCATTTATTTCTTCAATTTTCAGTGTAACTAGTTTGACCATGTATCCCCTTATTTGTTTCCATTCACATGTTTGTCGTGTCACACCCATAGCATGCATCACATCATATGTGAGTACATATGATTAGGCCCCATAACAAAAAGGGATATTTCCCATACGATTGGTCTGTCTTCTGACATTTGCACCACAACAGCCAACCTTTATATATTCCTTGCAGAATTGTTCGTACAATAATGGTGTGATATCGCACATCCCTAGGATATCTAATTGTATGATATCGCACTGGGTAATAATTGCAATATTGCACGGCCCAAGGATATCGTGCAATATGATGGGTGCGATATCGCATGGCCCTAGGATATCACACGAGGGAAATACTTAAACTTTGACTTCTCATAGGCGAGTGTCAGGTCTAAGGGCAGCTCTCTAGGCAATATCCCTAACAAAAACTCAGGTGCGGTACAAACAATAACTAGGAACCTATTCAGGTATGGGTTCAGGTACAAGTCCCTATTAGTAATTCATGATTTGGTACAAGTACAATATGGATGTGTCCCAACCTAACATGTTTCCATCTTCATTGTTGTGTGGCAGTGAATTTTTAAGTTCAGAAGGTTCATCTTACATATCATAAACATTTTTATGCAGCTCACATGGTCAAGACAAATAGTCAAAATGCAGATATTGGCTCCTTGCACTATGAGAATAGACAGTTTACATATGCTGAAGTTCTCAGTATAACCAACAATCTCCAGAGGTCCATTGGCAAAGGAGGGTCAGGGACAGTTTACCATGGCCAGATGACTAATGGCACTCAAGTTGCAGTGAAGTTACTCTCTCTACAGTCAATCAAATACCGTGGTCAAGGCTATAAGGAATTTCAAAATGAGGTGAGACTCAACCATTGCTTCTGCCAATCAAGTGATATTAGGCTGCAAATAGAAATGCTCCATCATCAATTTTGACTGGATCAATGTCTTTAGCAGATATCAAATTATCTAATTATCTTTTCTGGGTTACTCCCCCTATTTCTTATAGGACCCACAACTTGAATGATCTGTTCTGTTTGATGTAAGATTGATGCATGCATATGAATGATCCATTAGTGTTGCTGCTGAAGTTTGACATATGGTTGGGATTTGTGTTGCAGGTTCACCTCTTAATGAGAGTTCATCATAGAAACTTGGTTCCTTTTATCGGTTATTGTCGAGAGGATGGTAACATGGCCCTAATATATGAGTACATGGCCCGAGGACACTTAGGAAGCCATCTTTCAGGTATCAAAAGCCTTCATATTTTATCCATTTTCCTACTATTTGCAAATATATTGTCCTCTATCATCATCGTCATCATCATTGCAGTCATTGAAGGCAAAAGTAGCCACAACATGCTAACACACATGAATATATATATTTATATATATATATATATATATAGGGGGCAGCTCTCCTAAGCTCAAGCTTAGGATAAGGTAAGCTCTATTTTGTGGGGCCCACATAAAGATTTGGGGGGGGGGTGTTCAAGGAATCCCCGGAACCCTCCTCCATGCAAAAAATTAGCTCCAACCGTGATTTTTATCATCTCTATTTGGGCCCCAAAAGTTTAATGGTCATCAATAGATTCGAATCGGTACACAGTCAATTCAACGGTCCAGTAAATTCAGATCTGATGGAAAGTTGGTGAATATGTGCAATTCAAGGGGGTCGTATACTTGGTCCATTTGGATGGACCAAGGGTGGGCCCCACAAGCATGAGCTTAGGGGATTTTAACCTAAGCTTTAGCTTAGGAGAACCTTGCTTATATATATATATATATATATATATATATATATATGAGTTACGCTACAGGAGACTTCACAAGCGTTTTTCGTAAAAAAAAAAAAAAAAAAAAAGCCTTTTAGCCAATGAAAGTGTGACATGTGTCATCAATGATACATTTATCCATTCTTTCTTCTAAACATTCTCCTACAAATGTGGATATTTTCTAGTTTCTCTTAAAATACTAATAAATTATTGGCTATTAGATCGGGGCATAAACTACCCTTTTGAGATAGGGGAGTTTTTTTAGAACTATATTATTGACTATTAGATCGGGGTATAAACTACCCTTTTGAGATAGGGGAGTATTTTTTTAGAAACATCCCCCCCCTCACCCTCCAAACTCTCAAAAAAAAAAAAAAAAACTCGAGAATTTCTCTCCCCCCTCCCTCTCTCTCTCTCTCTCTATATATATATATATATATCATCATTACCAAACCACACACCCCCCCCCCCCACCCGTCCCCCCCCCCCCCAATACTTCAATTCTGGATTAAATTTAGGGAAAATCTAAGGTTTAGGATTTGGACCACTTTGAGGCCCTTTACATAATATCTTGCTGGATAGGAAGGTTTCCAATTTATTTCCCTTTTTTTTTTTTTTTTTTTTTTTTTTTTTTTTTTTTTTTTTTGAACTGGTGAATCATAGGAAGACCTTTCAATTTCTACCATATCAATGATTGTCATGCTTCCAAGTGGGCCCCACTGGCTGGATGGTATCTTGTAGAGGAATGTCTAGACCATTCCTACAGGATGTTGTGTGTCAGTGTGTGTGTGTGTGAGAGAGAGAGAGAGAGAATTGGAGAAGCTATCATATATGCAAATAATAATGGATTGTTTGTTGTCACAGACAGCAATTCAAATGCACTAAGTTGGGATCGACGCCTACGTATTGCATTGGATGTTGCACAAGGTGAATGTGACTGAATTTATCTGTTTTTGATTGTTTTGTTTGTTATTATTTTCCTTCAGTACTAATGTCTTTGATGGTTGGTTTGAGTTTATACATAGGATTGGAGTATTTGCATAATGGTTGTAAACCACCAATAATTCACAGAGATGTGAAGACAGCCAACATCCTGCTAAATGAAAGATTAGAGGCCAAGATAGGAGACTTTGGGTTATCCAAAGTTTTCAGTGGTGATTCCACTCATGTTTCAACAGCAGTGAAGGGAACCTTTGGATATCTCGATCCAGAGTATGTTTCCACTCACATGAATTTGCTTTGGTTTACCTTGCAAGTGAAACCTTGTTAATTTTCTTTGAGGCCATACATTGCTACATGGACTGCCCATGGCTGAAATCGAAATTTCTCCTTTCATGGGGTGAATCTCCATTTCATAGCCTTAACTCGGACGGCAAATGGAAACATCTTAACTACCTTTTTTTTGGATGGCTACATCCAAAAGCCCAAATGTATTTGATAGGTTAGGGGCACCACAAAGTATATTTCACATGTCCTTGTAAAAAGTTGCAGTTTACTTTTATATCATCCTCAGTGAAGGAGAGGTCGGTTCTGTCCTATTATGCATAGAACATGACCGAAAAGGAAGAAACCAAGCATAACAGATTCTGGCCATTGATTTATTTTTTTCCTTTTTTATATTGAATGTGAACTGTTTAATTTCCTACATGGGGAGATGTTATGGGTCATACCTTACCAACAGCAGGTCCCCAGGGTCAACAATATGGATAAGTCATCAATGGGCCTGCTTCTTGGTAATCACGGCTGCAATCGAAGATTCTTCACTTGTCGCTGATTTGGGTCTGTTTGGATGAGAAGAAAACCCGGAGAAAATAGAGGCAGAGAAAACTGTCTGCTGTTTCCAATCATACCGTATAAAATTTACACCACATTTAAATCTGTAATTCTTTAATTTACATCACATTTAATCTGTAATTCTTTCTCACAGCACCTGAGTTTTTCAGAGTTAACATGCACGGATGATAATGTTTTTCTATATAGGTATTGCAATTCCAACAATTTGACAGAGAAAAGCGATGTCTATAGCTTTGGAGTTGTTCTGTTGCAACTGATCACAGGCAAGACGGCTATAGTCCGGATCTCAGGTTCTGCACGGAGAAGCTTAATTGATTGGGCAATTCCTATGGTTGTGAGAGGGGACATAATGGATGTGATTGACCCAAAGTTAGAAGGTAATTATGACATTAAATCGATTCAAAAAGTTGCAGAAATTGCACGTGCATGCACATCACCAAAATCCGTAGATAGACCTCTCATGAGAGATGTTGTGATCGAGTTGAAGGAGTGTATTGGAAATGAGAAACCCCTTGAAAGTGCTCCTGAAAGTGGCGGGTGGAGCATCCACAGTGGACCGGTACAAACTACCTCTGAGATTTTATCTTATCTTTCAGCAAGATAGATTCCTCATCACATCCAATCACACATAATGAAATTACTTTCAAATGCTTCCATTGAGGTGTTTGGGTTCATGCTGCAGGATTAAATGTTCTTAAGTTTGAATAATGTCTACAGATTTCATATGCATGTAACATGGGGAGGAAAATAAATGTTACCTATAACATAGTGATAATTATTTATAGGAGATGCTCCTATGAGAGATGTTCTTACCTTACTATGAGATAAGGTTGATGCCCTCACATCCATATTCAATACTAACAACTTAAATGTGAGCCCACACTCCTTTCTCTCATATAAGGTGAGAGATATTTCTCATAGGAGCATCTTGTGATATTGCGTTGTCTTTTCTGTTTAGTGGATTTTGCCTAGATAGTCCAAGCTACAATTATCATCTAATCCCAATTATTAGTTTTCATTAATCCCTAGGATAGTGCGATTAATTTTCTTAAATCCCTTCTTTAGAGATAAAGAGGATAATGGCTTTCTCCCAAAAATAGAAACGAAGGAAAAAAAAAAAAAAAGGGATATGGGGCTACTCCCTCGCATCAAGAGCGCCTCTCTCGGCCCCTCTGCCCTTGCCAATCTTGGTCATTTTCCCTGTTTCAGATATAAAGAGGGAGAAGTAAAGTAAAACGTAAAATAAAATAAAAGATACAACTAGGGAGAAGTCCCGAAGCTGTACCCCAGCTATAAGTGATATGACTCATAGGAGAGAGAGAGTGTGTGTGAGAGAGAGAGAGTTAAGAGTATATAACTTCGAATCTCTAGTATAACTAAAAGTAAAATACAAATAAAGAAAAGAATTGACAAAAAAAATAATAATAAACAAAAGAAAGTTACAATTAAAGGGAGCTCAATCTATACGTTCATGCCATATGGATGAGGCATGAACATAAATTTTGCACATAAAAGGTGATGTAAAAATTAATGTATCATCGGCAATAAGATACGTTTCCCTTCCCATCTGGTTGTTCCTTTGTTGATGAACTCGTCACACGAGCTTTGATCACGATGTGACACTGCCAACTTGAAGATTCGTACCTTATATGGACCCATTATTAATGTATCTACTTTGCTTCTACTTTTTCCTTAATTTTCATTTTACTTATTTTATTTTATTTTGTGTTAAATGAAGTCATCATATGGCACGTGTGGTGTGGGGTCATGTTCTTCTCTATGATCGTTTATAATCTTTCCATCATTAGGTAGAAGAAGAGGAGCAGAATATCGGCATATAAACCTTCATTGCGAAAAATGATATTCCGCTCCATCTTCTTCTACATATTGATGGAAAGATTATAAAACCCATTTTATTTTGATAAAGCAATAGGAAATTTTATATATATATATATATATATATATATTATAGAAAGAGAATACATCTCTCTCCAAGATTGACTATGATTTTGAAGATAAGATCTATGGGTTGGAAATCCTCTTTTAAGTTCTTTTATAATCAATTAAATGTGATTCCTTTGAATACAAAGGCCCACCTATGATTAGTCCACTCGCTTTCCCCATATGTTATTTTGTAACTTTTGCTTGAATTGTCTAAAATTAATTTGGTCCTCATATATGAATTGTGCAACAACTCATTGTAGCAAAAACTAAAAAATCTCATATATCTGTAATCTAACATTGTAATCCCTTCTAAAAATAAAAATAAAAACATTGTAATCCAAAAGGAGGCTCCCATATTGTAATTTCTAATGATGCACTTTTGTATGCAACAACTATTCAAGTAAATCCATATTGTAATTCACCCAATTATTATATATGAAGCGAAGTGGTTTCAAATTGAAATCAGTTCCAATTCGCTCTAATTGATTTTGACTCATCCAAATTACCAATTTAATTTAGTTTGATACCCAACCTGAAATGACCTTACTACTACACCACAGAGCATTTTTTTGTTAATAGTTATCAACAAAAACTTAATGAGGAAGGGACACAGCCCCACTTTGGAATATTAACATGGAGTTGAAATTTATCTACAAGGTATTTATAAAAATAACTATATTTTTAGAATGTTAACCCTTATAAATATTGTTGTTATTAGTTTCATACTTATGTATTGTACTTTAAGCATAGATGATCAAACTTTTGAAATAACTATTTTATATGATTTCCTATATAGTCATTAATTTTCTATGACAACCATTTTATAATAAAACTAAACTCAAATAAATATATAATATATGGAACTGATCAACAAAAATAATAAGTTTCATAATTAATAAGAAAATGACAATATTATTGAGCTAAAAAAGAGGTGGGAAACTTTCCATGTAACTGATGTACTACCATGCACGCTTGCCGAGGGAGAAAGTGTATAGTCTAGGTTTTTTCTTTTTTTGTGTGTTGTTTTAACTTTTATAAATTGTGATGTAAATGGAGTGGAATACTACGATAGACCCTATCTATTAAGAATCACAATCATTAAGACAAGCATCCTTGCTATTTATGGGATACCTCAAATTTTCACCTCATTCTGGGTTATTTCCATGGTCAAATTGATTCTCTGATAAAAAAAAATACAAAAGACTAGAGTTTTCCAAATATATATATATATATATATTATGATTTGGACTCTCCATCATGCCTTTTGTCTATTAAAAAACTCTCAATATCATTTTATTTCTATCAAGGCAATATTTGAGTGTTAATGGATCCCAGTGTCTAAGTGCCACTAATATAAGGAATTTCAAGTATTTTTATTTCTTCTGATTATATGATTATTTTTTTTTTTTTAGAATGTGAAATGCCGATTTCTAGGTTGTCTGGTTTATTTAATCCTTAGTCTTTTTTATTTAATTCATTCTCGGTTCTGGGTTGCCTGGTTTCTTTTTTATCTATTGATTTTGATTGTACACTTTTTTTAAAGAATGCGGAACTAATGGTAAAAGGAATCTCCAATAATATTGGTCCATCTAAATAAAGAATTAAGCTCATTCTTATTATCGTCATTTTCTACTTTCTCCAATATGATTATATTTCTCTATGTCAACAAGAGAACTTTCATTTTTTCCATTCATTTAAGTTCATTGTATTTTTTTTAGATAAACTTCATTAATTTTTGTTTTTCTTTGTGTCTCTTTTTGGTACCGTCTCATGTCTCATTTGCATACTTAGTTTAGGTCAGTGTTCCACCAATTTTAAAATGTGAGTATCTTTAGACAATTGGTGCAATTATTAAACATTTCAATTTGAGAGGTAAACCTTTTTTAATTCATTTACTTTTGAGTTCATCATATTTTATTTGAGCAATTTTAATTATGACATTTTAATATGATTTATACAAAAGAATCATCATTTTAAAATTTATATAGATTTGCAATATTTTTTTTTTTTTTTTTTGTATTTGTATGGTTTTCATAGATTGTGAGTATCTTTTTTTTCCCTTTTTTGTTTCAACTTTTGGGCTTTGGGTTCTCCTTGGTTTTTTTATTTTTTTTTCTTTTAAATCACTTTTTATCATGAGATTTTCTTTGAATTCTCTTTTTTTTTTGTTGTATTTTTTTTTATTTTTTTAATGCTTATAATTATGAGTTAATTATTTATTTTACTTCCATTGGGTTCTTTAAGTTCTCTTTGTGAAATCTTTTTATAGATTTTTCTTATTTCTTTTGTGGCTTCATATTTTCATTTTTAAGTAATAGATTAAAATAAGTTGGTTTGGTTTTTCTAAATTTCCTTTATCATTGTATTGTCTATTGATCTTTAACATAGATTTGAAAATCCATAATCAACTCAATAACATAAGCAATTTAAAAGAATCAAACACTTACGCGAAGAAAAAAGAAGAAAAAACTCAAAAATGGAGCAAAAAAGGGCAAATACAAAAGAACCCACAAATTCATGAAAAATCATCATAAAAAAAAAAAAAAACTAAAAACCCATCACTAAACAAAAGAACCCACGGATTCATAGAAGATTTCCAAAGTTTGAAGACTTTACAACAAAGGAACATGGTGCATGGCTTGCCGGTTATCCAAGAAGTAAAACAAGTATGTGAAGGTTGTGTTCTTGGAAAGCATCATTGGGAGTCATTTCCAATAGGCAAGGCGTGGAGAGCTAAAGCACCATTGGAGCTTGTACTCATACCGATGTGTGCGGGCCCATGGATACACCATCTCATGGAGGTAACATGTATTTCATTATTTTTATTGATGATTTTTCTAAAATGACTTGGGTTTACTTCATGAGATATAAATTGGATGTTTTCTCTATATTTAAAAAGTTTCAAAGTCTTGTAGAAAGGCAAAGTGGACATCTCATGAAAATCTTGAGAAGTGATAGAGGGGGAGAGTACAACTCCCATGAATTTGATAAATTTTGTGAAGACATTGGCATGGAGAGACAACTTAACGTTCGGTACACTCCACAACAAAATGGAGTGGCGGAGAGAAAAAATTGAACCATTGAGGAGATGGCCAAGTCAATGCTTCATGAAAAAGGGCTACCCAAAGCTTTTTGGGGTGAAGCCGTTTATACGGCAGTTTACTTGATGAATAGATGTCCCACAAAGGTCATTGCAAATGTAACTCCATTGGAAGCTTGGAGTGGGAGAAAACCATCCATTAATCACTTGAAAGTGTTTGGGTGTATTTGCTATGCTCACGTCCCAAAAGAGAGAAGGCACAAGCTTGATGAAACTAGTGAGAAGTGCATATTTGTGGGTTATAGCTCCCAATTAAAGGGCTATAGACTCTAGAATTTGAAGACAAACAAAGTCATCATTTGCCGGGATGTTGTCTTTGATGAGAAGGCTTCTTGGGATTGGAAGGAAAAGCAAGTCCAAGACGAATTTATCTCTTTTGATGTTGAACCAAAAAATCAACAAAATGAAGATTATGATGATGATGATGATGCTCCAAATCAAATGTCTCCCATTGCAAGTCCTCAATCATTTCCAAGTTCTCCATCAAGCTCAAGTTTCACATCTCCAAGTTCAACTCCAAGAAAGATGAGAAATCTTAGTGATGTTTATGCAAGTTGCAATTTTTGTGTTGTTGAACCGGAGAGGTTTGAAGAGGCAATCAAAGAAGTGTGGAAGAAAGCTATGGAACATGCATGAGATTTCTGTAATTAAGGAGAACAAGACTTGGGAGTTGGTGGAGAGGCCTAAAGACAAAGATATAATTGGTGTGAAGTGGATTTACAAGACAAAGTTCAATTCCAATGGCTCAATTCAAAGGCACAAAGCAAGACTTGTTGCAAAAGGGTATTCTCAACAACCCGGAATTGATTTCCAAGAAACATTTGCGCCCGTGGCCTGTCTTGATACAATTAGAGCACTCATTGCTTTGGTGGCTCAAAAGGGTTGGTTCTTATACCAAATTGATGTGAAGTCCGCATTCTTGAATGGTGTCCTGAAGGAAGAAGTTTATGTTGATCAACCTCAAGGCTTCGTTGTCAAAGGTGAAGAAGGAAAAGTATACAAGTTGAAGAAGGCTTTATATGGGTTGAAATAAGCACCCCGGGCATGGTATAGTGAGATTGATTCCTACTTCAAGCGGAAAGACTTTCAAAGAAGCAAAAGTGAGTCAACCTTGTATGTCGAAAGGCAAGGTAAAACCGGTATTCTCATTGTTTCACTTTATGTTGATGATTTGATTTTTACCGGTAGTGATCAAAAAATGATTGATGAGTTTAAAAATGATATGATGAAGAAGTATGAGATGAGTGATTTGGGTCTCTTACATTACTTCTTGGGCATTGAAATTTACCAAAAATAAAATGATATTTTCATTTGTCAAAAGAAGTTTGCAAAGACTCTTCTTGAGAAGTTCAAGATGATGGAGTGTAATCTGGTGGCAACTCCATTGATTGTGAATGAAAAATTGTCAAAAGAGGAGGGAAGTAAAAAGGCAGATGCATCTCCTCATAGAAGCTTGGTTGGAAGCTTGTTGTATTTGACCGTTACAAGGCCGGACATCATGTATGCTACAAGCTTATTGTCTCGGTACATGCACAATCCAAGCAAAACTCATTTTGGAGTGGCTAAGAGAGTCTTGAGGTACATTAAAGGTACTCTTGACTTTGGCATTTTATATGAGAGGAATGTGGGTGCAAAGTTAATTGGTTTTTGTGAAAGCGATTGGGCCGGTTGTGTTGATGATATGAGAAGCACTTCCGGATATGCCTTTTCATTTGGCTCGGGTGTCTTTTCTTGGGCATCTAAGAAGCAAGAAAGGGTGGCTCTATCTACCGCGGAGGCCGAATATGTGTCGGCATCATCGGCAACTTCACAAGCTATTTGGCTAAGTAGAATCTTGGAGGATATTGGTGAGAAGCAAGGAGAGGCTACTCCAATCATGTGTGACAACAAGTCCGCAATTGCAATGACAAAGAATCACGTCTACCATAGCCGTTCGAAGCACATTGCCATCAAGCATCACTTCATAAGGGAGGTCGTGGAAGCCGATGAGATTCAACTCAAGTATTGCCCTACCTATGATCAAGTGACGGATATCTTCACCAAAGCACTTCCAAAAGACAAGTT
The DNA here is from genome assembly GCA_003546025.1 of Camphora micrantha. Classification (NCBI taxonomy): domain Eukaryota; kingdom Viridiplantae; phylum Streptophyta; class Magnoliopsida; order Laurales; family Lauraceae; genus Camphora; species Camphora micrantha. The sequence continues at coordinate 77,175,303 of QPKB01000002.1, forward strand.
CCAATATTTTTGAGAAATGTTGGGTGTTACCACAAAGCATTAAGGGGGAGTGTTAAAATTAAAAGTAATGCTTTATGGTACTTTTTTATTTAAGTTAAAACCTATGTCCTTTTTAGTCATTTTGTTGTTATCTAGAATTCTCCTTGACATTAAGTCTTTATATGAAAAGTTAGTGGTTGTACTGAGATTAAGGTATCAATAGAAGCTTCAGGAGAAGCTGTATGAAAACTTCCCCTGTTTCACCGAAAGCCTCCATCTCCATTTTCTTTTGATTTTCTTTTATTTTCTCTTCACCAAAAATCATATTTAGGCAAAGCAATTGCCAACGTCTAAGGAATTTCAAGTATTTTTGTTTGTTCTGACTATAAGAATTTTATTTTTTTTAGAAGTTGAAATGTGAGTTCTGGGTTTTCTGGTTTATTTAATACTTAGTCGTTTTTATTTAATCCAGTCTCAATTCTGGGTTGTGGGGTTTCTTTTTTATTCATTGATTTTGATTGTACACTTTTTTTAAGAATGCAGAACTAATGGTAAAAAGACTCTCCAATAATATTGGTCTTGTTATAAGATATGGATCTTGGGTGGATGATCACTTAAGATGAGTTAGGGTTAGATTTAGGGTTTCTATCTTATGAGACCACTTTGCCTATAAATAGGCCTCTCTACCTTTGTATTTGAAACAATTAAAGAGATAATAGAAAAGCTCTCTTTTCTCCCTCTACTCTTCTTTCTCCCAGTCTCTTTCCTTATTATAACACGTTATCACCACGAAGCTCTAAGAGAAGGAAAAAAATCCACCCTTCTTATCCAAAAAGGAGAGTAATCCTTCCCTGCACTGATTTTCACAGCGAAATCCTTCCCTGCGCAGATTTTCATCACGAATTCCTTCCCTATGAGGATTTTCATCACGGAATCCTTCCCAGCGAGGATTTCCTGTGCAGATTCCTTCCCAACACGGATTTTCATCTCAGATTCCCTGTGTGGATTCCTTCCCAGCGTAGATTTCCATCGCGAAATCCTTTCCAGCGCGGATTTCAGAAAAGGGTTATATTTTTTCTTCATATACAGTAAGTAGTATCTGAGTCATCCTCAAAATCCAATTTATTAGAATGCATGCAACTAGTTTATAATGCTTGTTTACAATAATCATGATGCTCTTGTACTATTCATTATCTTGTTTGCTTTATTTTTTTGGATACTATTTATGAGAATGGATAACAAAATAGAACCAGAAGTTCTAAAACTGAACTTGAAGTTCACCGATTTATGGACCAGTAGTTCTAGAAGTTAGAATATTGATATGAACCTGTAGATTCATATCCATAAATCAAAATCCTGTAGTTTTTTTTTATTCAAATCCAAATAAATTATATGGCCATGAAATTAAATATGATCATTTGACAGAACCAGAAGTTATGATAATTTGATAGAACCTGAAGTTCTACCTCAAACCTGAAGATTTGATAGAACCAGAAGTTCTGATAATTTGATAGAACTGAAGTTCTACTTCAAACCTGAAGATTTAACAGAACCAGAAGTTCTGAAAATTTGACAGAACTTGAAGTTCTACTTCAAACCTGAAGATTTGACAGAACCAAAAGTTCTGATAATTTAACAGAACCTGAAGTTCTACTTCAAACTTGAAGATTTGACAGAACCAGAAGTTCTGATAATTTGACAGAACTTGTAGTTCTAATTTCATGTATTATGAACCTGAAGTTCTTAATCAAGCCTGAAGTCTTGACAGAACCAGCAGTTCTGATTCTCAAAGTTGTGAACTTGATGTTCTAACTTTTTATTGGCCAATTTATTTTGTCATGTTTAAATTCTTTCCTTAATTACTTCTGATGTTAAGGTTTCATTTTTTTTTCAATTTTAATCATGTGATTGCATAGTTATGATGTTTTATTATTTTTGTTTAAGGCATGGATCATGCAACTGAGGACAATCTATGTTTGGTAGATAGTGCCACAACGCACACCATTATGAAAAATCAGACATTTTTTTTCAGAATTGATGTTCATTTCAAGAAAAGTTTCCACCATAGTTGGACCTGTGCAGATAATTGAAGGCTCCGAAAGAGCCCATATGATGTTACCTAATGGTACCCATCTATTCATTAAAGATGTTTTGTTCTAAAAAAGTTACCGAAGAAACTTGATTAATTTCAAACACATTAGAATGAATGGGTATCACATTGAGACTGTAAGTGAAGGTAATAAAAAATACTTATGCATCATTACTAGTATTGGAAGCCAGAAGTAAATACTAGAACAACTAAGTGCACTCTCCTCGGGTTTATATTACACGACAATCTTCAATGTTGAATCACATTCTGTTATGAGCAAAACAACAATGTCGAGCCCGAAGCTCAGTGATTCTAAGGCTTTACAACTTTGGCTTGATAGGTTAAGTTAAGGCTTTACAGCTTTGGCATGATAGGTTAGGTCACCCTGGGGCAACTATGTTGAGAAAAATCATCGATAACTCTTTTGGGCATTCCTTAGAGAATCATCAATTGACCATGCCTAGTGGGTACTTATGTACCCTATGTTCACAAGGGAAATTGATCACCCGACCCTCTTTTACTGAAGTTGCATCTAAATCCCCATCCTTTTTACAAAGGATACAAGGTGATATTTGTGGACCCATCAATCCCCCCTAGTGGACCTTTTAAGTATTTTATGGTTTTGATAGATGCCTTCACCTGTTGGTCGGATGTTTGCCTACTTTCAACTAGGAACGTAGTATTTGCCCACCTATTAACTCAAATAATTAAACTGAGGGCTCACTTCTCTGATTATCTCATTAAGTCTATAAGACTTGATAATGTAGGCGAATTTACATCACAAGTTTTTGATGATTTTTGTTCGTCTATAGGAATTGTTGTCGAACATCCTGTCCCCCGTGTCCACACCCAGAATGGCTTAGCTGAATCCATGATCAAGCGCATCCAACTTATTTCTAGGACTCTACTGATGCAGTCCAAATTACCAGTTAGTGCTTGGGGACATGCTGTGTTGCATGTAGCAATGTTAATTCGACTTCGGCCCATGGCCTATCATCAATATTCACCGGCACAACTTATATCAGGACATCAACCCAATATTTCTCACTTGCGCAAGTTTGGTTGTGTAGTTCAAGTCCCAATACCACCTCCTAAGCGTACTAAGATGGGACCACAACGTAGATTGAGAATATATGTAGGTTATGACTCTCCTTCAATTATTCGATATCTAGAACCAAGGACAGGAGATGTCTTCACTGCTCGTTTTACCGATTGTCAATTCAATGAGACAATCTTCCCGCCGTTAGGGGGAGATAAGATAGTTCCTGAAGAACGTATTGTTCCTGTAGAACAACCCGTTCCTGAAGAACGGCGAGAATTAATTTGGAATACTTCCACTCTATCTCATCTGGATCCATGAACTTCATAATGTGAGAATGAAGTTCGGAGAATTGTGCACTTATAAGAAATTGCAAACAGATTACCTGATGCCTTTAACGATACAGCAAAGGTAACAAAGTCACATGTGCCAGCTATGAATGCACCTGCCATGATTAATGTCCTCGTAGAACGAAGTCAACATACGGCAGCAAAAGAATCTGCGATACGCCAGAAGTGTGGCAGACCTATAGGTTCAAAGGATTCAACTCCGCGGAAAAGGAGAAATGAGCAATCATCATCATATCCTCTCGAAGAGGCATATAACTTTCCTGAAGAGGTTCCTCCAGAAGAGGCACATAATGCTCCTGAAGAGGTTATGACAAAATCCGTTCTCTCTAAAATAATGGAAGTCCCTGGTGAGATTTTGGAAGCCCCTGAAGAGGCACCGGTACTGGAAAATGAAGAGATCTTTATACTTTATAATTATTCAAAAGAGAGATGGAATAGAAATGAGATTATCATTGATGACGCATTTGCATATGCGGTAGCTACACAAATATCAAAGGAAAATCATGATGATGATTGGGACACGGAACCACGTTCTATAAATGAATGTCGACAAAGAAAGGATTGGCCACAATGGGAAAGTGCCATCAAAACAGAGTTAAAGTCTCTCAACAAACGTGGTGTGTTCAAACCTATAGTACAAACCCCAAATGATGTTAACCCTATAGGTTACAAGTGGGTGTTTGTAAGAAAAATGAATGAGCTGAATGAAATTACTAGATATAAGGCACGATTAGTGGCACAAGGTTTCCTGCAGAAACCTGAGATTGATTATGAGGAAACATACTCCCCTGTTATGGATATAACAACATCCAGATATTTAATAAGTTTAGCAGTTTCTCAAAATCTAGAAATGAGACTCATGGATGTTGTAACTGCTTACTTATTTGGGGATTTAGACACAGAAATCACATGAAAATCCCGTAAGGATTTCCTTTGCCTGAAGTAAAGCCAAGGAGAACGTACTCAATCCAATTAAGGCGATCATTGTCCGGCTTGAAGCAATCTGGAAGAATGTGGTACAATCGTCTTAGTGAATACTTGTCTAAAAAGGGGTACAAAAACAATCACATTTGCCCGTGTCTATTTATAAAGAAATTCTTGAAGGGATTTGCAATATTAGCAGTTTATGTAGATGATATAAACTTAATAGGGACTCCAGAAGAGCTCGAAGAAACTGCTAATTATTTAAAGAAAGAATTTGAAATGAAAGACCTTGGAAAAACGAGATTCTGTCTCAGATTGCAAATCAAAAGAAATTTTAATAGAATGTTGGTCCATCAATCTAATTATACCGAGAAAGTTTTAAAAAGATTCGATATAGATAAGGCACATCCATTAAGCACCCCCATGGTTGTCCGGTCTCTTGATATAAAAAAAGATCCGTACCGTCCCATCAAGGAAAATGAAAAAGTATTGGGTCCCGAAGTACCATACTTAAGTGCTATTGGAGCATTGATGTACTTGGCACAATGCACCATACCAGATATTGCATTTTCTGTGAATCTACTTGCCAGATATAGTTACGCACCAACTCAAAGGCACTGGATTGGTATTAAACATATCCTACGATATCTGCGTGGAACAACTGATTTGGGAATATTTTATGCTTACGATGATAAAGATTCTAGTTTTGTAGGATATGCAGATTCAGGTTATCTTTATGATCTTCATAAGGGTCGATCACAAACAAGTTTTGTGTTTCTAAACTGTAATGTTGTCATTTCTTGGCGTTCTACTAAACAGACTTTGGTAGCTACTCCCTCCAACCATGCTGAGATTTTGGCTCTTTATGAAGCCAGTAGGGAATGTGTATGGCTAAAATCTTTGATTCAACATGTTCGTAGTTTTTGTCAATTACCTTCTATTGCAGGTATCCAATATATTATCTATGAAGATAATGAAGCATGCATAAGACAGATTCGAGAATGTTTCATTAACGAAGACGAGACTAAACATATAGCACCGAAGTTCTTCTTCACTCATGAACTTCAGAAGAACAATGAAATTGAAGTCAAGCAAGTTCGTTCAAGTACTAACCTGGCTGACCTGTTACCAAATCTTTGCCAAAATCAATATTCCAAAAGTTTGTATATAAGACAGATTCGAGAAGGTTTCATTAACGAAGACGAGACTAAACATATAGCACCGAAGTTCTTCTTCACTCATGAACTTCAGAAGAACAATGAAATTAAAGTCAAAGCAAGTTCGTTCAAGTACCAACCTGGTTGACCTGTTTACCAAATCTTTGCCAAAATCAATATTCCAAAAGTTTGTATATGAGATTGGCATGCGTAGAGTTCATCATCAAACTATGTAAATGGTTGCTATCATCAGGGGGAGTTGTATATCAAGGAGCATCCTGAAGTATGTTACCTATGTACATTTGTGCGTTGTACTCTTTTTCCTTCTCTAGGTTTTATCCCATTGTGTTTTCCTAGTTAAAGTTTTAACGAGGTAGCATTATGCACGTCCAACGCCAGTTCAATGATCTTGAAGAATGTTGTACTCTTTTTCCCTTCGCTTTGGTTTTTTCCCACTAGGTTTGTCCTTAGCAAGGTTTTTAATGAGGCAACTGTCATTGAATGGTGGTCATCCAAGGGAGAGTGTTATAAGATATAGATCTTGGGTGGATGCCCACTTAAGATAAGTTAGGGTTAGATTTAGGGTTTCTATCTTATGAGACCACTTTGCCTATAAATAGGCCTCTCTACCTTTGTATTTGATACAATTAAAGAGATAATAGAAAAGCTCTCTCTTCTCCCTCTACTCTTCGTTCTCTCAGTCTCTCTCCTTATTATAACAGGTCTATCTAAATAAAGAATCAAGGTCACTCCTATTATCATCATTTTCTACTGTCTTCAATATAATTCTATTTCTCTCTGTCAATAAGAGAACTTTCATTTTTTCCATTTATTTACTTGTGAATTCATTGTATTTGATTATAGCAAATTCAATATTTTTTTTTGTCTCTTTTTAGTACCATCTCAAGTCTCATTTGCATGCTTAGGTTAGATCAGTGTTCAACCCATTTTAAAATATGAGCTTCTTGAGACAATTTGTGCAATTATTAAACGTTTCAATTTAAGAAGTAAACATATTTTAATTCATTTACTTTTAGTTCATCATTTTTTATTCGAGAAATTTTAATTATGTCATTTTAATTTTCTATGACAACCATTTTACAATAAAACCAAACTCAAATGAATATATAATATATGGAATTGAACAATAAAAATAGTAAGTTTCATAATTAATAAGAAAATAATATTATTATTGAAAAAAGAAAAACTCGCGACAACGGCGTGGAGCTAAAGAGGAGGCAGGAAACTTTCCATGTAACTGATGTGCTACCATGCACGCTCGCCGAGGGAGAAAGGGTGGAGTTTGGTTTTTTTCCTTTTTTTGTGTGTAGCTTTAATTTTTATAAATTGTGATGTAAATGGAGTGGAACACTACGATAGATCCCATCTATTAAAAATCATAATCATTAAAACAAACATCCTTGCTATTTTTGGGATACCTCAAATTTTCACCTCATTTTGGGTTATTTTCACGATCAAATTGATTCTCTGATAAAAAAAAAATACAAAATACTGGAGTTTTCCAAATAAGAATCTTTCTATGATTTGAACTCTCCATCATGCCTTTTGTCTCTTAAGAAACTCCTAATATCATCCTATTTCTATCAAGGGAATTTGAGTATTAATGGGTCCTAGTGGCTAAGTGTCACTAATCTAAGGAATTTCAAGTATTTTTTTTTTGTTTTGATTATATGATTTTTTTTTTTTTTTTGAGAATGTGAAATTCTGATTTCTAGGTTGTCTGGTTTATTTAATCCTTAATCTTTTTTATTTAATCCACTCTCGGTTCTGGGTTGTTTGGTTTCTTTTTTATCTATTGATTTTTATTGTACAATTTTTGTTAAGAACGTGAAACTAATAGTAAAAAAAAATCTCCAATAATATTGGTACATCTAAATAAAGAATTAAGGTCATTCTTATTATCATCGTTTTCTACTTTCTCTAATATAATTCTATTTCTCTATGTCAGCAAGAGAACTTTCATTTTTTCCATTCATTTACTTTTAAGTTCATTGTATTTTATTAGAGCACTTCAATAATTCTTTTGTTTCTTTGTGTCATCATTTTCTACTTTCTCCAATATAATTCTATTTTTCTATGTCAACAAGAGAACTTTCATTTTTTCCATTCATTTACTTTTAAGTTCATTGTATTTTATTAGAGCAATTTCAATAACTCTTTTGTTTCTTTGTGTCGCTTTTTAGTACCGTCTCAGGTGTTATTTGCATGCTTAGTTTAGATCAGTGTTCAACCCATTTTAAAATGTGAGCATCTTGAGAGAATTCGTGCAATTATTAAACGTTTTAATTTGAGAGGTAAACCTTTTTTAATTCATTTACTTTTGAGTTCATCATATTTTATTTGAGCAATTTTAATTATTTCATTTTAATATGATTTATACCAAAGAATCATCATTTTAAAATTTCTATAGATTTGTAATATTTTTATGGTTTTTATTTGTATGGTTTTCATAGATTGTGAGTTTCTTTTTTCCCCTTTTTTGTTTCAACTTTTGGTTATTGAGTTCTCCTTGGTTTTTCTGTTGTTATTTTAAATCATTTTTTATCATGAGATTTTCTGTGAATTCTCATTTTTCTGTTGTATTTTTTTTATTTTTTTAATGCTTATCATTATGAGTTAATTATTTATTTTACTTCCATTGGGTTCTTTAAGTTCTCTTTGTGAAATCATTTTATAGATTTTTCTTATTTCTTTTATGGCTTCATATTTTCATTTTTGAGTATTAGATTATCATAAGTTGGTTTGGTTCTTCTAAATTTCTTTTATCATTGTATTGTCTATGAATCTTTATTTATATATATTTTTATAGCCTTTTTAAGAAAATTTATTTCATTTTATTTTGTATTTCTTTTATTATAATTTCTCACTTGTGATGCGTTTTTAGTTTTTTTTTGTTTTATGATTGTTTTTCATGAATTTGTGGGTTCTTTTGTCTTTGCCTTTTTGTGCTCCATTTTTGAGGGTTTTTTTTTCTCATGAGTGTTTGATTCTTTTAAATTGCTTCTGTTATTGTGTTAATTCTGGATTTTCATTTCTATGTGTCTTTCAAATTTTATTGAATTTTATTCATAGTTTATATTGTTTGTTTGTTTTCATTTTGTTTTTTAGTTTTCTTGATCATTAATCTTCAATTTTTATGGGCTTCTGTTTTTTTTTTTTTTTTATTATTATTATTATTATATGGTATTAGGTATTAAATTCTTATGGACTTCTTTTTCTTTTCTCTCTCTCTCAGACTAAAACTTTTTGTATTTAATTTTAAAGAAACTGATAATAAAGTTTTTTTTTATAAATTTTAATATTATGATTATTTTGCCCGTGTTTTTCTAGTCAGGAATTGTGCATAAACGTAAGAGAAGTCCTTGAGCTATAGCTTAAATGGGACGTGGATGAGTGAGATATTATTTTCCAATGTAAACAATAAGCCGAAGAATAAAGAAAGAAAATTAAAAGAGAGTTCAATCTACGCTGTCCATCCACTTCTACAATGATCTAGACCTTCCATCTAGGTTTTACTCATCACGCAGACTTCGATCATGTTGTAACGCTAGACTCAGAACACATGTCCATCCATTATTAACTAATGGGATATTTAAGGATTAAATACTAACCAGTCTAGAAAAAAAAAAATAAAAGTTCTTTTAGCCCCCTCACAGGAAATGTAGAAATCGAATTTATTTTGGGTTTTTCCTTGTAAAAAAGCGTATGCATTAATAATTTGCTCTAGGGAAAGTGTTCCACAGGTTTCCACCGCAAACACATTTTTGAAGAGGGAAAGCTTAAAAAACAATTACAAATGGAATCTCACGGATGCTCCAAAGCCTACCAAAAACTTATAAGAGGGAAAGCTTGAAAAAACTGTAAGGAGAATTTTAAAACCCTGGGGTCTATTTGGTAACTTCGCTAATAAAGTGAAGTGAGGTAAAGTATCAAATAAAGAGACAAGAAAAAAGAAGAGGAGTCAAATAAAATAGTGATGACTTTTTTCATTTAGGAAAATGAAAATGTAATTTTTTTTTTCTTTTTTTTTATAAAAGATGGATGTGGTTTTTGAAATATGATAATTTTTTATTTGAGCCGTTTTCTTTTATGATCTCTTGAAATGGTCCTTACCTCACTTCACTAGAACTCGTATGGAGAATCAATTTCAAAGGAACGGTTGGATACAAGGTGCGTTGTAAATTGTTGAAATCTACGTCAACCTTATCTGATACCCCTACGGCCCCAGCTATAATCACACATAGACATTCCCAATCGTCCCTTGAAGTGATGTCTGTCCCAATTTGATTGTGATATAACCATCATCTACTATTGGACTGCGTCAAAATTAAAATAACACATTATTAAATTTAAAGCCTTAAAATTAAGAGTTTAGATGATATGCATGGTTTCACCTTACGGTGGACATGCATTTAGGTGATCCCGGCCGACACAATTGTAGTGTACTTTAAAAAGGAGAATTTGAGTCATTTTCTAATGCCACATGAAATTGGTAATTAGTTTATTTTGTCTCTTACAATGATTGAATTATTAAATTGATTCTTATATCTTTAGTCGGTCTCTTTATCATTGGAGTTCTATGTTAGGGGGTATTTTAGAAGCATATTTTATTTTAGAGATATTTTATACGAAATATAAAAGAAATGATATTGGCTTTTACTGAATATAAGGGTCAAGAACTCATGGACCCATGTCTATTTTGACTTTTAAGTTCTAAAGAATTTGTTGTGCTAGGGCCTAGGAATCTAATGGCCCCTAGCACAAATAGTATAAAAACACCATATTGATTATTTGTGCCATATGATGCAATGTAATAATATGCATAATAAAAAAGATCTCATTCTAGGCATTGAAGCTATCACCATATATCGCAATTAAGTTAGAAATGAACAATGGAGTATATTTTTGGGTTATGCACCTTCAACCTGCAACCCATTTTTAAATAAAGGTTTTTCCCTATAGCTTATCTTTAGAAATGAGTTTTTCCTCCACCTTTCAAAAACTTTAATTTTTCCTACACATTCTCAATGACAATGGAATTGTCAAAACTACCCAAACCTTTTATTGAGGCATCTTCATTCCTTGATTTTTATGTTTTTTCCCCTCTTGGTATGATTTTTATTTTCATATTTCTTTATCAAACATTTGGTCATTGCACCCTGTGTGGCCCACCTCTATGTGTACAATCTACATTTACATATTAAAGTAAAATACGATACAATGAATATATTTGGAGTGGTTGTTCATATGATCAAAACTTTAAACAATGAAAGGTGGGGCTCAAATAAGATAAATTTATTATATCTCCTTTTTTATATACAAATTGGTCTTTTTTCTATGACCAGCACATTTTATGGGTCCTAACACAAAAATCACATTGATTGATAGATAGTAAGGATGGAAGGCTCATGAAACTTTAATGGCTTGTAGTGATTATGGCCGATTTTATTGCATGAAATTAAATCTTAGAAATTATATAGAACCACCTTACCACTAATATCTTAGCTCGAAAATATAACATGGCTTACTTATCTGCATGGAATTAAATTATCAAATATTTAAAAGAAATGAATTCATTATTGTTAAAATATGATCTATTAGTATGTATTTGAAATTCTAAGAATTCAAAAGAACTCATTCTGCCATGAAACATATGATCTATTTGTTCATGTGAAACTAAACTCCTACAAATTCAAAGGAACTTATTTTACCATAAAATCCATTCTCTTGATAATTTATAACATGTTTGTTTGCATGAATATAATTCCAACAAAATCAAAGAAACCCATTTTATCATGGATTCCTTATTTTAAAAATATAATTGGAGATTCTTTTATTTTCATTTAATTAAATTCCTAGAAAATGGTGTCGTCATCTTGTCAATTAAAAAAATATTGAAAAAAAAAAAACTATAAAGTTATTGACCATTTCCTTCATTTGAAGATTAATGTCAATCTTGAATTTAGCGTATATTATAATATTGGATAATTGTTAAACTGCTTAGTTCAAAGTCTTTTGAATGAAATTCCCAAACAATAACAATATTGAAATAATTTTTCTAGTATTTAAATCTAGAAATATTTTATTATGTACATATCCATCCAAACATTCCCTAAGATCTAAAAGAATATAAGAAAATGCATATTAGATCACCACTTGTCAATTATAGAATAATGCTATATATTTTCATCCAAACACATTTATACCATTGCATTTTCAACCAACAAATGCAATAATACAAGTTTAAATGCTTTTATTGACCAAATCTCAACCTATTTACAAGAATACATTTTTATTATGTTATAGTCTACACTATGAGTATTTTAGTTCTAAAATGGTTTAATTGTAGCTAGGGAAAGACATTCAGATTTTGGTAAGGTGGAGGGAAAAGTCATCTCTAAAGATAAGTAGAGGGAAAAGTCATCTCTAAAGGTAAGTTATAGGAAAAACTCTCTTTTAAATATTGATAGACTTGGCGGAGTCCAAGAAATCGCATAGTGAACATTTGTATATTTTTGTGTCATTTTAGTATGGTTCCTCTACTAAAAGCATTATATACAATTAACTATTATACAGTACGGTAAATGAAATACCCCTGCCTGCGTTTTTACTTAATAAATTAAAGATATAAATATGAGCTGTAGTCACATCTCACAAACACATGAAGCCGACCAACATTTTTTTTTTTTTTTTTTTCATTTTTTTCTGTTTGAAAGACCAACATCCTTTTGAACGGTAGATTGGACTCTTTTTTTTCTAAAGTCTCCTATCTCAGCCTCCAAAGTCAAATCTATGGATTCGACTTTGGAGGCTGAGATAGAAGACGTTAGGCTGTCCAAGCAAGGTTTTCGTGGAATAGGACTTGACCTATCCCACTAAAAAATGGTAGATTTGACTTTCGAATCTGAAATGGGAGACTTTTGGCTGTTCAAAGTCTTCGTGGATTAGGACTTGAAATATCCCACTAAAAAATGGTAGATTTGACTTTGGGGGCTGAGAAATGAAACTTTAGACTTTTCAAGGTCTTCATGGATTAGGACTTGACCTATACCACTAGTGTCATTGGTGCATGTGATTATACTATGGTAGTAAGTTGTTATAGGATTTAATTTGATGCATTCGGCCTGTTCTGTTTTGAAGTGTTAAGTTTTCATCTGTCCTGATTTGGAATCTGAGTAAAATCGAAGCCCAATTTTATAATTTATTCTATTTTTAAAATTTTCCCATAAAATATATGAGGGAACAATTGGTGCACAAGCATTTGATTTTTTATTTATTTAATGGCGTAGAGGCGTAGAAGAGAGAATATGTATCCATCTAAAGACACGCCAAAGTATAGGTAACCTTTCTCGGTGGAGTACAAGCATTTGATGGTGATGTGAGTCATGTCCATATCCCAAAGACCCAGACTCGCTCTCTCTACGATTCGTAATGGAGTCCATGGGGCCCACCTATTGATGCGCATGCTTACTACATGTGGCTTGGCCAATAACCAGGCCAGCTGTAGCTGTACCATCTCAATAATGGCAAGACGGAGCCTCCTTTTTTGACAGCGTAATGCAGTGGTCCTTTCCGTTGTTGTTTTTTTGACTTCTAAAAAATTTAATTATATATATATATATATATATATACATATATGGGAAATATTCATGTGCATCTATCCCTCACCATAGGGGGATGGGCACTTTTCCTTTTTACACATGAAGACAAGGGAGTGTACCTCATCCTATGTAAAAACTCACTTTTTGTACTTATAATTATGGAAGTGTCCCTCACCATATGGTGAGGAACAGTGATTTTTGCACATGGTCAAGGGAGTGTACTTACTTGATCATAGTATAAAAGTGATGGAAGTGTCCCTCACCATATGGTGATAGATCGTTGATATTCAATACGGATACAAGGGCTCCTATCTTATCTCTTTCACAAAAGTACCTCTCATAGATAAATATATATATATATATATATTGAATACGGACACATCTTACACAAGTACTCTCGAAGTGAAAGTGGTTTCAAATTGAAATTCGCTTCAATTAAGTTTGACTAATCTAATTTAATTTAATTTGACCATAGCAAATGGATTGAGTAATGGTAAATTAGGTTGGGCCGAAATCACAAAACCTGATTAATCTGATTAATCTAATCTAATTGAAATTCACAAAACCTGATCGTGTATTTTTAATGACATGGTAAAAATTAATCATAGTAAATGCCGAAATCGAACTTAGGGCAATATGTATTTCAAAGGGGCAATCATGCTGCTACACCACATAGCATCTTTTTGTTAATAGTTATCAATAAAAACTTAAAATTAGTTAATGAGGAAGGGACCCAGCCCCACTTTGGAATATTGACCGAGAGTTGAAATTTATCTACGAGATATTTATAAAAATAACTATATTTTTTAGAATATTGACCCCCATAAATACTTACTGTTATTATTTTCATACTCATGCATTGTACTTTAAGCATGGGTGATCAAACTTTTGAAATAACTATTTTATATGATTTCTTATATAGTCATTAATTTTCTATGACAATAATTTTATAATAAAACTAAATTCAAATGAATATATAATATATGGAATTAATCAACAAAAATAGTAAGTTTCATAATTAATAAGAAAATGACAATATTATTGAAGAAAAAAAAACTCGCGACAACAGCGTGGAGTTAAGGAGGAGGTGAGAAACTTTCAAAGTAACTGATGTGCTACCATGCACGCTTAGCGATGGAGAAATGGTGGAGTTTGATTTTTTTTTCTTTTGTATGTGTGGCTTTAACTTTTATAAATCATGATGTAAATGGAGTGAAATACTATGATAGACCCCATCTATTAAAAATCATAATCATTAAAACAAACATCATCGCTATTTATGTGATACCTCAAATTTTTACCTCATTCTGCGTTATTCTCACAGTCAAATTGATTCTCTGATAAAAAAAATACAAACTACTAGAGTTTCTCAAATAAAGTTTTTTCTGTGATTTGGACTCTCCATCATGCCTTTTGTTTATTAAGAAACTCTCAATATCATTATATTGCTATCAAGGTATTAGCATTTGAGTGTAAATGGGTCTCAGTGTCTAAGTGCCACTAATCTAAGGAATTTCAAGTATTTTTGTTTTTTATGATTATATTATTTTTTTAATTTTTTTTTAGAATGTGAAATACTGATTTCTGGGTTGCCTGGTTTATTTAATCCTTAGCCTTTATTATTTAATCCACTCTCAGTTCTAGGTTTTCTAGTTTTTTTTTTTTATTATTGATTTTGATTGTACACTTTTTGTCAAGAATGCATAACTAATGATAAAAACATTCTCCAATAATATTGGTACATCTAAATAAATAATTAAGCTCATTCTTATTATCGTCATTTTCTACTTTCTCCAATATAATTCTATTTTTCTATGTCAACAAGAGAACTTTCATTTTTTCCATTTATTTACTTTTCAGTTCATTGTGTTTTATTAGAGTAACTTCAATAACTCTTTTGTTTCTTTGTGTTTATTTTTAGTACCATCTCAGGTGTTATTTGCATGCTTAGTTTAGATCAGTGTTCAACCCATTTTAAAATATAAGCATTTTGAGAGAATTTGTGCAATTATTAAACGTTTCAATTTGAGAGGTAAACCTTTTTTAATTCATTTACTTTTGAGTTCATCATATTTTATTTGAGTTATTTTAATTATGTCATTTTAATATGATTTATACAAAACAATCATCATTTTAAAATTTCTATAGATTTGCAATATTTTTATGGTTTGTATTTGTATGGTTTTCATAGATTGTGAGTTTCTTCTTTTCCCCTTTTTTTTGTTTCAGCTTTTGGGTATTGGGTTATCCTTGGTTTTTTTTCTTTTATATCACTTTTTATCATGGGTTCTTATGTGAACTCTCATTTTTCTATTGTATTTTTTTAATTTTTTTAATGCTTATCATTATGAGTTAATTATTTATTTTACTTCCATTGGGTTCTTTAAGTTCTCTTTGTGTGAAATCCTTTTATGGATTTTTTTTATTTCTTTTGTGGCTTCAGATTTCTATTTTTGAGTATTAGATTATCATAAGTTGATTTGGTTCTTCTAAATTTCTTTTATCATTGTATTATCTATAGATCTTTATTTATATATATTTTTATGGCCTTTTTAATAAAATCTATTTCATTTTATTTTGTATTTATTTTATTATAATTTCTCACTTGTGATGGGTTTTTAGTTTTTTTTTATAATGATTTTTCATGAATTTGTGGGTTTTTTTTGTCTTCGCCCTTTTGTGCTCCATTTTCGAGTTTTTTTCTTTTTTTTTTTTTCTCATGGATGTTTGATTATTTTAAATTGCTTATGTTATTGAGATAATTATGGATTTTTATTTATATATTTTATTTCTATGTGTCTTTCAAATTTCATTGGATTTCATTCATAGTTTATATTGTTTGTTTGTTTTGATTTTAATTTTTAGTTTTCTTGATCATTAATCTTCACTTTTCATGGGCTTGTGATTTTTTTTAAAAATTATATGGTATTAGGTATTGAATTCTTACGGACTTCCTCTTCTTTCATCTCTCTTAGACTAAAACATTTTGCATTTAATTTTACATAAACTGATCATAAAGTTTTTTTTTTTTTAAATTTTAATGTTATGATAGCACGGGCATGTTTTTCTAGTATATTTTGAAGTAAGTTGTTTGCCGATTACTCCATATTATAATACATATTAAATTCAAGATTGCGCTCAGTTTTTAAATCAAAGAAATGGTCAATAACTTTATGATTTTCTTTTAATATTTTTTTGAAAATGACAAGACAACGGCAACACATCTCCTAGGGATTTAATTCCATGAAAAAAAAAATATATCCAATTAAGTTTTTAAGATAAGGAATTAACGTTAAGTGGGTTTCTTTGATTTTTAAAGAATTCTATTTATAGTAACATGAGTTCCTTTGAATTTGTAGGAATTCAATTTCATGTGAATAAATAGGTCTTATCTTTCATGACATAATTGGTTCTTTTAAATCCTTGAAAATTCAGATCCATGCTAATTGACTGGCTCAATCATATTTTAACGATAATGAATTTATTTATTTATTTAAATGCCCGAGAATCCAACTCCATGCAAATAAACAGGCCCAACTATATATTTAGGATAAGAAATTAGTGGTAAAGAGGTTTATTATAATTCCTAAGAAATATTTTCATGCAATAAAATCGGCTCTAAACAGGACATTTAACTAAAATCTCATGAGTCTTCCATCCTCACCATTTATCAATCAAATTGATTTTTGGTCTTAAGATCTTTGAAAATGTACATTTTTGGATCATGGACAAAAGGAACAATATTCTTGTAAAGAAATAGATAAATTCAGTGCCTTAATTCGGTGTTGTTTCCTTTTAGCTTCTTGCTTTCTTTGGTGTTGTCTTGTTTTGTGTTGTGCGATTTTTGCTTCACTTGTTTGTAAGCTTGTCAGTATAGTCCTTTTGTATTGCTTGCTATTAATAAAAAAGTTACCATTAAAAAAAATAATAATTGGTCTTTCCTATTCAAGTCTCATTATGTTTGTTGCATTAGATTTTACTTCAATATGTAATTGTGGATTGTTCACATAAAGGTGGGCCACACATGACATAATGACCAAAGGTTGGATAAACGAGGAGGAAAAGAGAAATCATACTAAGAGGGGAAAAAGTAAAAAACAATGAGGGCATGTTTGGGTATTGTCCTCACACGGATCTTGCAAATGGGTAATGTCCTCGCATGGATTTTGCAATTCCACGGAGGCAAAGAAGCACCAAAATTACAAGGAGTGACTCTTCATGTGTTTTTCAAATCTGGAATGCAGCGACTACTGTCATCAGAAATCCTCATAGAGGAAAGTATGATTCTAGGGGAATGATAGAAAATTCCTCTCCAAACTTGCCTTGGATGTGGGTGCTCAAGAAAAAAGAATGTATGGGTAGTTCTGTCATTTCCCCATATGGAGGATGTGCGGGGAAAATTAGAGTTTTTGTAAAAGAGGAGAAAAAACTCATCTCTAAATACAAGCTACAGGGAAAAAACTCTTTATTCAAATATATTACACATGATCAATTTTATGATGGGCTCAAAGCATTTAGAGTGAAATTATTTATTTCCAATACATATCTCATTCAAAAGAACCCTTTAGCCTCTAGAAATTGAATTATAAATCAAGCAATTAGAATGGCTTATGGAGCTGAATTTGATACATCGCACGGTCTCAAAAGGCCCTCACAGATGAATCCGCCCAGTCCTGTGTACGAACCGCTTCAACGAAAATGGAACTCACCCATGTATGCAAGTACTCTTTTTTGGTTCAGACCTGGAGGTGGGTCACTAAAATAAAAAAAAAAAAAATCATGAGATTTTTGTCCTTTTCCTATTCCCATGTCTGGACTTCACTCATAATGGGCTCCACTCGTTTACACCCTTATCTCATGAATTGATTCAAGTGCTCCTGCAGTCCATGCTACCAGTCTAAAGTCAACGTGGAAAATGCCGGTCTTCGATCGTTTTGCCTCGCTTGGTAGACTTTAAATTAACCAGTTTGATCCACACCTTGTATATGTGTGGAGGAGAGGCGTAGAGGGGCTTTCATTCCAGGTAAGAAGAGACTTTGGGAATCCTGAGACAGAGAGAGAGAGAGAGAGAGAGAAGATGAAATTGCTATGGAGTTCTTTCGTGAGCTTACTGATCTTTGTGGTGTTGGCTCATGCCCAACCAGGTTAGCAGCTTTATACATCTTTCCTGTAGTGTTATATATTTTGAAAACACCATACAAAAGCATATCAGGTTGAGTTGCATGATTTATAATGTTTAGAATGTCCGAATGGCTGT
The DNA here is from genome assembly GCA_003546025.1 of Camphora micrantha. Classification (NCBI taxonomy): domain Eukaryota; kingdom Viridiplantae; phylum Streptophyta; class Magnoliopsida; order Laurales; family Lauraceae; genus Camphora; species Camphora micrantha. Next base: position 77,193,720 of record QPKB01000002.1, read on the forward strand.
CTGTGTTCAGAAATCGCAAAAGAAAATCACCTCGGCTTGATTAGGCTCCAACTGATCAAGGTTCAGTTGCAGTCTCATAAGCAAAGTTCGTCTAGATTCAGCTTTTCGCATAGTTCGTTAACATGTAAGAGAGTGGGCTAAACTCAAGCTAAGCTTGTAAAGGAGCTCATAATTATGTATCTAAAACATAATATATATTATTTGGTGAAAATTAAATCATATTATTGATTTAAACATAAATTTTGAAAAACATCCAGACTATTCCTTCCTGCCTTTTTAGGGTAACGGACTGACCTGCTCTTCTCGTACGGTCAAACAAGACCTTCTACACTCATTAGCCCTGCTTCAATTAGCACCAGCCCAAATTTGATACCCAACAAATTAGTCTAGGCCGTTCAATTAATCATATAAATTTTGGGCCTTACAACCTTACATAACAGTTGGGGCAAAGACATCTTTGATGTCCCAAACAGTTACTGCCCTCGATTAAACATTTCTAATTTTTTTCATATAGAGAGGTAATACAAAACCTTTCAAACCAATAAGTTCCTCTTGATTTTCGATCTTTTACATGGGCCCAAATACTTAGATCAGTCATAGACTACGAAAGGTCTGGATGTTCATGACAATAACTCCAATTTAAATTTTGTCAAAAAAATGAATCAAATTCAATTAATTGGGTTAAATAAAGATATAACATATTTAAATTCGAGAAACACAAGATAGCCCAATGGTAAGGTTATCTCACTCCCACCTAAGTGCAAGGGGATCTACGGCCCCCAGTTACTGGCGAAGGCACAAATGCAGAAGTTTCCTGTGGCAAATCATAGATGCAAGAGATTTAACCAGATGATGATTATTATTTAGATCAGTGCTGAATTAAGATGAGTACTAATTACCGGGGAGTTAGTAATTGTGAGGGCTAGCCCGAGCCCAATCTGGCATAGCTTGGATATGTGATTAGGGTCCGATTAATAATTGGGTCGGGCTAGGATTAAGTGATGGAAAGCCCCTGGCCTGACTTGCATAAGAATCGTCCGTAGATTCACCATGCTTGGACCTGCTGAAGAGAGCCAGTAATTCTGCCCCAGATGCCCATCAGGTTACACAAGAAGGAAGCTTCTGTATTGTTAATCACATTAATAAGCAGGAGGAATCCAACTGATTAGTTTTGACCCACAAGCTAAGTTTGTGGAAGACGCATAGAGGCTAAGAACCAAGAGATCTAAAGCTATGATTTATTTCATATTTACATTGTGACATAGAAAGAAATGTTTTCACCTTTGTAAACTTCAAACTGCATGCGATCCAATAATCTAAATAACCTTGATTTTGGTCATGTTGTAAAATAATCTTATAATTCTTGTACTGCTTTAGCTTCGCTGGCTCATCAAAATTTAGGTTAAGTTGTAGAAGAGCAGAACTTATACAGAAAACCCCCAAATAGTTGAGATTAAGTTGTGATAATAGCAATAATATCAAGCACGTGTATCTTTTCCACATTTTTATTTAAGAACCTGATTTATTTTTTTATAGTTGAATATTTTTCATGAGATCAATCCAATGATGATTATCACTCAGATTTATTCGTTTTTATCATTTTTCCTATGAATTATTATGATTGTACGGTGTGAGCAGCTTAAATTTATGGAGAATATTATTAACGTAAACACACAGTTTTTTTTTTTTTCCCTTTCCTACTCATTAGCTCTCTCTTCATACGCACACATGCACACCACACACACCGAGATTTGGCACTCTGTCATTCATGTTGATCATTAAGATTCTGGTGCCCTTCCCACTTTTTCAAATGTCTATCATGCGGACATCTTTGGAGTCCTTACTAAAATACCATTTTTGTTCAAATGGTTCTCATTTTTCAAGTCAAGGTACGTGGTGGAAGACCTTGCTGACCTCTAAATTGCCCTTGAATGTCAAGCTTCTATTAGGGATGTAAATGAGTTGGTTCGGTTTGGGCCCATGGTGAATTTGAAACCAGAACCATTAATAAGAAAATGGAACCAGAACCAGATCCGGTTCCGTATATGGGATAGGTCCAAGTCCGGGTCCGAGTCTAGGTGGAGAATGATGTGGAAAAAAAACTAGTTAAGAGGGGTTCTCGAAAACTGATATTATATGTGGGCATCCGGGTCCACGGGTCAAAACCAAAGTGGACCCGGACCCGTTTAGGTAATAGGTTCGAAAAGGACCCAGACCCGTTTATTTATCGTGGCCTAAATAAGGACCCAAACCCGGTTCTTAATAGGTCAGGATCTCCGGGTAATAGGAGAATCAGGGACCCCATTTACATCCCTAGCTTTTATTCTAGGTGGCCCAACATGTTGGTTTGTTCTTAAAAAATATCTCTAATTTAAATTCTGAACAACAACTCATTTGTAGTTTAATGGTAACCACCATTAAACTTATCACAACTTGAACCATGAATTCTTACGGCCCCAACGTAGTTAGGATAAGCGATGATGATGATGATGATGATGAAGAATTCAATTGTAGTTTAATACTACAATGAACTTGATTACATTTAAGTTACTTAAACTTTGTTAAGAAAACATGTTTGTTCTAGCGATCCAGAAATGTATTCCACTCATGAAATTCAATTTACGATCCAATAATCCAAGGTAAACTTGACTTTGGTCAGGTTTCATTAAGTAGTGGAAAGACAAGACTCAAAGAAAAGGATTTAAATAGTTGAGATTATGCCATGATAATAGTGATAAGTTTGAGCATGTATACCCTGTGCCCCCTGTTTTCAAGGTAAGAAACTTAGTTTATGGAGTCTGGATCACCTATCGTAGCTGCTATACCTTCAACGTGAGTGGACCAATTCCAGTCCACCATGTCATCCAGACAGACTGTTATTGGTCCACTCATGGTGAAGGTCTAACAACTATGATAGGTGATCTGGACTCCAATTTATGATATGGAACTAATTATTTCATATGGGATTTATCTATTGGTCGTATTTTCACTTTGCTAACATTTTTTTTTTTTTTCCTTCCTAGCTATGATTGTATGATATAGGCAGCTTAAAATTACGTGCCCAATATATGGAGTAATATATTAGGGTGTTTTTTTTTTTCTTGTATATACCCCCATAAGATTTATAGAATTTGTATATTACTCCTATATGTGGATAAAATGTTTAGTGATCCATCCATATTTTTATATTTTAATACCTTTTATATACATAAAATCAGTAGTCCTAACGAGAATGAGCAATTCCATTGAGGTTAGTGTTAAATTGTTATAATAATGATAACTTTGCCCTCACATCTATTATGCAAAAGTGGATCATTATATACTAAAATACCATTATTTTATCTCAAGTCCTAAGAGTCTCTCTCTCAATAACTTTCTCATGCATGTGAAGCCTAATAATATATTTTGAAACTTTCATCAATAGTTGAGTTGTGCATGGACCGCGGCACTTATAATTAGTACAGGTGTTGGTTGTTCATTATGATTGATTTGGCTTTAATGACATGGGCCCTATATAAATAATATTGGATTCCTGTAGGGTTCCTCTATACCCAAATGTGCCCTAAAAGTACTCTAGTGACTGTCAATGTTATTAGCTTTAGAGAAAAGCAAGTTTAATACTTTTGAAAATATGCATATGGATTAAGAGATGAGCAAAAGAGTGTCACTTCATTATTAAAATTTATAGTGGTTAGCAAGGTTATTGATTTTGGAGACATGAAAGGTATCAAAATAAGAAATAGGGATGTATCAATGAATACTGAAACTACATGGCCTATTTATAAATCCTAAAAACCTTAGAAGGGAATATTGAGCTATTATTATTTAAATGTAAATTTGTAAATGGCATGCTTCAAATGGAGTTAGTTGTAAATGTAGAAGTCATATAGCTAATTTTAAATCCAATGGGCGATGACCATTGACTATCCTTATGATTTCTTTTGAAGATCATTTGTTTATGTGGCAACAGCATATAAGCTCTTGTGCTCTCTTAAATTTTTCAGGCTTTATCAGCATCAATTGTGGAATGGCTGAAGACTCCATCTATATGAACACCATAAACATTACTTACCATTCAGATGCTAAATATATTGAAACGGGGGTAAACAACAATATTCCAGAGGCTTTATTACCTACTACTACACTTCGACAACTCTACAGTAATGTTAGAAGCTTTCCAAATGGAAGCCGCAACTGTTACAACTTAAGTGAAATCACCAAGGGAACCAAGTATCTCCTTCGAGTCCATATGTGGTATGGAAACTATGACGGCAGAAATAGCATACCACAGTTCGACATCTACGTAGGCGTCAACCGTTGGATGATCATCAACGATAGATCTTCAGTACCATTCGTTAGAGAAGTTATTCTAATGGCCAAAAGAAACTATATGTCCGTTTGTCTTGTGAATACAGGTCTAGGAATACCATTCATATCTGCACTCGAGCTACGACCACTGAACAATTCCATGTACAAGGTTGTAAATGAGACACATTCTCTAACACGATGGGATCAATATGACTTGGGTAGATCCAAGTACGATAATGTGGATGTCACTGCGGGTATCAGGTGCACTAAAATTTCTCTCTGAGGGCCTATTTGTTTGCAAGAGAATAAATAGGAATTGAATGCATATGGTGCTTAAAAAGAAAACTAATGGCGGATTTTCAAAAATGTTACTTAGGGTCTATTTGTTTGTATCAAAATACATAGAATTTTTTTAAGTAGTTAAAAACAAAAATCAAAGATGAATTTTCAAAAATGAGCATCAAGTAATCTTTTCTTTTATGAAAATAGAATTAAAGGAGGATGTGAAATCAATTCCTAGAAATTGATCTTTATTTTTAGCCACTTCAAAAAATTCCTACATATTGAATTCCTATCTATTTTAATGCAAACAAATATGCCCCCAAATAACATTTTCTTTTAGGGAAGTAGAGTCAAATGAAGCTTCTATTTGATGGCTATTTTTGAGAATTTATTTATGACTTTTATTTTTAACGACCATTTGTATTCAATTCATGTGTATTTTAATGTAAACAAACATGATTTAAGCTATTCATTAATCATCATGTGTGGTGGCAATCAATATTGATAATGTAGGTACCCGGATGACCCCTACGACCTGCTTTGGAGGCCCTTTGATGATATAAAATGGAGTTCCTTTAACACCTCTTCTAGAGTGACGAACCCGAACGTGGTGTTTCAGCCACCCTCAAAGGTCATGATGACTGCAGTACGTCCAGTCAATGAGAGTGATGCATTGTATTATAATTGGACCGTAGATGATTTATCCTTGCAGTTACAAGTTTACATGCACTTTGCCGAACTTGAGCAACTTAATGCTAGCCAGAAAAGAGAATTCAGTGTATGTTGTGGCGACAACTTATGCTATCACTCAGTTGTTCGCCCAGAGTACCTTGTTACAACCACTGTAGAACCCCCCCAACCATTGACTGGCCAATCTCAGTACATGTGTACTTTTAAGCAAACATCTAATTCCAACCGCCCTCCAATCCTTAATGCTATAGAGGTTTTCGTCATCAGGCAATACAATGAGCCACCAACAAGAGACCAGGATGGTATGTATTTATCTCATTACTCTACTTTGTGTGTGCGTGCGTGAGTAATCAAATATTGCTTATGGGAATGCAACCAAGGCAACAAAATTCAAACCACCATTAAAAAAAAGATAAGAAAACATCACAAGAAGCACCAAGATAAAAGATATATGTGGATCAGCCACAATATGTGGCCTACATTCCCAGGAGACTAATGCAAAGTTTTTCTTACTATTTAAAGGAGATTACAAGACAAGCAAAACTCTATACTTTCTAGAGAATCCACATTCGAAATTCAAGCTTGTTACAACGTTTCTCTCGTCTTCTTGAAAAAACCATTCTCTTGTTTCTTTCAATATCTACAATCACTATTATGGAATTACCTTTCTTTTCTCTACCAGGTTTCCTAAACATGATCCAAATCTACTCTCATGCATGTGTAGTGCGCACACATATAACAGAAACTAGATAGATTGAAGTCTTTCAATAGACACTTTGGATCCGATGCATGTATTTAAATGGTTTGGAATTAAGAAGATAGGCTAATCCCTATTTAGGGGTGAGAGTTCTCTCCAGTGGAAAAATACATGTACCTCATCAGCATATTGATGGACTAGCCATCTACAATAAATCAAATCAATCGATCTTTGATCTTTGTCCAATTGAGGTATTAGTTAAACCCTAGTTGGGTAAAGGACAAGTTTTATTTTGCCCTTCCATTTTTATGTTCATAGATTTAAAGACTAACTACAACTCATTGTTTTACTTTTCATGGATGGTTAATCCACAGTTTTAATATTTAACCTGAGGTGAGGTCATGGGTATTCTTTACCAATAAAAAATAAATAAATAAACTCCAATACTTAAAACCAAACCTCTGCTTCCATTTCTTCCGGTTTCCATCAATTGAACTGTTTTTTTTTTTTTTTTAATCCAAATGCAAGCTGCTTTAAACTCATAATTCATAGCCATGAGTACCTTTTTTTTCCAACTTGTGGAATGCAGTTGAAGCCATCCTAGACATCAAATCGAGTTACCGAGTGAAGAGAAACTGGATGGGCGATCCATGTGTGCCAAAAAGTTACTCCTGGCAGGGCTTGGCTTGCAACTACACCCTTTCATATGCCCCTACTATCTTGTCTCTGTGAGTTCTCCTCCCCCATAAAAATGGCTGATGCAAAGAGTACAATGCTTCTTAGTGTTCATATACCTTGATGTAAATTCATATATTTGCTCTGCAGGAACCTTTCTTCTTTTGGATTGAAGGGAGAAGTAGCTGCTTCTCTTGCAAATCTCAAGTCCATCCAGTCCTTGTAAGTTTTCTATTAAACCACTAAAACAAAATGTGGACCAGTAACCCCAGTCTGAAATTGAAGCCATCGGGTCAGATTTCACCCTTCATGATCTAAATGCACCATAATCTCCACCATCTTTCATGGTTGATGTCTAATCAGTTCACCACTGATCTAGAGAATCAGTGTTACATGAATTGACCAAGGGCTGAAGCATAGCCACATTGTTAGTTTATGTATTCAAGACCCATTTGGGGACTTTAGTATTGGGGCTCTCATAACACTTGTTGGGTTGTGATACCACTTGTTGTGCGCGTGTGTGGAAGCATGAATCTCCACGATCGACAATCAATCAAGCGACACGAGAAAATGAACACCACACACAGTGGAATTAACGTGGTTCGGCAAACTCGCCTGTGTCCAAGACAAAAGAACCCTCTTTTAGCCCCTAAAAAAGCCTTATTATAATTACCAAAATACCCATGACCCTGGACAACTTGGTCTGGACCCGGCCGCCAATTAGATGAGACGATTAGCAATGACCTAACAGTCTAATTTTTGACAAATGGCTAAGCTACTACTAATTTGTCTCTGATGGCCAGTGAACCCCCACAAATATACCACATCTTATAGTAAAAAAACAAGGTGAGCTGCAAAGGATCTTGACCTTTTGTTGTGCATGTCTAGATCTGGAAAGGTTCACTCTGGTTTTTCTAAATATAAAGGGAGGATGTGTGGGATGCATACAAGAGCATGGAGTCATCTACCCCATAAGATCTAAAGAAGGTTTGTCAACAATGCGCATACCAAAATTAGATCAATTGGATGCATTTTAGCCATCCAATCTAAAGCCATCAAAAAGCAGTAAAGTTAAAGTAGATTATTGTATGAATTTGTTTTTTAATCATCCATTTGATGGATTTAGATCATATGAATGAATTTTTTTTTAAATCATCCATTTGATGGATTTGGATCAGATGACCAAGAGCGTCCAATCTGTCTTTCATTTTAGTAGATGGTTAATCCACAAAGAATCTTTTTATTTGACGAGCAACCCAATTTTATGGAAAGTGCTATAGTTAATCCAAACTCATAAGGTCATCACCCAGTGTACTCCTGCCGAAACAGGTCCTGGGAGGGTTCAGACTGGAGACAGACCTAATCTTTGGGAATTTTGTACAAAGTGACTACTTGCAGTCATACATGGCACCGGAGACTTCTTCCATTGCACTCAAGCAGTGACCCATGATCCAGATTCATATACTGCCTAATTATGTTGCCTTTTCCTTTCAGGGATTTGTCATGGAATAACTTGACTGGGCCCATACCTAATTTCCTAGGAGACTTGCCATTCCTGTCATCCTTGTAAGTTGAATAGCATTTGATGGTGGGTTTTTAAGTACTTGTATTAAATAGTAATGTAGTTTGAAGCCTGCAATCATTTCAGGAATTTAAGTGGCAACCAACTCAATGGAGCAGTCCCTCCAAATTTGCTAAGAAAAGTCAATGGAGGATCACTTCTGTTGAGGTATGCTTTAAACATAAACAGCCATGGACTTCAATTCCCACCAAGCTTTATTTCAATTTATGACTATCAAAACTAGCTAGAAGCAAGATTTGGAAGTCTGAGACCTGACAAAATCAAAGACTAAATTATACCAGAGAAAGCAAATTGAAACTTTTCTTGCAACCTTCTTGTTTTTCCTGACCTTGTTGAATACGATTTCTAAGATTCCACTTGTTGAACAAATGCACCCTTAGTATGTCTAATGCATGAAGGAAAAACATAGATAACGGTACAATCATAAATGTGGCATTGATTTTACTGGTGTGAGAATTACGGAATGGTGATGAACTATATGGGAAGGGGATGCACAGAAGCTGTTTGATCAATTGCCTGTGAATTGGGTGCAGTAGGCTGGGACGACGGGCTTAGAATTGGAGGTAAGGTGTTTGATAAAATGACTATTACGGGTTGCAGAGTGTGGTCTAGGTTAGTTTCTCAAAGCTGCTTTGGTATTAGAATTGAAACAGCTCAAAAGGGGCAATGCCATCAAAGTACATGACAGGAATAGCATGATATTGCAGATTCAGCTCTACATCAAAGGAGGGAGGAAGAAGATGGCTCCTCAAGGAAGTTTCTGAGACTATTACTATAAGATATTAGTCTACACACAATCCTTTTAGAGGAAAGCCTAGGAAAATTATCAGAAGGGGCATGCACTTTAAATTTTTTTTTATATAATTGTACTATATAATTAACTAAAATGGGAGAAATTTTGTGGAAAGAACGGTTGATGGAACCATTGTTGATTCTTCTTGTTTTAATTATTATTTGCTTTTTTTTTTGAAACTTCTCTGTCTGTGTGGTTTACATGTTCAAAAGCATTCTGTTCTTGAGTTATGGCCCACTGCTGTAGGGATAAAAAGGTTGAATGGTTTATTATGGTTCAGATGAATAGTAACTTGAGAGGGTGACATGTCTTATAATTCCATCATAATGATTCTACTTTCACTAACATGATATTCAACTTTACTTGTTGACAGTATTGATAATAATCCAAATCTCGCTACCCCGGTCAATGACAAAAAAAAGAGTCGAAAGGTTATTGTTCCCGTTCTTGCATCAGTTATTTCGACATTGGTCTTGCTAACCATTGTGGGTTTTCTACTTTTAAAATTTACTCAAAGGAGGAGACAAAGAGGTAATATTGCCATTTCTGCAATGTTTTTTTCAATTTTGACTAGCTATCTTTACATCTATATATTGTAAATTCTAACTTAACAACAATATCTCATACTTGATCTTTCAGTGAGTTAGACGTTTATTTATTTTGAGTGGTAGTGAATTAAGTTCAGAAGGTTCATCTTACATATCATAAACATTTTTATGCAGCTCCCATAGTCAAGACGAATAATCAAAATGCAGAAATTGGTTCCTTGCCCTATGAGAATAGACAGTTTACGTACGCCGATGTTCTCAGTATAACCAACAATTTCCAGAGGCCCATTGGCAAAGGAGGGTTCGGGACAGTTTACCACGGCCAGATGACTAATGGCACTCAAGTTGCAGTGAAGATGCTCCCTCTACGATCCATCAAGTCCTCTTGTAAATGCTCTAAAGAATTTCAAGATGAGGTGAGACTAAACCACTGCTTATTCCAATCAAGTTATATTAGGCTGCAAATAGAAATGCTTAATCATCAACTTTTACTGGATAAATGTCTGTTGAGCAGATATCAAATTATCTAACCCCTATTTCATATTGGACCCACAATGTGAATGATCTTTTCTGTTTGATGTAAGATTGATGCATGCGTATGAATGATCCATTAGTGTTGCTGCAGAAGTTTGACATGGTTGGGATCTGTGTTGCAGGTTCACCTCTTAATGAGAGTTCAACATAGAAACGTGGTCCCTTTTTTGGGTTATTGTCACGAGGATGGTAACATGGCCCTAATATATGAGTACATGGCCCAAGGACAGTTAGGAAGCCATCTATCAGGTATCTATATCCTTCATATTTTATCCATTTTCCTACGATTAGAAAATATATGCCCACCCCCCCCCCCAAATTGATCATTCAAATTCTGGATTAAATTAGCGAATATCTAAGGGTTAGAATTTGACCAGTTTGAGGCCCTTAACATAATATCTCGCTGGATAGGAACGTTCCCTTTTTTTTTCTTTTTTCTTTTTTTTGAATAGGTGAATAATAGGAAGACCTTTCAATCCTTACCCATCAATGATTGTCATGCTTCCAAGTGGCCCCACTGGCTGGACCATATCTTGTAGAGGAATGGCGAGACCATTTCTACAGGATGCGTGTGTGTTTTGTGTGTGTGTGTGTGTGTGTGAGAGAGAGAGAGAGAGAGAGAGAGAGAGAGAGAGAGAGAAGAATTGGGGACTAAGAACACACGAGATTAATTGGTTTTTGATATATGCAAAATAATAATGGATTGTTGTTTTCATAGATAGCAATTCAAATGCACTAAGTTGGGACCGACGCCTACGTATTTCATTGGATGTTGCACAAGGTGAATGTGACTTGAATTTATCTGTTTTTGTTTGTCTCGTTTGTTATTATTTTCCTTCGATACTAATGTCTTTGATGGTTGGTTTGAGTTTATACATAGGATTGGAGTATTTGCATAATGGTTGTAAACCACCAATAATTCACAGAGATGTGAAGACGGCCAACATCCTACTAAATGGAAGATTAGATGCCAAGATAGGAGACTTTGGGTTATCCAAAGTTATCAGTGATGAATTCACTCATGTTTCAACAGCAGTAAAGGGAACCATCGGATATCTTGACCCAGAGTATGTTTCCATTCACAGATGAATTTACTTTGGTTTACCTTGCAAGTGAAACCTTGTTAATTTTCTTTGAGGTCATGCATTGCTACATGGACTGCCCATGGCTGAAATCGAAATTTCACCTTTCATGGTGTGAATGTCCATTTCATAGCCTTAACTCGGACGGCAAATGAAAACATCTTATCTACCTTTTTTTTGGACGGCTACATCCAAAAGCCCACATGTATTTGATAGTTTATGGGAGAGGCTGGTTCCATGCTATTATGAGAACAACCATAGAACATGACCGAAAAAGGAAGAAACCAAGTATAATAGATTCTGGCCATTGATTTATTTGTGCCTTTTTCGTATTGAATGTGAACTGTTTAATTTCCTACAAGGGGAGATATTGTGGGTCATACCTTACCAACAGCAGGTCCCCCGGGTCAACATGGATAAGTGATTGATGGGCCTGCTTCTTGGTAATCACCACTACAATCGAGGATTCTTCGCTTGTAGCTGATTTGGGTCTGTTTGGATGGGAAGAAGACCTGGAGAAAATAGAGGCAGAGAAAACTGTTTGCTGTTTCAAATCGAACCTTATAAAATTTACACCGCATTCAAATCCGTAATTCTTTCTCACATCACCTGAGATTTTCTCAGAGCTAACATGTACAGATGATAATGTTTTTCTATATAGGTATTGCAATTCCAGCAATTTGACAGAGAAAAGCGATGTCTATAGCTTTGGAGTTGTTCTGTTGCAACTGATCACAGGCAAGCCTGCAATAGTGCGGATCTCAGGTTCCGAGCAGAGAAGCTTAGTTGATTGGGCAATTCCTATTGTTGTGGGAGGGGACACAAAGGATGTGATTGACCCAAAGTTAGAAGGCAACTATGACATCAACTCCATTCAGAAAGTTATAGAAATTGCACGTGCATGCACTTCACAAAAATCCATAGAGAGACCGACCATGAGAGACATTGTAGTTGAGCTGAAGGAGTGTCTGGGAAATGAGAGAGCCCTTGAAAGTGGCCCTGAAAGTGGTTGGTTCATGCACAGTGGACCAGGGAGCACAGTGGACCAGGACACACTCCCTCAGAAGTTTTATCGTATCTATCCACAAGGTAGTGATTTATCATCGCATAGAATTGCAGATAATTAAATGAATTTCGAATGGTTCTTTAGGGGTGTTAGGATCCATGCTTGAAGAATGTGCTAGCGCCATGTAAGTATCATTCTTGCATTGATGCAGTAATACACTTGGTTCTGTTTGGTCTTTAGTTAGGAATTTGTGGGGTTTCCAGTGCATTCGCTGAGAGAATCACTTCTCACGTGAATGGGGATATGTTTTCATGCTATTAATTAGCAGTTGTGTAGCTCATAGAATCAAGAAACAATTTAATTATCCATGGCAAGGAAAAAAGATGGATTCCTTGGGCAATTCAACATCATTTCAGTGTATACATTTCACAGCATTGCAGAGGTTATAAAGGAATGTACTTGTACACAGATGAAAGGCAGCTGTTACCTTTCAAAATAAATAAGTAAGGGCAGCAGTCAAGAAATAAGAAAGTAATAGCAGACCCATAATTTCTGCGTTCCCTTAAACATTGCATGTCCTCAAACTCAGAGTCCCCATTTCTAGATACTATTTTATCAAATCTACATTCACAACCTTATATAAAATCTTATGCATGAGACGGGGGATTAGATGAAACAATATTTCCTTGTTTCTACAAAACAGGAGAACCGGACTCCGGATTGATAAGTATTGTATAATTATTAACCATGCCTTGGTCGGGTCAGTCTATAGTGATGTCCTTCGCAAAATAAAGATAGAGGATTACGTTTTTTTCTCAAAATGTAGTGGCTTGCGATTGGACGGACCAGACAAAAAAAAGGGTTCATGGGGCAGGAGTAGTGTTGAAAAAATGTCATCATGCAAGAAAGAGACCGACCGAAAGGAGAAGGCGACTAATCATCACCTAAACGTGGCCCACCCCTGCTTGCTTTACACCCATCCGAATAGATTACACTCTGCAAATTCTTTTAGAGTTAAAAACTTATGGGTTGTTGCTGAAAGGGTTGGGATGATTAGGTAGGCCTCATATTTTGTACATAGACATGTCCCCAACTAGATCTTTGAATACCCCCTAGCCCCACCCTAGGTGGGATTCACGGCAAGGTGTGCATATGTTTAGGAAACTTACTAATGGAATGGAGTGAATTCAAGATTATATTGAAGAAAGAATAAAGCATAAGTTTATAATGATGGCATTTTATTATTAGTTGTTTGGTATTAAATCTTTTTGACTTTTTGTATCTCATAAGCTAAGCTCACCCAAGATTCAACTTGGGGCAGCTCAGCACAGTTCGTTAAGAGGCTCCACTATGCGCGCTTGACTGAAGCCTAGCTAGTTAAATGGCTATTAGTTAACTAATGAGGGGCCTGCAGAACAAGCTGGTACTAGATTTTCAATCCCTATCATCAATAGAAGTTGGAGCCTTATGTATTTGGGGTTTTTATGGATTAATCCCTTTTAAACTCATGTTGGACAGAGGATAATGATAAAAGTCTCCCGAATGTTTGTACGTAGAGTCCCTTGACTTTGGGCTTTTTTTTTTTTTTTCCAAGTCTCATGGTGTCATGAGTCACGATATCATTGATTTACCAATGGTAATCAACAAGGAGAATTCAGTTTTTTCTTTCACATATATTGAGATCTTATAATCTGTAATAATTCACTAAGAGCTAGAAATCTAAATTTTTTTTCATCCAAATCATGTAAAAATAAAAACCCATGATATCATGAGACAATATATTTAAGTTCATTTACACTTTTTTCTAAAAAGCAACTCAATGAAGCATATACACACAATTGTTATTAGGCATGCCCCGGTGCGCAGGGCGGGGCCCACCTGGGGGTCTATTTGAGTAAACCAAATCTTTTTCTTATTTATATGGTCCCACTGAGCTTGCACCCATCCGAATGGATTGTACACCATTAGATCGACTATACACCGATCGAGTGGACAAAACTTGTGGTCCCTAGATGATAGGGTTAGAATGACTGGATGTTTTTTTTTTTTTGGGCAGAGAGGTGCATAGGCAGATCTTAATATCCGCCAAGTTTCTAGCGCTAGGCGGGGCCCCATAGCCTTGCGTGCAAGGAGCTCCAGCACATAAATCGCGCATTGGATGACTGCTTAGTCCTTCTAGTGTGCGACGCACTGTGGGGCCCCGCCCGCAATTGGGATCGAGGGGATTTGAAAATTTAGGCAGTACCAACCTGCTAATTTCTCGGCCCATTTGATCATCCTATCATCTTCAATTCAGGCTGCATAAGTTTTACAATCCATTCAAATCAGTGCACAATTGATTTGTGGGTCCAGTCCATTTGGATGGGTGTTAAACACATGTGACCAGTGTAATTTAGGGGGCTTGCATTTTTGGTCCGTTTGGATGGACCAATAGTGGGCCCCAGTTGGCTCGGTGCTCACTTAATATGTAGGCCAGATCCCTAACAGGCCAGATCCCTAACAGGCCCTTATGTTGCGTTTCGTGCGCACCTTCTTGTATAATTTCAAGCGTATTCACATTGGTGTGAAAAGAATGGAATCCGTAACATTCTAGGGGTGGTTGTGTGTGACACTTAAATGGGTGATTAGGTAGGCCTGCTAGGTGGTGTGCACCATAAGATCCATGTGCACCTGTTAGTCAATCATATTACTCATATACCTTACTAACAAGTTGTGGGACTCCTCGTGATCAATCCAACCGAGTCACACTCACGGTGCTCCTAATGAAGTGACACAAGTCCAAATTAATGCCTTCATTCATCCATTTAGTACACTAGTTAGATTGGAATCCTAAAAAACATGATGCCTTTCAAAATTATTAAGCGTGATCAGATCCACGGATAGGACGGGTTAAGATGATCCAAGGGACTTGAGATTTCACCCACAAGTAGTTCTGATCGAGATCTTTGGATCTGACCACCTCTCTGATGATTGCTGTTGGCCCAGGTGGGCGACATCAGTTGGTCTGGATCATTAAACTATGTGCTCTACGTGTATGGAATTGGGAGATTTTACAACACTATTGATTTATATGGGGTTGCATCAATGTTAGTGCCAACCATTTAAATGTGATTGATCTGAGTTCTAGCATTGATAACATTCTTCATTTCTTGCAGGCTTCGTCGGCATAGACTGCGGCATTGGCATCCCTGATGGTCTCAACTACACTGATGACACAACTCAGATGATTTATACTTCAGATGCTAAATACATAGACACTGGAATAAATCAGGAGATCTCGGCCGCCACATACATGAAGCAAACAGTTCCACAATAGTACCGGAACCTAAGAAACTTCCCTGATGGAACTCGCAACATGTACCACACACATTTTGGAATGGCCCACCTATACCCGGCCCACGCCGTTCAAGTAGACCTCGACAGCAGCCCACATACCTTCATGACTATCATTGTGAACTATCCATGAGTTCTAACCCTCTCACATCATCAACATCTAAGGCAGCTCCTCCCACAGGTACCTCACATCCTTTATCACATTTTTTATCATATGATATGTGAAACCCACCCTTTGTGGGCCCTCAATTTGAATTTGAGTACTATTAATACTATTACTTATGGTAATAGTAGTATAATTATACTAATTAATAGGAGGAGGCTATCTTCTACCTATGACTACTGCTATTCCCTAAAAGGAACCATCTCTTGTCAATCTCTTTCTCTTTTACAAATCAAGGTAAGGCTCCTTCCTT
Source organism: Camphora micrantha (assembly GCA_003546025.1). Lineage (NCBI taxonomy): Eukaryota > Viridiplantae > Streptophyta > Magnoliopsida > Laurales > Lauraceae > Camphora > Camphora micrantha. The sequence goes on from QPKB01000002.1 coordinate 77,209,666, forward strand.
AGCAAATTTCCATGTGGTTTTTTAGGATTTTCTTTCTTTTTATATTTCCTTCCTAAGCTTTGGTTCTCTTGTGGAATAGGTGCTAGGTTTGGTAGATTGGAATGGTTTGGGTCTGAGAAGGCCATTAGAGGTTGGATAGCTTGGATTGCTTCTTTTTGACTATTTTCCTTTGCAAATCCGAATTTAAGGCAAGTGCAATACACACACTTAGCATAAAATGCATGTTTATTATTTTTTATTCTGAAATTCTATTCATATTATGTTAGAAATGCTTAGATTTACCTATGAGCTTGTTTTCATGGGTTTTAGCGATTAATAGATGGATTTCTTGCTCATTTGGAAGGTTGATGGGTCAATGGTGATTGGATAGGCTGTTGGAGTGGGATTCCACTCAAATCCACCCAAGGCAGTAGGAATGACCTGTAACAGTTCCCTAACATGGAAACCGTGAGGGACCGTTTGTGCCAGTTGGTTGTGGGACCTTGGTGGGCCACCTAATGTTGGATCTGATCCGTGGATTCGGAAAGGGACCTACGGGCGACTCAAGAGGGGCTGGTCCCATAGGGAGTGGACACCCCTAGTCCCCCATCCATTAGGTTGATGGTAGAGAGAGAACGTGTTTTAGGAAAGGAACTAGTACTGGTATCAGTTGATTGCGGGACCCACTACATGATCCGAATGTAGATCAGGTTCCCACATCTGATAGTGGACCTAGGGGGGAACCTGATGGTGGTGGACCCGTGGGGATTGGGTCCCATCTGCCCCCACATCTTAGGGCTTACACAGTATTAGGCGTCATTCACAAAAGGGGTTTTTATTTTACATATCAGACCATGGCGGGGCCCATTGAGTGATTGATCACAATCTAGCTGCTCCAATGGCCGTACGGGGTTGGGTGATGCTGATGGTGAGGTCTGATCTACGCCTTGATCGGTGGGGCCCATGATTTTAGCAACTTTTATATCCCATGCGAGGAACGTGTTCTCTGTTTGGGAGAAGTTTTGTTGCAGAACGTGTATGTAGGGATAAAGATGAGTAGGTAGGTCCAGTGGTAAGTGAGAGTAGGGGAAAGTTAGTCCACCACTTTTGTACAGAAGTTGGAATTCTATTAAATTGTACACTTGCCACTTTTAGTTTCTAGAATAGTTGGAATACAGAAAGGCAAAAAGTGATGGCTGGGCACGTTTTGGGATGGGAGCATTTGACCTGGGCATGTTTTTAAATAAGGGAATCAACATGCTACTTTTAAAATAATTACTTTGACCCATTAGTTTTTAAGAATTAGAACAAAGCCCTGACTATTTTTATGAACCCAAATTAGATTCTTGGATTATTTTGAAGAGGAAAATTATTTTGGGTAGGGGCCCATTGACCATCCAAAGAGACTCCATTGATGTGCCAAGCACGAGTAAATGGTGTGGCTCAACCTTGACTCGTGGGGCCACCAAGTAGGGTCTAAGGTTTCGATTTGACGTCGATTCGATGCTTAAATGTCGTCAAAGATGCTCGTAGCTTCAGGAGCATCAAATATAGTATCCTTGGCATCTGAAACTTCATTTAGGGATTCAATTAATAAAAATGGACCTGGACCTGAATGTGGGTTATTACTTAGGATTGGACCTTTGATATTCCCTTTGATTCAATTACTTGGAATTTATTTCACTAATTACATTAATGTCACTCTTATGTCCTTGCTTTTGCTTTAAACCTATTAATTTAAATGGAAAATGAAAGATCTGAACCTAGGACTTCTTAGAGGTGACTGGGTGATGTAGTGGGTTGCATTTAACCCGTGTCTGTGTCTAGGCAGGCCCTCTTATGGTCTAAGTTGTATGTGTGAACCCTACGATGGAGAGGCGGTTCTGATGAGACTTGTAACTCATTTTGGATGAGTATGAATTGTTTGATATTGGATAGAGATTGGTGGTCTCTCCTGGACTATTTAGACTAAGGTCATGGCTTGGTGGGCCTTAGTATGGACCCAATGATTGATACTTAGACCTCGTAAGGATTTGATAAAACCTTGTTCGTGCAAGGCAAGCCTTGATAGACACAGACCTGTACCTTGATTTCCTGAGTCAGCACGAACATCCACTCAGTTGTTCTAAGCTCAGCTTGTTGACTGATCATCACTAATAGGAGCTATTTATGAGTGTTGAGTGGGCTATCATGATGAGCTTGAATGTTTATCTTTTTTTTTTTTTTGTTTGAGTGTCTTTATGTGTTGAGTAGGGAGTTAGTCTAATATGTTTATAAACATGTTTTTAATTGTACTTTGAGATTTAGGCTGGACTTCAGCCCTGCTATATTTGATACACCTTTTATAATACTATAATACTTCCGTTTTATTCCTTATGATTCCGCAATTTCAACCATTGTTTATAAGTGAGTCAAAAAAATTTTAAATTGAACCTCACTGCGGACCTACGATCTTGGAAGTTCTCGGATTTTCCAGGGAAGTAGCGCGCCAACTTCGGGTATGTTGACGGTTTTCTCGGTATTCAAAATTGGGGCGTTACTTGATAAACTTTCTCATGCTCACTGTCTCTTTTGTGTAGCCATCTCTTCCCTTACCGAACCTAAGTCCTTCACCCAGGCTATGAAAGATCCTAAATGGCATGATGCCATGGCTGTTGAAATCCAAGCCTTAGAGGATAACAAGACATTGACACTTACTCCATTGCATGCCCATAAGAAACGCATAGGATGCAAATGGGTTTACAAAATCAAATTTAATTCCAATGGCTCCATTGAACAATACAAAGCGCATCATGTGGCAAAATGATACAATCAAAAGGAAGGTATAGATTATCATGAGACATTTGCTCCCGTTGCTAAGCTTGTTATAGTCCGCTGTTTGTTGGCTATCGCTGCCGCTGCTGCCCGCAACTGGCATTTGCATCAACTTGATGTAAACAATGCGTTCCTACATGGAGATCTCATCGAGAAGTCTACATGACTAATCCACCTGGTTTTGCACGAAAAGGGGAGACTAGGGTGTGTCACCTAAATAAATCTCTAGATGGGCTCAAACAAGCATCTCGACAATGGTTTGCCAAACTTTCATCCTCACTTCACAACGCTGGTTTTATTCAGTCAAAGGCAGATTACTCCTTATTTACTCGCTTACGTGGTTAATCCTATATTGCCGTGCTTTTTTATGTTGATGATATCATCATCGCTGGTAATGATAATGATTCCATAGTTGACCTCAAAGCCTTCTTACAGGGTCAATTCAAAATTGAAGACCTCGGGCCTCTCAAATTCTTCTTAGGAATAGAGGTCAGCCACTCATGCACTAGCATATTTTTATCTCAAAGAAAATATGCATTGGAGATACTTGAAGATAGTAGTCAACTTGGAGCACGTCCTGCAACCTTCCGCATGGAACAAATGGGAATCCACTCGATGATCCGACTAGCTACCATCGATTGATTGGGTGCCTCATCTATTTGACTATCACACGCCCAGACATTCTTTATTCAGTGAATGTTCTTAGTCAATTCATGGACAAACCACAAACACCACATCTTGATGCTACTCATTGCATCCTTCGCTATATCAAACATAGCCCTGGCCACGGAATCTTACTCCACTCTTCAAATCAGTTGGCACTCAAGGTCTTTTGTGATTTTGATTGGTCTAGCTGCCTAGAGACTCGTCATTCCATCACTGGTTATTACACCATGTTGGGCCATTCCCCTATCAGTTGGAGATCTAAGAAGCAAACGACAGTATCTCGATCATCAGCTAAAGTAGAGTATCATGCTATGGCCACAACATGATGTTGCGAAATCACTTGGCTTTTTTACCTATTACAGGGTCTTCAAGTATATCATCCGTAATCAGTTTTACTGTTTTGTGATAACAAAGCTGCTTTACACATTGCTGCCAACCCTGTCTTCCACGAACGTACCAAACATATCGAAATCGATTGTCTATTGTCTGTGAGAAGATTCAATCAGGGATGGTGTCACGACCCGGGCCCGAGAACCCGGCAAACTCGAGCCGTGATCCCCATACTTACTCCCGTAAACCCCGAATTAACCGAAGTTAAAAACGAGATACACAAAGGATATCAATCTCAAATACCTGTCAAATATAAAACTTTTGCGGAAACAATATATATTTGACAAATAACAACTTAACATTTACATGTATGCAAAAGAAAGTTCTTATACATGTATCGTTTCCAATGTACATTTGGCAAATGCTGCATATACAAAAACACTATGCAGATGACCATTAGTTACATTTCCAAAATGTTAATTACATTCCTCAAAATGAATCTATGAACAGTTACTCAAAATATTTTTCCCAAAACATTTATCAAGGCTTCCGATCGCACTCAGATACCCAATCAAATGGTATCCCGCCGATTCCACTCTATCAAGCCTCCTGGAGGAACCGTAGCAGTCTCCTCCGCTGGCGCCTCAACAATGTATAAACAATTCTTGCAATAATGTATTAACACATTCATATTGCATTAATAACAATTTCAATGCTAGAGAAATCTAGACAATTCTACAATAACAACAATAGACAAGGACAATCAGTATACATGTACCAATTGGCAACTATCATAGCATTCATTAAATTGTATTTCATTCATTTCATATCCATCTTCTCTCAAAGGAAGGATTATCATTTACCATCTCCCCTCAAAAGGAGGATTCATCTTCCAATGGAAGGCATCAATCAATATCTGAAGATACAATCGGAATTTGGTGAGACTTACTAATGTCCGAGCCAGGGACAACTAGTATCACCACGGAACTCCGGAACACCCAAATATCCATCTGCTACAGCAGGATTAGTCATTCATTATTCATTGAACTCATTTAGAGTTCTAATACAATCGCTAGGTAGTGCCAGACTCAATGATCAGTAACATTCAGTAAGAAATCCCTTTATGGATCCAATTCTACTCAATGATTCCTTTCATGATAAGGAAAAGAATAACAATAATATCAATCTCTTTAGATTGAATCACAATGACACAATGAAAGGATTATTAACCACATATGGTTTTACTCAATCCTATTCCAATCCTATCTCAATCCTAAACAACCATTTGGGTGTAACCGTTGGTTTCCAAATGCACGTGTTATTCACGATGGACATCACATTTGTACATTTAATGTGTGCATTTCTAGTCCTCGTAATTATCACCCATGGAGCTTAGCCTTTATCGATTTATATGGTTCATCCAAGGAACCCCTCTTTCTTTTCTTTAAAACACCATTAATTCTCCATAATTTGATTAACCCATGATTAGTCTAATTAAAACTAATCGGGAACGAATTTATACTTAAGAGTCGTACTCCAAATTCTCGTAAAAATCCAAAACTCAAAAGCCTAAATTTTCACTAACTAATATCACTGGGGCTAGTATCAGGTTCGCTCGAGCGAACCCACTGTTCGCTCGAGCGGACCCAGACAGAACATTGGTCGCTCGAGCGGACCCACCGTTCGCTTGAGCGGACCCATACAGAACGATGATCGCTCGAGCAAAGTCACTGTTCGCTCGAGCGAACTGTGCAGAATTTCATTTTGTCCAGACAGAACCTAGTTCGCTCGAGCGAACCCCCAGTTCGCTCGAGCGAACTGTCCAGAATTTCACTCCGAATTCTGTTCAGTTCTTTCTTCTTCTCCTCTCCTTTCTTAATCACATTTCTATAACCTGCAAGGAAAAATGGAACCTCCTGCTCCCCCTCATACATTATCCATTCACATTCATTCATAGTCACACTCCTAATCACTCCTTAACCACTTCATTAAGCATTCATAATAATCTCAAAACTCAATGAAAAATCCACACAACACATAGAAACTCAATGAGCTTCTATAATAATTAACACTAATCACAAGGGATGTTTATACTTGCCTCTTTGGAAGCTATTAACTCAAGGCCCTCTTTGCCTTAGTTTGGCTTGAGACCCAATCTTCCAATTTCAAACCCTATTTCATAAAAACACCCAAATGAACTCCCATGAGTCATTTGTGCTAAAAATCATGCCTAACCATTCATTAATACTTGGAAATCATAAAGGAAGTCCTTTACTTGTAGCTCAAAGGAAATGGGTTCTTGCAATCTCTCTCAAGCTTCACACTTCAACAATGGTGGAAACACTTGAGGAAGAAGATGAAGTTGAAGATGAACTCTTCAAAACTTACTTAAATCACTCACAAGCTCACTCTCAACAAGAGGAATGGAAGAGGAAGAGAAAATGGAGAGCCTAAGGTTTTCTTGAAATGAAAATGAGAAATGAACCCATCTCTCTCTCATTTCATTCTAATATAGCTCTCTTCACACCACTACCCCCTCACATTTATTCTATTTACATTTAGAGTCAAATGATTCCTCACTTAGTCCATTTGAGGTCAAATGGAATCATGTTTATTATAAAAGTTGACGTACTCTTTGAGATACACACGTTGGTATCAAGAATTTTCGTATTTGACGAAATACATGAAAACCCGTATTTACGAAAAAGTCCTTAGTTTAACTTGTTTGAGTCTAAACTCATTTTAATCCATTCAATTCCCTTCAAATCCATCTCATTAGGCTTAATGTGTTATTAGAGACTGATTTATCTCTCTTTGGTCATCAATCTTGATTAACCAAATTATTCATGCTTATTTAGCATTAATCACAATTAATTAACCTTAATCTCGATTAGTTCGGGTCAGGGTGTAACAGATGGTTCGTACATCTCATATTTCAACAGATAATCAAATTGCAGATGTTTTCACGAAACCCCTTGGTGCCTCTCAGTTTCAAACACTAATTCGCAAGTTGGGTATTCATAGTATTTATATTCACCAACTTGAGGGGGAGTATTACGAAACTAGGCCAACTCTCTGTTACAACCTGTATTATGTTATACCTTACCTAAGGATCAGGTCCACCGATCATACAAAATGAAACACATCTGATTTCAGTTTTACAGGCTATGTATAAATATGATACAATCGTAATGATAATATTATCAAAATTTCTCCACTATATTTGCCAACTATCACTGATAAGATAGATTTAGTTGATTGGGCAAACCGTACAATCACAAAAGCGGCCATTGAAGGTGTGGTTGACCCAAAGTTGGATGGTTTCCAAGACTTTAATTCCCTCAAGAAAGCAACAGAAATTGCTCGACGTTGCACTTCAGAAAAATCAAAGGAAAGGTCGACCATGTGCGAAGTTGTAGCCAAGTTGAAGGATTGTTTGGAAACTGAGATAGCTGCTAAGAGAACTGGAATCTTAGCTAATATCGAACAACCAATGGAATGACCTGTGATAAGTCTACAAAATTAGGTCATTAGGTCATCATTTCATAAGCATTTGTGGACTTAATTAGGTTTAATTGAATATATTACACTCAATTTTATGATTTCATGCATTTGGGGTTATTTTTGGAAACATGGTCAAAATAGGTGAAAATTCATCACATTGCATGTCTTTTATGAAATTTAGATTTTTCATCTCATTTATCACCCCAAAATCTTTTTTTTTTTTTTTTTTTGCTTCATCAATATATACCTACTATTTTTGGCACCTAGTGTTATTTTTGGAAAGTTTGTCATTTGGGTGCATCATTAGGCATGTAGGGTCCCATGCATGATTCATGTTTATTTTCTTACACGTAATTTATGTTAAATTTATTTCTTTCAATTTGTAGGAGAAATCAACATGGGACCTACATTAATGAAATTTAAGAAGAAAGGTCATAGGAAAGTCAAATAAGCAAGCAAGGAAAGAGTCCAAGCATGCCTTGGACGTCCAATATGGGTCCCACACACCCCATTGCATGCCAACATAGAAGCTTTTATTTGTGCACAATTATTTCCGGATTTTTCAAGAGCAACAACTTAAAATGACCATAATTCTCAAACTGAGTGTCGGATCGGTGCAATCTAGCTACGTTGGAAAGCTATTTTTGAGTAAATATTCGTGGAGCCCAAGATTGCATAAATTAAAGCTATATGGAGGGAGATATGACCTCAGGAAGTTGTCTGCTACAGTTTTAGACGGGAATTGCAAGAAATCTCAATATTTGAAAAGTTTCTTCCCTCTACATCATCATGTAATTTTTAGAGATATTTTTGGAATTATACAAGGAAGGTATGTGCATCAAGAAACCTAATAAGGCAATGAGATCTCTCAAATTTAAAAGTCTTTCTAAAGAGAGAAGAGTAGCTTGGAGATGAAGAAAAGAATCAAGGCAAAAGAGCAAAAACAAAAGCCCTATGAAGGATGGAAATTTTTGGCAACAAGGAGCATCAAAATGTATAAAAAGAGACCAACCAAGGGGGCTGGACGTCCCAGACTTTTGGTAGCAATTTTGGAGTCTTTCTCTCTCTCCATTCCATTCCACACCACTCCTTTCTCTCTCTAAGTCCCTTCCTTCTTCTTTTTTCTTCTAATTCTTTTAGACATAGGTTGAGAAACCATGTTGAGAGAATGAAAATGAGAGAAGAGCATTAATTTCTTCTTCTCAAAGATCAAGGAATAAAGACGCTACTTGGATTGATTATGCGTGTTTTTTATGTAAGTGATTTAATTTTCTATTTCTAGTTCTTTTATGTGTTTTGATTGGAGACAATATTTCACATGATTAGATCTAGGTTTTTGAAAATAAAATAAATTAAAAGTTGAGAGACATCAAGTTATCACTTGCATTTTTTTCCTACTCTGAGAAGAGAGGACTTCATTATCACATTTTCAATACTTGTATGATTAATGTCTAGTTTCTAGATCATTGATACAACTTTTCCGCTTTTCATTTTTTCCACCCCTTTTGTTTTTGTTTTAAGTTAATATTATGATCATTTTTTTACTTGCAAATTCTTGATTTAGAAACCCTAACTTGCATCTTTACATGTTTAGTAGAAACTTTCTACTTTTATTACTTGCATAATCTATGGTTGAAAAGTGTTTTTGTACATGAATCATATTTAGAAATTGCATTAGAATAAGCTTTTGCTGCTGAAATCACAATCTTTGATGACCGATTAAAAGGATTAAATTCGGACCTAGTATGTGAATAGTAAAAAATTCTGCACAGTTTCAGCAGAATTGACCCAACTGTATTACAAAAGTGCGCGATTTGAAAACCAAGTAAACGTGAATGTTTTGTTCTAAAAAATAGCAGATTTAAAGTACAGTAATAAGACTTTGAAACCTCATAATTTCAGCCAAAAATAACATCGGGAACCGTGTCAACCAGAGGTACAAACAAGGGTACCCAGCAAAGCCTGTACCAGATTTCAACAGCATGACTAGTTCAACTAAACATCTTTAGGTGATCATATCTTTTTCGTTTTAAAGTCCTTTTTCCATTCTACTGTTTCTGTTGTGTTCATGCATCATCAGAGTATTGACTTCATCCATTAGATTTAGATTTATATCATCTTAGGCATGTCGTACAGTTCAGTAAAATTGGGCATGTGCAATAGTTTCAATACTTGAAATTTTCAGCATGCATCAGATTTTTAGGAACTAGTATAGAATTGCATTTTTTTTTTTTCATATTGGATCTCATAAATCATTCTTATTTACATTGTAATTTATTTTAGGAAGTTTTATTTTTATTTATTTTGTATTAAATTGGTTGTTTGATTTGTGTATTCTTTTGCAAGTTTTTTTTTAGCTTAATTAGTAATATCTAGATTAGGTTTCTTTGTTTAGATTAGTATTTTTATTTTTTTTTGGAAAGTTAACGTAATTTAATTAGTTTCCATTTAGGCAGATTTAGTGTTTATTTAGGACATGTTAAAGTTGAAAAGTTTCTTAAAAAGCATTGCTCCTTGTGGATCGATCTGGACTCACCAGATTATTACTGCAATCGCACCCTACACTTGGGTCCGATCAATCTGTTGCATTTGTTTGCTTCCAACCTTCATACTGGGACTTAGCATCACATGCAGTTCCAGGTCCATGTGACGAAATGGTTTTCCAATGCTAGATGGCTTCTCAGTGGAGTAGAACATTTTCAGATATCCCATAAACCATGATTTATTGTAACAGTGTGTTGTCTCCACTGTTTATCGGTTACTGCAAATTTTGACCATCACATTTGATTGTTTATGAATATTTAGATAGTTTGTGAACTGTGATGAATTTGGATAAAATCAACGCGTTGATTCAAGAGAGTCATGCATTTTATAAAATTAATTCGAAGATTATTTTAAAAATAGATTAAATACTTATAAAATATAACTATACATTTATTTACATGCATTCATGATAATAAATTCAAATTAATAAATTTATATATACTAGAAAATTATTATAAGAAAAAAAATAAATGCAAGAGATTGTATAATACATATTTATTTAGTCCAAATATTGAATGAAAAATATCAAGTATAACTTGACAAATTACATTCCACTCATCATTTTTAAATTGTTGACTCGTATATACTTACTTAAAAATAAATATTACCTGTTTTAAGTAAGATCTACCAATCAAATGATTTAAATGTAAATGATTTATTAAATTAAGGTGACTCGGGCGAGTGTCTCCAATATTTGACTCGGTCATACTTAAAAAAGAAACGACTCATAATACAAGAGTGAACTCAGGAAATCTTTCAACCGTGATGTCACTAATTACACCCTTTTTTTTTTTTTTTCTAAGCGTGGCGTGTACAACTTGCCGTCGCTGATTGACCCCAAGTCAATCGGGCTGTCGAGTCTCCAGTCAGTCGCTCATTGCAGCCTCATTATTCAACCGTGGCGTGTACAACTTGCCAACGCTAATTGACCCCAAGTCAATCGACCTGTTCATGTCTCGAGTCTGTCGGTCAAGTCTCCAGTGTTGCGTTTCGCTCTTAAAAACAGTCACCACATACCTGGGTTGGTATCATTCAGGGGTGTCAAAATGTCACACGATCCGTTAATATGACACGAACTCACATGATATTAACGGATTTGAGTGACTCCTTAATGGGTTTGGATCATTAATGGGTCAGACCCGTTAACCTGTAAAATTGATGGGTCGTTAACAAATAAACCCGGTAATCCATTACAACCCGATACAACTCGCCTAAAAGTCATGCTGCCAAGTGTGCATCACATTAGCTTGCAACAAATCAAAGTGTGCGTAGCATAACTTTTGTTCAGTGGAAGATGCACTTAATCAAAAGAAATACAGTAGTAACTTAGAAAATGGGCCTAGCCTCTAAACATAAAGTATGGCTCCAAGATTTAGAAAAAAGATACTTTTTAAGTTTAATGAATATTTTTTTCAAAATTAATGGATTAACGGGTCGTGTCGTATGACCCGTTAAATAAACGAATTGGGGTCGGGTTTGGTTTTTTGACCCCTTTTTTTAATGGGTCGTATTCGGGTTGAGGTGATTCTAATCCGAATTCGTTTGACCTGCAACCCGAATTCGATAACAAGACCCGATTTACAACCCAGGACTATCATCCCTTGTCTTTCTTATCTCCTCCACTTCTTCTTCTTCTGCCATGTCTTTGCTGTACTTCTTCTTCTTCTTCTTCTTGTCGTTGTTATCATCAGCATCAACGTTCAAAATCACTCTGTTTGCAGATCTTCACTATGGAGAGAACCCATGGTCGGACTGGGGCCCAGAACATGACAAAGCTTCTGACAATGCCATGTCCGTTTTACTCGATCAAGAAAAACCAGGTGCCTCACCCCACGGCCCCACCCACTATTTTCTATATATATATTTTTAAACAGTTGCTGTTCCTGAAATAGTACTCTTAGTTAATGTTGAGTCCATCATATAAACGGTCTGGATCACAGAACTTTTTATTAGGGGTATCAATCGGCATGAATCAAAGCTGGGTATATCGTAGCTGTCATGACTAGAAAAATTAGCAAAATAGAACAAAGTGCTTTTTTTTTTTTCTTTTTTATTTTTAACCCCTTCTACTTGCAATTATGTTAATAATGAGTTCTAAACAAATTGTTGCAGATTTTGTAGTTTTTCTTGGAGACATTATTACAGCCAACAACCTACTAATTGCAAATGCAAGCTTTTACTGGGACCAGGCCATGTCTTCAACAAAGAATAGGGGGATATCTTGGGCCACCGTTTTTGGGAACCATGACGATATGTCGTTTGTGTGGCCAACCGAATGGTTTTCGCCCAGTGGAATTCCACAGCTTCGATGCCCTCCACCGACTTCCTCGGGGTCAGGTAATGGAAGAATAGAATTTGAAGATGACACATGACACTAACAGGTTCTTACTATTTCAATGCAATCTTTGTTAAGTGCTGTTAGGATGCTGTTTCATATGGGTTTTTCTAGAACACTAAGTCCTTATTTGGTACCTCTGCTCTTTTTTTTTCTTTTTTAATAGACTCGCCAAAATAGAACTATAAAAAAAAAAAGAGGCTACAATTAGAAGAAGTGTTTGTTAATGCATAGATGTATGTTAAATAAACTTTTTTATATTAACGGTCGAAAGTTTTCATAAATTTCTTGAGATCCAATAGGTATCAAGCTTTGAAAATTGATCTTATGGCGGCCGTGTTCTGCCCTCCAAAAAGATCTAACGGTTTAGATCTTATGTTTTGGGCTACATAATCCTGAAAATTGTATCCAATAATTCACTTTTTTTTCGACATATCTCGAGATTGATGTTGATCCCACAACTAAATTTTGGTGTCATGGCATTTGATCTTTTCAACATTTCCAACACTTTGATCTTGATTTAAACTTCCAGCAATAATTAAGAAAATAGAAAAAGTTATTGTTCATGGACAAATCTAATATTGAGCACAATACATTAGTGGTTGATATTGTTTTTTAAATATCTTGAGATTCACATGAAATCAAGCATTGAAAACTGATTACACAGCCGTTTTCAACATTTCAAAGAGATCTAACGGTGTGGATTTTACGTTTGGGGCCTATAAAGTACAGACTCATGGCTCAATTTTCTTTGCTTATATCTCGAGATTGGTGATGATCCAACGGCTGAAATTTGGTATAATGGCACTGTTTGATTTTTTGAACATTTCTAACGGTTTGGATCTTGATTTACGCTCTTAGATCTTGAGAAAAAAAATAAAGAAATGGACAGGGGTGTGAATGGGTCGGCAAGATCACTGTTCACCAGCTTTTTTTTCCCCTCTACTTTCTACATGCTATCAATGGTGGGCTCTGGGAAGTAGAGGCATTGTCTCTACTTCTCTAAAAAAAAAAGGCTGCCAAACACTGCGAAATGCCTCTATTCTCAGAATCCCTACCCGATTTAGAGATATTGAGAAATAGAGGCAAAAATAAGTGATATCAAACCGGGACTAAGTTGCATTTTAAGGCTAATACAATTCATTTTTTAGATTGAATGGCACAGGTAAGGTACAGGGGTGGCAATAGGTTGGTTTGAATCAGATTGATCACTGTAAATGAAATATAATAGTTTTGGTGTTCCATTTCATTCTCACTTTGTACATGGTGGACTCACCTAGAAAATACACGCTATTCAGCAATCACCGCCATATTGTGGACTCATTTGACTACCCTGATATTATGCTTGGATCTTCCACTTTGTTATTTTTGTCATTGACTCAGATGCTATTCATTTCATATAATCTTTGTTATCGTTTACTCTCATTCGTACTGCATATCTGTTGATGTTTTATATTTATATTTGCCTGCCGACCGTCGTGTCTGATGCTGCACTTGGTGCATAGGTAACGGGTACATCTACCTTTGGGAAAGTGGAGGCGTTGCTTCAGGCAGTTTAGCCTGATGGTGAGTACGAGTTGTGTGTCGACGGTATTGTCGTCGTGACCAGCACACGAGTGCCTTCATACTTTGGTTAGTTCGTATTTATTCTCTTTTGGCTTAGATTTTGTTAGAAGCCATTAATTAATATACTTTTGTTATCTTTTGCTAAACTTAAATTATAGAAAAGAAAGATGTGCATACTCTGAAATGTTATATTATACAATTTGTTTAATTATGATGCTCCGCTGTGTTTTGTGGTTATCGAGGAAATATTTATACCTCACCGTGGACTTCGATCCTATGGGATATGATTGGGGTCAGGTTGTATTTGTTTAATGTCAAGAAATTTTTAATTGGCTCTAATTTCACGTATAACCCCGGTTTCACTTTTGGGGGCGTGACAAATACACTTTGACCTCAGAAGTGCCTCAAAACATCTAGGAATAGCTTTGGGAGATCACTAAAACAGTCCGAATGATTTGGATTTGTTACAACCAGAATACCCAGACCCAGTCAGGTTACAATGTATGGGCCTAGAATGAGATGGGCCTGGAGTATTCTCTATCAATGAGCGCACCAAACCACAGGGATGGGGATAATCTCGAGAAGTTTTGAGTAACCTAGTTGGAGAACCATTTATTTGAACTTTAAAAGGAAGTGGCAGAGATAGATTCTGTTATCCATCCTCTTCCTGTGGCAGTGAACCCCATCCTCTCCAGCATAAAATCGGCAGAAGACAACAGAAAATGCTCACAAGTCTTTTCCAAATTAACTTTGAACCCCAATCCTTTTCATTTGCCTTCTTCCAGCGAAGAAACGACTTATTTTCAACCAGTATCCTCTCTGAAGTTTGTCTTTACTTCTATAAAGGCACCTTGAACAACACTAGATGGAGGTCATAACTCATAACCTCCTTCAAGCAATTGGCAAGGACCTTCAGTTATAATTTTATAGATGAAGCCCACTAAACTTACGAGTCTGAAGTGAAGCAATGCAATCGCATAAGGGACTGTAAGGGCAGTAAGTGCTACGTGAGCGACCTTACAGTACCCCCACAGGGGATAGGCGGGGCCCCGGGCCTATTGTATACACTTCAGGAGCTTCGCTCCCTAATCATGCATTTGTCCCTGGTGCCAAAGCGACCCAGGGGGCCTCCTCAGGACTCGAACCCGCAACCTCTCCCTCAAGAGAAAGTTGGGGAGAGTCCTAGTAGGGGCCCTGGGCCCCGCCTATCCCCTGTGGGGGTACTGTAAGGTCGCTCACGTAGCACTTACTGTCTTACTGCCCTTACAAAAAGGCCGTGAGCGACCTTACAGGGACATTGAGGATCGATGAAATAAAGTCTGTATTAAACTCCTGGTTTAGCACATCCGTTTACAGAAATCAGCAAAAAACTTAATAAAATCATCTTAAACAAAGTCTGATCCTAAGAATGGAGTTCTTACCTCTTCACGTTTGTGAGGGCTTCTTTCCCACTTGTGTATGCTACATTATTTCCCACCTTTTCTCCTCTCAAACTCCTTTATAAGTTCCTGTTCTTTATCTAATGTCATCAACATAATCGAATTAATTCATGTTTGTAGGCGGTATTTGTTGGTCACAATCATGAGAACGATTGGTGCTGCCCTTACAAGAAACTTTGGCTCTGCTATGCTCGCCATACAGGTCATGGAGGTTATGGTAATGTAACCTTGCCCAAGGGGGCTAGAATCATTGACATCACTGAACAACCCTTCTCCATCAAATCATGGATAAGGTTGGAGACAGGAGATATACAGAGTGAGGTTGATCTCAGTTCATGATATTCTCTACTTCAGAATACCGGGAGCAGCATTGAAATGACAGATTGGTTTCCTTACTCATGTATCAGTTGAAAAATAATGTCTTTATAAATTGAGATGAATTCTCTAGGTAAAATGTGCATTTGGAACTTTTTATGGTACCGGAGTGATAGCCTTGATAGCTATCAATGTTTTTTTTTTTTTTCACTCTTGAATAAAAATCCAGCACCCTTACTTATCCACTCATTTATCCAACAGTCTTGATCATTTCTTTGTTTTTGTCAAATTGTATGATTTAAAGCTTGTGAAAGAGATCACACACATATATGATCTAGTGGGCCATTGGTCTGCACTGACCCAAAAAGAGGGGCACAACGGTGATCCCCATTAAAGCATTATGATCGAATTCTTTTCAAAGCTCAAAGGTGTTAGAATTTTAGTATTGGCTAAATTCATGGATTGGACAAAACTCTGGGTCTTTCGAGTTGTAATTCTTTTTTAGAAAAGGACTCTGAAGATGGAAGATTGGAAGGACTCGGCAGAAGAAAGTCCGAAAGAATTAGAAGAGGAAAGCTGGAGAAAAATAGCTGAAATTCCGGATCAACCAGAATGGGGTCCTCTCGAGCGACCACATCATCCGCTCGAGCGGACAGAGTCAGAGTGGCAAAGCGCTGAAATAGAACCTCATCCGCTTGAGCGGATGGTGGGTCCACTCGAGCGGACAAGGCGGCAGAGTCCCAGGAAAATTTGAAATTGACTTTATAATTGTGCTCAAACTACTTGTTTTAATCCTAATCAAGTTAGGCAACTTTATGCACGACTTAAGGGACATTTAAAGGACTCAAGGACTTTTCCAAAGACACCACCTCACATCTCAAAGTTCTGAGTTAGAGATTATTATTGAAAGAATTCTTCTCTAAAGATTTTTATGAAGTTGTGCTGCCAAGTTCTCTAAATCCAGTTCTTCTGTATCATTTATAGAAGATTATCTTTTTGCGAGAAGACTTAAGAAGTCAAGCGCTGGATTGAATCTGTTGCAATCAACGGTGTGAACTCGTTGAAGTGTGAAGCGATACAAGGTAACTTCGGTCCTTGGGTATGGGATATCTGAGAAAGAGATCTGAGTTTCTTATAATTGCGAGATTCATAGTGTTTAATTAGATCCAGTTCGGATCGGTGGTTTTTTATCCGGTTAGAGTTTTCCACCTTAAATTTAGTGTCCCTGTGGTATGTGCTTGTTGATTTTATTTACGCTGCATTTTGTTTATTTCTATACACTTTTGGGTTGATTGTTTGAGTAGACCAACCTAGAGATCGCGGACCCTAAATCTTTTAATTGATATTAGAGCAGTTTGCACTATTTTGTTGTATTTGATCCTACAAGATTTCTAGAATAGTGCTCAATAGAGAAGGGACATCAACTTCCAAGCCTCCTTTGTTTGAGGATTCTAATTATACCTATTGGAAGCAAAGGATGATTGGGTTCCTTAAGTCCATTGATGATGATGTTTGGGATATTGTTGAAGAGGGCTACTCTAGATCAACAATTGTGGTTAATGCACAAACTATTCCTAAACCTAAAGCCCAATGGACTAAATATGATAAACATGCATCCAATTGCAATAATAAGGTTGTGAATAGCATATACAATGGAGTGTCTGCTGATGAGTTTCGAAGAATTTTTATTTGCAAAACTACAAAAGAAGGGTGTGAAGTCTCACAGACAGTTTATGAGGGTACATACATGGTGAAACAAGTCAAATTGCAAAGGCTGAATAAAGAATTTAAAACCATCGTAATAAAAGAAGATGAGATCTTTGATCAATTTTATGCAAAGCTGAATGAGATTGTCATTTCTTTTTTCATTCTGGGGGAAGAAATACCAGAACATAAGATTGTCAAGAAAACTCTAAGGTCTCTACCTTTAAGGTTCGAGTCTAAATTTGATGCTATTGAAGAAAATAAGAATTTGGATACCCTCAAGGTAAATGAACTAGTTGGAAATCTTCAAACATTTGAAGCAAACCGTTTGAGTAAAGGAAAATCAAAAGAGAAGGATATTGTGGTTTACAGACAGTTTATGAGGGTACAGACACGGTGAAGCAAACTAAATTGCAAAGGCTGAATAAAGAATTTGAAACCATCGTGATGGAAGAAGATGAGACCTTTGATCAATTTTATTGAAAGCTGAATGAGATTGTCAGTTCTGCTTTCATTTTGGGGGAAGAAATTCCATAACACAAGATTATCAAGAAAATTCTAAGGTCTCTATATTCAAGGTTTGATTCTAAAGTTGATGCTATTGGAGAAAATAAGAATTTGGATATCCTCAAGGTAAATGAACTAATTGGAAATCTTCAGACATTTGAAGCAAACCGTTTGAATAAAGGAAAATCAAAAGAGAAGGATATTGCTTTGAAAGCCATCTCAGAATCAAGAAATAAGTTTGCAAAGAAAATTGAGTCTGATTCTGAATCGAAGGCTGAAGATGATATGGCTGAGTTTATGAAATGTTTCAAAAAATACATGAAGACAAAACGAGCCAATAGAAAGAATTTCAAATCAGAAAAGAAGGATCCTGCAAAAGGGATAAAGTGTTTTGAGTGCTAAGGCTATGGTCACTATGCTAATGATTGTGCCAACAAGAAAAATGGTATAAAGCAAAAGGCTCTCAACATAACTTGGGGTGAAAAATCTTCTGAAGAAGAAAAGGAAAAGGCAAAAGACCTTGAGGATGATCCTTCTGACAATGTGAATGGCAAGTTTGTGGCGTTCATAGCTGAATCTGTGTCTGACAATGAAACTGATGAAGATGGGGACGAGTCGTCAGACCAGGAGAAAGATTGGGAAGAACTGTACAATGCTACCTATGCTGATTGTGTGAAGATGACCAAGTTTGTTAATAAGATCACTATCAAATACAAGGCTGCTCAAGAAGAAAATTCTACACTGAAAATTGAATTAGAGCAAACGCTTAAACAAGTTCATCTCTTGAAAAGCCAGAAAAACTGTTTAGCTGAAAATTTGACTACTGATGGTTAAAAACTTGAGAATGCTGAAAAAGAAGTAGTGAATCTGAAGGAAGAGATAGTAATATTGAAAGTTGAAAATCAAGACTTGCAAGGAAGACTGAAGCTTATTTTGTCTGAGTTAGAAGTCAAGCAAGCTTCTCTAAACAAGATGAACACCGGTTCAAAGACTCTTACAAACATCTTGTGTAGTCAAAAGCCTCATTTTGACAGAAGCGGTCTTGGTTATGATCATGGTGCATCTACTTCAAATGCTAAAGGTAAAATAATTTTTGTTTCAAGTGTTGCACATTCAAATAATGTGTTGAGTAGTTTCAAGAAAAAGAATGTGTTACACGCTGCACGCACATCCACTTGTCATCATTGTGGATTAAAAGGACACATTCATCCCCATTGTAAGAAGTTGCAAAGTCTACCTAAGACCAAGCAATGGTGGAAGAATTTTTCTCCAGCCAAGACGACTCTAATTTGGGTAAAAAGGTCTGATTTACCTAAGGAGTTTGCTCACACTATGCTGAAAAATCAAACTACACAAGTGTGGGTAGCTACATGTAACAAGCCTTGATCAAAGAGATTAAGCTCTCACCCCCAGCGCTGCTACGACATACATTCAGGGGGAGTTGCTATTGAGGGGGAGCTATTGATCCTAATTGACAAGAAAGTTGCATGTTCTTATCTTTAGCTTTGTCAAATTATGGACAAAAAGGGGGAGAAATGTGACAGATCAAGGGGGAGAAGAAAAAGTTCAAATTGAGTCAGAGACAATGCAGAGATCTACATTTTGCTGATTGCCTATTTTTTTGTGCTAATTGGTTTTTTTTTTTTTTTTTAATTCAATGTAATTTTGGGTTTCATTTGTATTTTGGGTAGATCAAATTGTATTGTTTTAGGGAGTTTTGTCAATGAATTGCCAAAGGGGGAGATTTTTAGAATTTTAGTATTGGCTAAATTCATGTATTGGACAAAACTCTGGGTCTTTTGATTTGTAATTCTTTTTTTAGAAAAGGACTCTGAAAATAGAAGATTGGAAGGACTCGGAAGAAGAGAGTCTGAAAGAATTAGAAGATGAAAGCTGGAGAAAAAGAGCTGAAATTCCGGATCAACCAGAATGGGGTTCGCTCGAGCGACCACATCATCCACTCGAGCGGACAGAGTCAGAATGGCCGAGCGCTGAAACAGAACCTCATCCTCTCGAGCGGACAAGGCGGCAGAGTCCCAGGAAAATTAGAAACTGCTTTTATAACTGTGCTCAAACTGCTTTTTTTAATCCTAATCAAGTTAGGCAACTTTAAGCATGACCTAAGGGATACTTAAAGGACTCAAGGGCTATTCCAAAGACACCACCTCACCTCTCAAAGTTATGAGTTAGAGATTATTATTGAGAGAATTCTTCTCTAGAGATTTTTATGAAGTTGTGCTGCCAAGTTCTTTAGATCCAGTTCTTCTGCATCTTTTGTAGAAGATTATCTTCTTGCGAGAAGACTTGAGGAGTCAAGCGCTGGATTGAATCTGTTGCAATCAACGGTGTGAAGTCGTTGAAGCGTGATGTGACACAAGGTAACTTTAGTCTTTGGGTAGGGGATATCTAGGGAAGAGATCCGAGTTTCTTGTAATTGTAAGATTCATAGTGTTTGATTAGATCCAGTTCGGATCGATGGTTTTTTACCCGGTTAGGGTTTTTTACCTTAAATTTGGTGTCCTTGTAGTGTGCGCTTGTTGATTTTATTTTTGCTGCATATTTTTTATTTCTGCACACTTTTGAATTGATTGTTTGAGTAGACCAATCTAGATATCACGGACACTAAATTGTTAAAAATGTTTTGTTGTTTATGTTATCAATAGCTCTATCTTTTCTCCGAGAGCATTGGAGATATTATTAGTAAGTTAGAGAAGATAAGGTTTAGGTCTTGAATTACTATTCCGAATGGTTGATTCCTGAGATGGATTCTCGTAACAAAGTCAAAGTGAAATATGTTCACTTTTTAAGTGTCTGTGGGCTTACCGCTTACCTATCGATATGATAAGTTTTCCATATGACAAATTTGTCTTTTCTTCTCCTTTAAAACCCATGGACCCTTGAAAATCTATGCTTTTTCATATTTATTATGTCTCCCTTTTGTGTTTTGAAAAACTTTCCAAGGCTCTATGGACCAGGTGCTTGAATAGTTCAATCCATCCAAAATCTAGTTATTCAATCAAATAGTATCCTGAATTTCTATAGTTCACAAATCATAAATGATTCCATGCATCTGACACCCCACGAAGTATGTTGTTTACTCAATAGAACTGCACTGTGTGGCTCACTTTGCTCAATTCAGTTCGTTTGTTGACATCGCTCACCTGTGAGAATGACATATCCATGCACATAGGATGAAAAATGTAGAAGTAATTCAATGATTGAGTTAATCAAATAGGTGAACAACATAATCAGGTGGTGAGAGGCTAAACTATGAATCCTTTTTTTTTTTTTTTTTTCCTCTTGGCTACAAACAGTAGCCTTATGCGGACAGTGGGCACATCTAATCATCTAATACAATCCAGTATGATCAAAAGAGCTGTAGAAAATTCTTTAGTGCCTGCCTGCAAGAATTCTTGGAACTCGATAAACAATTCCCCAAAATGTTGTCCACCAACACAATTTTAACTTAGGCGTCTGTTTGCAGGAACTTCTGATGAAAATCATGCTGAGAATTTTTACTGTGATTTGTTGCCCCCAGCACTTGGAATTTCCAGTATGATTAGTCAGATTCCAAAAATATACTTTTAGACATCATCATGATCACTTTAGTCTTAATTTAGGCTTAAAAGGAAATTTTCCAAATTTAAATCTCAAAATGGCAGTGGGTAGTTAGCATTTGTAAATCTAGCTAAAGAAAAGGAGCATCAGGGGAATTCAGTGATAACTTCTAACAAAATGAATTCATTAAGATAAAACCCACGGTGACTTTCATTGGAGGCCACCGCAATTTTATACATAATGATAATCAACCACCAAAATTTATAAATTCAAAGATAAAATCTCTAACTAATCATATTGACCAATTCAATCCTAAATTCCTGATCTTAATTAATCTCTAACATTCAGATATCGCTTGAGTCGGAAATCTAGAATATCTTGAACAACAAGCCCTCTCTATTCCCAAAAGTTTACGCAATTGCCTCCAATTGTGTCGGTCTGTCCCGTCTATCCCAAAACACCACATGTATAAAATGTCATGTCAATCAAGGTTGGAAAACTCGGAACTCGAACTAGATTCTTCCAATGCAAAAAATTTGACTCGGATGGAGTCAACGCGGTGACTAGAGAGAGTCATGCCTTTTATAAATTTAACTCGAAGATTATTTTAAAAATAGATTAAGTACTTATAAAATATAAATATACATTTATTTACATGCATTCATGATAATAAATTCAAATTAATAAATATATATCTCCAAGGAAAATATTATAAGAAAAAAAAATAAATGAAAGGGATTGTATAATACATATTTGTTAAGTTTAAATATTGAATATAAAATATCAAATATAAGTTTCAAATTACAATCCAATCATCATTTTTAAATTGTTGACTCATACATACTTATTTAAAAATAAATATTACCTGTTTTAAATAAGATCTACATATCAAATGATTCAAATGTAAATGACTTACTAAATTAAGGTGACTTGGGCGAGTGTCCCTTATATTTGACTCTGTCATTTTTCAAAACGAAAAGACTCAGGAAAGTCAAGAGTGAACTCAAGGAACCTTAGTTTTCCAACCATGATATCACTAATTACAGCCTTTTTTTCAAGCGTGGCGTGTACAACTTGTGATCGTCAATTGACCCCACGTCATTCGGCCTGTCCAGTCTCCAAAGCCCTATTTTGAAATCTTCCCTTCAAAGTCTTAAATGTGGGCCCACTAATAGGTGTCTAATTTGGACATTACTGTACAACTTGCCCTCTCTATTCCCAGAAGTTTACGCAATTGCCTCCAATTG
The DNA here is from genome assembly GCA_003546025.1 of Camphora micrantha. NCBI lineage: Eukaryota > Viridiplantae > Streptophyta > Magnoliopsida > Laurales > Lauraceae > Camphora > Camphora micrantha. Next base: position 77,232,174 of record QPKB01000002.1, read on the forward strand.
TGTCGGAACTCGTACTCGACTCGTCTAATGCAAAAAATTTGACTCAGATGGAGTCAACACGGTGACTAGAGAGAGTAATGCCTTTTATAAAATTAACTCGAAGATTATTTTAAAAATAGATTAGATACTTATAAAATATAAATATACATTTATTTACATACATTCATGATAATAAATTCAAACTAATAAATTTATATATACAAGGAAAATATTATAAGGAAAAAATAAAAGAAAGAAATTGTATAATACATATTTATCTAGTCTAAATATTGAATGTAAAATATCAAATATAAGTTTCAAATTACATTTCAATCATCATTTTTAAATTGATGACTCATACATACTTATTTAAAAATAAATATTACTTATTTTAAATAAGATCTATCAATTAAATGATTCAAATGTAAATGACTTATTAGATTTAGGTGACTAGGGCAAGTGTCTTTTATATTTGACTCGATTATTTTTTTAGACAAATAGGCTCGAAAGACTAAAAGTGAACACAGGGAGTTTTCCAACGACTGATGCCCCAACTAAATACAGGCTTTTTTTTCGAGCGTTGGCGTGTACAGCTTGCGATCCACAATTGACCCCAAGTCAATCGATCGGTCGAGTCTCCAGTCCGTCGGCCTCATTACTCAACCGTGGCGTGTACAGCTTGCCATCGCTAATTGACCCCAAGTCAATCGACCTGTCCATATCTCGAGTCAGTCGGTCAAGTCTCCAGTGTTGCGTTTTCGCTCTTAAAAACAGTGACCACAGACCTGTGTTGGTATCATCCCTTGTCTTTCTTATCTCCTCCACTTCTTCTTCTTCTGCCATGTCTTTGCTGTACTTCTTCTTCTTCTTGTTGTCGTTGTTATCATCAGCATCAACGTTCAAAATCACTCTGTTTGCAGATCTTCACTATGGAGAGAATCCATGGTCGGACTGGGGCCCAGATCATGACAAAGCTTCCGACAATGCCATGTCCGTTTTACTCGATCAAGAAAGACCAGGTGCCTCACCCCACGGCCCCACCCACTATTTTCTATATATATATTTTTAAACAGTTGCTGTTCCTGAAATAGTACTCTTAGTTAATGTTGAGTCCATCACATAAACGGTCTAGATCACAGAATTAGGGGTATCAATCGGCATGAATCAAAGCTGGGTATATCGTAGCTGTCATGACTAGAAAAATGAGCAAAATAGAACAAAGTGCTTTTTTTTTCTTTCTTTTTTTTAACCCCTTCTACTTGCAATTATGTTAATAATGAGTTCTAAACAAATTGTTGCAGATTTTGTAGTTTTTCTTGGAGACATTATTACAGCCAACAACCTACTAATTGCAAATGCAAGCTTTTACTGGGATCAGGCCATGTCTTCAACAAAGAATAGGGGGATACCTTGGGCCACCGTTTTTGGGAACCACGACGATGCACAATTCGAGTGGCCACGTGAATGGTTTAATTCGGCGGACACCGGAATTCCAGAGGTTCGATGCCCTCCTACGACTTCGTCGGGGTCAGGTAATGAAAGATTTGGAATTTGAAGATGACCCATGATACTAACAGGTCCTTACTATTTCAGGGCAAGCTTTGTTGAGTGCTGTTAGGATGCTGTTTCATATAGGTTTTCCTGGATCACTAAGTTGCATTTTGTCACTCAGGGCTAGGCTAATACAATTCATGTTTTTTAGATTGCATGGGACAGGTACAGGGGTAGCAATATGTTGGTTTGAATCAGATTGATCATGTAAATGAAATATAATAGTTTTTTTTTTTGTACCATTTCATTCGCACTTTGTACTTGGTGGACTCACCTAGTCAATACACACTATTCAGCAATCACCACCATATGGGAGGTGGGGATGTAACTAAGACTGGTATTCTGACAAATTTTCTCTTTAATGGCTTCAATTTGGGATTTTAGGAGAGGGAACATGCGATTTCAAAGGGACAACACGCTTGGAACTGATGAAGGGTGAGATTGAGAGGAACAATTTATCTCGTTCTCAAAATGGGCCTACGGAGTTGCGGCCAAGTATTTCAAACTACGTATTGCCAATTACATCATCAGGGAACCCACAATCAACTGTTGCATTTATGTATTTTCTGGATTCTGGAGGTGGATTTAACCCAGGACTCATCTCCAATGCGCAAGTGAGGTGGTTTCAAAACAAGTCACAAGAGATTAACCCAGGTTCAATGTAAGCAAATTTAGATAATTTTCTTCCAACTCTCTTCTTCTTCTTCTTTTTCTTCTTGTTTCCCGCACTTGACAATAAGAAAATAACAATCAGAAAAAAATCCATTTTTCTGGTGCATCTGATGGCTAGTACAAAAGAAATCGAACATTTATCTAATCAGTAGTGATTTATACATAGTTAAAAAATAAAGCAAGTTGACCATGAACTCACCGGAGTTAGTACTCCTACTCCTATTTTGGGTGGATCATTGAGTTTGAAAGCCTAGTATTCCAGGTTTTTCTGGTCACTAATTAATAGTTGAGAGGAAACGAATAGAATCAACATAATTAAGTGTATATTGAGTCATTTGATCTGAAGAAGAAGATAATAAAGCTTTCTTCTTTGTTTTTGATAAATCAGTTTCGTACTTTTACCATCTTTTATCCATAGTTATGGTAAATTAAAATAAATTATACTTCTACCACTCATCTGGTTGACTTGCTAGCTTGTTTCTTATGTCAGCTTATCCAAATTAGAACTGTAGTTTTGCATGACCCATTGTTTCTAACACTTGAGATTGTGTTACTCAGAAGGTTGCATGAACTTTCTTGACAGGGTCCCTGAGTTAGTTTTTTGGCATATCCCAAGCAAGGCTTATGAGGAAGTCGCCCCTGGTTCTGGAATCCAACAGCCATGTGTTGGATCCATTAACATGGACAGAGTTGCAGCACAAGAACAAGAAGTGGGGATCATGGATGTTCTCTCGAGCAGGCCTTCTGTCAAGGTGAGAAAATACCCTTAACATGCATTTTTGTACATTTGCCAATTTGTACACAATGGAAATGGTCTATCTCCATCGTTATACACCAAAATTGGTGTACAAATCATCTCCCACTCTCCATAAACTCAAAAGGTGGTCATTTGAACACCCTCCATTTCACCCTCCGCATGACTTTTTTTTTTTTTTTTCTATTGATAACTGAAACTTTCATTAAGAGAAGGAGAGAATACAAAACGACAAACAACAATGAGGCTAGAACATAAGAAAAGAAAGAAAAGAAAATCAAACAAAAGGGTAGAAGTGCATTGTACCCCATCCTACCCCAATTACATAATAAAACCATCACAATGATAGCTTCTCTCCACCCTTTGCTTGGCTAAAGCATCAGCCATACTGTTGGCTGTTCTAAGCTCATGATGGAATACGACATTAATGGTAGTAGTGAAAGATTGAATTTCGTTAAAGAGGAATTGAAATTTCCAAAGAAAAGGCTTCCTATTAGACACCCAAACAATCGCATTAGAGGGATCACCCTCCACCATGGAGACCGACCCCCCCCCCCCCAAAAAAAAAAAAAAAAAAATATTCATAATGTTCACTCACTAAAAGTCCTTTTAATTTATCATCACCCTAAATAACCTGGGAAACAAGATTCAAGGGAACCCCACCCATGCATGCATCCTCCCAAAACAAGACACTTTTTGAGTTTTTGACTCTTCCCCTGACATTGTTAAACCCCCACATGCTATACGCATCCTTGACACCTTTCCCACTTTGAACCCATGTCCTCCACCTATACTTGAGCTCCACCATCCTTCTCTGTAAAGCATCCCCCTCCTTGCCAAACCTCTGCCACCATTTTTCCAGTAAATAATGGTTCACATCTTGCAATTTCACCATTACCCAAACCACTTGCTTTTATGGGCCTCACAAGTCACAAGTCACAACCTTGCCCACTAGAGCAAGTGGAGACTTAAGTTTTTGTTGGCACCCTTCCAAAAAACTTTTTGCTGGATCCTCTCCAACTTTGCAACAGAACAAACAGGGTTCTTAATCATGGACATGTAATAAATCCGCGAATTTGCTAATTATGTCACCTAAATCTGGAACTGACTTCTCCATGTTGAGAGCTTCTTCCTGAACTTGGGTGGGAATAGGATTATCCACCAGAGGATACCCCAAGTATCCAATTAAAAAAGAGCCACATACAACCAAGATTGATAGCCAAAGTGAGCTGTGAGTCCTTATTCATACCCAAGCGGCAAGCCCACTAACAAGCACACTCTTAAATACACTTTGACCTCAGAAGTGCCTCAAAACATCTAGTAATAGCTTTGATAGTCCCTGAGAAAAATGATAATGTCATTGACAATTTGAAAGGACATGTGATCACATTACACAATAGCTCACCAAACCACAGGGATGGGGATAATCTCGAGAAGTTTTGAGCAACCTAGTTGGAGAACCATTTATTTGAACTTTAAAAGGAAGTGGCAGAGATACATTCTGTTATCTATCCTCTTCCGGTGGCAGTGAACCCCATCCTTTCCGGCATAAAATCGACAGAAGACTGCAGAAAATGCTCACAAGTCTTTTCCAAATTAACTTTAAACCCTAATCCTTTGCATTTGATTTTTTTCGAGCAATGAAACAACTTATTTTCAACCAGTATCCTCTCTGAAGTTTGTCTTGGCTTCTATTAAGGCACCTTGAACAACACTAGATGGAGGTCATAACTCATAACCTCCTTCAAGCAATTGGCAAGGACCTTCAGTTATAATTTATATATAGATGAAGCCCACTAAACTTACAAGTCTGAAGTGAAGCAATGCAATCACATAAGAGACAATGGGAATCAATGAAATAAAGTCTGCATTAAACTCCTAATTTAGCGCACCCGTATTACAAAAATCAACAAAAGAACTTCATAAAATCATCTTAAACAAAGAACAGAGTTCTTACCTTTTCCTGCTTGTGCGGGCTTCTTTTCTACTTGTGTATGCTACATTATTTCCGACCTTTTTTTCCTCTCGAACTCCTTTGTAAGTTGACCAAAAAAGGTTCGGAATCATATAGCTCCTGTTCTTTATCTAATGTCATCAACATAATCGAATTAATTCATGTTTGTAGGCAGTATTTGTTGGTCACAATCATGGGAATGATTGGTGCTGCCCTTACAAGAAACTTTGGCTCTGCTATGCTCGCCATACAGGTTATGGAGGTTATGGAACCTGGCCCAAGGGGGCTAGAATCATTGACATCACTGAACAGCCCTTCTCCATCAAATCATGGATAAGGATGGAGCAAGGAGAAATACACAGTGAGGTTGTTATCAGTTCATGATATTCTCTACTTCAGCATTCCGGGAGCAGCATTGAAATGACAGATTGGTTTCCTTACTCATTTATCAGTTGAAAAATAATGTCTTCATAAATTTGGATGAATTCTCTAGGTAAAATGTGCATTTGGAACTTTTATGGTACCAGAGTGATAGCCTTGATGGCTATCAATGTTTTTCTCACTCTTTAATAAAAATCAAGCATCCTTACTTATCCACTCATTTATCCAAGAGTCTTGATCTCTTTGTTTTTATCAAATTGTACGATTTAAAGCTTGTGAAAGAGATCACACACATATGATCTAGTGGGCCATTGGTCTGCATTGACCTAAAAAGAGAGGGACACAACAGTGATCACCATTAAAGCATCATGATCGAATTCTTTTCAAAGCTCAAAGGGTTTGTTATTTTTGATATCAATAGCTCTATCTTTTCTCCGAGAGCATTGGAGATATTATTAGTCAGTTAGAGAAGTCAAAGTGAAAAAGGTTCACTTTTTAAGTGGTTTTTGTGGGCTTACTGCTTGCCTATCGATATGACAAGTTTTCCATATGACAAATTTCTCTTTTATTCTCCTTTAAAAGTAAAAACCCATGGACCCTTGAAAATCTATCTTTTTCATATTTTTGTCCCCCTTTTCGTTTCGAAAAATTTTCCAAGGCTCTAAGTACCAGGTGGTTGAACAGTTCAATGCATCCAAAATCTTTAATAGTGCCTGCCCGCAAGAATTCTTGGAACTCGATAAACAATTCCCCAAAATGTTGTCCACCAACACGATTTTAACTTAAGCGTCTGTTTGCAGGAACTTCTGATGAAAATCATGCTGAGAATTTTTACCGTGATATGTTGCCCCCAGCAGATGGAATTTACAGTATGATTAGTCAGATTCCAAATATATACTTTTAGACATCATCATGATCACTTTAGTCTTTAGGCTTAAAGGAATTTTTCCAAATTTAAATATCAAAATAGCAATGGGTAGTTTTTGTTTTTGCTATCGAAGGGTTCTCAATCATTTGGACTGGACTAATCTCTCCAGAGGTAGAGAGAAGCCGGGTAAATACCCTTGTAGCTCGTAGGTGGTAGCACTAGTGGATATAACATTCAATCCCTAAAGAAAATGGAATCTCCAAAAGAGAGAGGAACCGTGGTCTTGACCACTCGGTAAGGAGTTGAATGCAGTGGGTCGTTAGCATTTGTAAATCTAACTATAGGAAAGGAGCATTTCATTGGTGGAAATTACCTCAATTTTATACATGATGATAATCAACAACCAATATTTTCAAATTCAAAGTTAAAATCTCTAACTAATAATATTGACCAATTCAATCCTAAATTCGTAATCTTAATCAATCTCTAACATTCATATATCGCTTGAGTCTGAAATCTAGAATATCTTGTAAACAAATAATGCCGATGCCCAAAAAGCTGAAACTTGGAATAACAAATTAGCCATACCATGAAAGTTATATTTATGAAATCTCACACACAACATTTGATAGGCTGTCGTCACATGTTGATAACTCCACAACATCCCCCTCTTTCTCCTATCATTCACATTACATTATACAATCCCTTTCTCCCATCAGTCATTACATATTTCTCAAAACAAAACGGAGAGACAATAAATAAATTTATATAAGCTATATTTTTAACCATACATTTAATCTTTCCAGTAAATTTAACCAACACCCTCAATTAGAGGTGTAAATGGGTATCCGATTTCCAATTGTTCGCAGATTCCTACCTGCTGAAATTAGATTTGAGTCCTTATTTAAACTCTGGTAAGTAAATGAGTCCGGATTCAAGTGTTTTCTTCTGGACTAATGACCTAAACGGATTCGAAACCGATTCCAACATGATTTCAACCCATGAATCCAGACCGTCGTATTACCTTAAATTTTATAAATCTCTTCTAAAAACTAGTAACAGACCGTTTACAATCCTACCACTAGTAGACAAGTACTTTTCAGGAATATTCTCACGATTTCTTGCACAGTAGATGGAATATTCTGAGCATTGCGTACAAGTTTACCATTTCTATTGATATCAATTCACGCAATTGCCCTGTACTCTATGGTTCCCTTCTATTTGATTAGCTCTTGCTGAGTGGCCTTGTTTGCAAGGCCTCTTTTCTATGTACTAGTGGAGCTCAGTTCTACTAGGAAAATTTAAAAAAAATAAAGTTTTTAAAAATTTCAGTAGAAGCTTCAATATATTTAAAAATAAAATTTCGACAGAAAATGAGTGATTGTAAATTGCAAGGCCTGTGCAATGTCCAAATGTAGCTGACACTACTTTTTTCCTATACATTTGAAAATAATAAAACAATGATATAGTGAGAAAAATGAGATTTTAAAAGATAATCGATATGAAATTTATATAACTTTTTGAAGATATAAATCATATATTTTTAGATATTTTATCATGAATGTGTACAAAGAAATTTAAATTTACTTTATTTAACCTGTCGGGTCGGCTTATCAATTTCCTGGTAGACTTAACCTGCTATACTAGTTGCAGTTTTCCCTAAACCAACAAATACTGAGTTAAATCACTCAAAAGAATTTGAAAACCCAATTCAAATTTCCTCCAAAACTTGAATTTCATTACACCAATCACCAACCGCTCCCTTACATTATACCAATTGTAGCAGGAAAAAAAAAATCAGGGCTCCACTTCATTAACAAAGATCATCTTCACTACAGCACAACTAAAGACACATGGTGACGCGTAATTACAACCATCCGATCAAAAAAGAAATCAGACCTCTTCAGTGGGGCCCACTTTTCCACTCCTCTTGGGCAGCAGCATGGTGTGGACAATGGGCAGGACCCCACGATTGGTAATCATCACCATCGCCACTACTCTCTCTTCTGGAACCTTCCCTACTCTACTCTTCCTCCCCCAAAAATCCTGCAATTTCATTCACCCCTTCTGCTTGGAATCACAGTGTGGATGTTGTGGATAGCACACCCACACCAAACAGTCCCACCCAAGAATTGATACCTGGGTGTGGGTTTCCCTACTCTCCGGCTTCAGGCCAACTTGGCATTTTTCTTTTGTTCTTATTGTTGTTGTTGGTTCAAGTGTTAAAGGGTTCAAGTCAGGAAACCCACCAATTCACAATTTCACATAACTGTGTAAGATGATAAAATAAAAGAAAGTTCCCCACACAAGGGTCATACCATATTATTATAGCTAGGAGTTATCTTTAATGCTCTACCCAACTCCCCCACCCATTCTGTTTGTCATAGACAAAAGGCCATGGATAAACAACATTTATCTTCTTCCACCACAACAAAAGGCATAAACATGCAAATAAATGTCATTTACTTTTATCTTGAAAATGGGTAAGTAGTACCCCACCACAGAACAATCCAATCACAACATGATAAGCTTTTAAAATATGAAACACATTTAAATTTTAGCGACCATTCCCATCACAGCCCTTCAAATGTAAAATTACTTAAACAAATACATAGCAAAGAATTGATAACAAGCACAGAACTAAAAAAATGATGCACCCCACTTAAGGGTTTGAGATATAATAATCAAAGGGGTCAAAATTTTTTTTATTATAACATTCCAGGAGAGTAACATCTACAATCAACTTACATCATTCAATCAACTCATCTCAACCTACGGCACTTTAAATCATAAGAAACTGGCGTTGAATTGGAGGTGTGACAAAGGCCATTTCAGAAGACCCACATCTGAAAAAGCCCACAGATATTCAGAGATCAATGGAATTACATCGCCAAAAACAAGTAAATGTTTCAATGAAAAAAAAAAAAGAAAAAGAAAAAAAAAAAAAACAGAGCTATGACATAAAACAATAACAAATGTGAGCAATTGCAGAACCACTTTTCACAAATTAATATTTTTATTTAGAAAACAGAACAAAAATATGAATTTGTCATGACTCATCAAACTAAAAACCCATCAAACTAAAAACAGGGGAACATGGAACAAAACAAAAAATAATCCATATGGAAAAATTGATTTTGCAGGAAAACTGTAATCCAACCTAAATGAAAACTTGGGTTTTATTTATTCTCTTTTAAAGAAACGAGGCCAGTAACAATCAACCCATCATGGTTAAAACAGAGAACATAAATAGAAAAGAATCTAGAAATTTGGTTAGGAATCAAAATATCAATCTACTCGTAGAAGGTGATATCTTGGAAGATACCCGGATGCATTTTGTTTGTGTGTTTTGATATGAGAGAGAGAGAGAGAGAGAGAGAGAGAGAGAGAGAGAGAGAGAGAGAGAGAGTATTTATAGGGTGTCAAACTCCAAAGCCAACAACAATACCTCTGCTGAATAAAATGCACATTCAATTAACTGCGCAATTCATGAAAATTAGGTTAAGGAGCGTACGAGTAAATCAAATGAGGTGGTAAAAACAATACCTCTGGGCGGCTGGAGGCAGGGGCGGTGGGGGAAGAGGGAGGAGGCTAGGGCGGGTGTAGACAAGGCCGGGTGGAAGCACTTCCGGTGGGAAGGGGCCGCTGGCTGGCATAAAGAGAGATGGAGAGAGAGATCATACCTTGGCTTGCTGCAGTTGTAAGAAAAAGAAGATTCAGAAGAAGGGTTTGGCGTAAGAAGGGTTTGGCTTGCTACAGTTGCAAGAGGAAGAAGATTTGGAAGAAGGTTTGGCTCGCTGCAGCCTGCAGTTGCAAGAAGAAGAAATTCGGAAGAAGGGTTTATTTACCGAAGGAGAATACGGGCATGAGTCTTTCATAATTTGAAAAAATTTCATAACTTTTAACGCGTACAGGTGCTCCTGTGGCCCCACTAAAAACAAGTTTAAGCTCACCCAATATAACACTATTAGCTAAAAACATATCTTTAATTAGCCTCAAAAGTATAGGTCGCCACAGTAAGTTAGACGCTAAAAACTAAAAAAATTTCCACCAAAATTTAGCGCCATTAGAGTGGGATTTATATATGTGGCCACTGCTATGGGCGCTGCTAAAAGTTAATTAAAATTGACTTTTAGCAAGGGTGGGTTAGAATTTTTATTAGATTTTTAAATGGTGCTTATGGGCTCAAAATATATGCCTTAGGTGTTTTCTTCAAATTGGGTGGGGGCTTTCCTTATATATGAGTCCGACCCTCGATGAATAACCACTAAACATTTATGAGGTATCGTTAAATCTCATTTTGATTAGAGGTTATCTCATCTTACGATTGAACACAAAATAAAAAAGTTAATAAAACAACGTTTTTTTAGCCATGGTTTTTTGTTTGGTCGAACTTATAGTGGTTCCAACTCAATTTTAAACAAAAAAATTGGGATTCCCTATAAATAAATGCATTTGATCATTTTGAACGACTCTGATTATTCATATATATGGGCACGAGTAGGACCCATCCAAAAAAGTTCCCAGCATACTTCGTTAGAAGCTATTGTAGTTGCACCCAGAATTAAAAAAAAAAAAAGAAAAAACATGAAAGAGGCAGAGATTTGGGAATAAATCAAAGCAATTAAAATGGTGTGCTCATATTATTTTGGCAAAAAAAGAATTTTACTAAATGGGGCTTTGTGGACGTAGATCTGTGCATTGCCAGTAGGCAAAATAAATTGTCAACGCATTATTGCATCACTATTAGGAAAACATGCGTTGGCAAAACTTTCACACTCTTTCGAGGGAAATCTTTGTTAGAACCAATGTATGTTTTCCACAACTTTTGCTAACGCAGTCTTATTTGTATCGGTAAAAGTAGCAATTCTCTATGACTTTTGCCAACGCAGTCCATATATGTATCGGAAAAAAGACTTCTACCAACGCCAATTTTCATTGCATTGGCAAATAGTGCCGGAAAAGTTTTTCCACAGCTTTTGCCAACGTGGTCTTACTTGCGTCGGTAAAAGTAACAATTCTCTGTGACGTTTTACAATGCAAATTTTCACTGCATAGGAAAATAGTGTCGGGAAAGGAAAGTTTGTTATAGATGGGGCTTTGCGGACACAATAATGCTTTGGCAATGATGTGAATAAAAACTCAGAGTTTTCCTGACACACATCTATGCGTAGCCGGTAGGTAAGATAATTGCCAACGCATTATTGCGTCACCATTAGAAAAAATACGCGTTGGCAAAACTTTCCCTCTCTTTTGGAGGGATTTTTTGTTGGCGCCAATGTGGTTACCACAGCTTTTGCCAATGTGGTCTTATTTGCGTCAGAAAAAATAGCAATTTTTGTGATTTTTGCCAACGTAGTCTAAATATGCGTTGGAAATAAGACTTTTGCCAACGCAAATTTTAACTGCATCGGCAAATAGTGTCAGGAAGGGTGCAATTTGTTGTAGTGATTGCATTTGTCAATGCGCAGTAAACTGTTTCAAAAATAATAATAATAATAATAAATTTAGAGGCGTGTAAAATAAGATCTAAACCATTAATAATGTTCACAATATCAAACATGACCATCAGACCAAATTTCACTCGTTGGATTATCACCAATCGGATATATGCAAAAAAAAAAAAGAGAATTTAGGTATAATTTTGTGGATTATATGGGCCCCAAGCACAAGATCCAAACAGTGAGATCTCTTTGGAAGGCTGAGCACGTCCATAGGGTTAATTTTCATGGCCTAATACCTTGTGGATCTAAAGAAATATTTGAAAAACTCTCAACCAATGATATAAAAATGTCTATTTAGCATAGACCCTTGTATTACCAAACACCTCTTTTTTGTATGAGTCTATTTTGAATGGTCCTTAAAAAATAGAGTAGACCTACCAAACATGCCCCAAGTATAATAGATTCTGGCCATTGTTATAAGATATGGATCTTGGGTGGATGCCCACTTAAGATGAGTTAGGGTTAGATTTAGGGCTTCTATCTTATGAGACCACTTTGTCTATAAATAGGCCTCTCTACCTTTGTATTTGATAATAATTAAATGAGATAATAGAAAACTCTCTTCTTCCTCTAATCATCTTTCTCTTAGTCTCTCTGTTTCTAACACGTTATCAGCACGAAGCTCAAAGAGAAGGAAGAAAATCCAGTTTTCTTACCCAAAGAGAGAAGGAGTCTTCTTACCCAAAAGATGAGAGAAATCCTTCTCTCACGGACTTTCAAGGCGAAATCCTTCCCTGCACGGATTTTCATAACGAAATCCTTCCCAGCGCGGATTTCCATCGCGGATTTCCTACACAGATTCCTTCCCAGCACAGATTTTCATCTCGGATTCCCTGTGCAGATTCCTTCCTAGAGTAGATTTCCATCGCGGAATCCTTCCTGGCGCGGATTTCAGAAAAGGGTTATATGTTTTCTTCATATACTGTAAGTGGTATTTAAATCATAGTTCAAATCCAATCTATTAGAATACATGAAATCAATTTATAATGCTTGTTCATAATATTCATAGTGTTTTGGTTACTGTTCATCCTCTTGCATGTTTTATTTTATTTTTAATTTATCAATATTGTGAACGGATTACAAAATAGAATTAGAAGTTCAAAAAACTGAACCTGAAGTTCACCGATCTATGGACTAGCAGTCCTAGAAGTTGGAATAATGATATGAACCTGCAGATTCATATCCATAAAATTACCTGGCCATGAAATTACATATGATCATTTGACAGAACCTGAAGTTCTACTTCAAACCTGAAGATTTGACAGAACCAGGAGTTATGATAATTTGATAGAACCTAAAGTTCTACTTCAAACCTGAAGATTTGATAGAACCTGAAGTTCTACTTCAAACCTGAAGATTTAACAGAACCAGAAGTTCTAAAAATTTGATAGAACCTGAAGTTTTACTTTAAACCTGAAGATTTGACAGAACCAAAAGTTCTGATAATTTAGCAGAACCCGAAGTTCTATTTCAAACCTGAAGATTTGACAGAACCTGCAATTCTAATTTCATGTATTATGAACCTGAAGTTCTTAATCAAGCCTAAAGTCTTGACAGAACTAGCAGTTCTGATTCTCAAAGTTGAGAACTTGATGTTCTAACTTTTTATTGGCCAATTTATTTTGTCATGTTTAAATTCCTTCCTAAATTAATTCTGATGTTAAGGTTTCATTTTTTTTTCTTTCCATTTTACTTTATTGATTATCTGCACACGGTTAACTTAATATATATTTTCTATTACAGTTCTTGCATGATGTCAAATTTGGCTAAAATTGACTTTAAAGTACTTAACATAAATGGGGACAACTACTTATCATGGCAATTGGATGCTAAAATCCACCTGCAATCCAAAAAGTTAGGAGAGACCATAAAGGAAGGTAACATGATGTCCTCAGAGGAAAAGGCATTAGCCCTCATCTTCCTGCGCCATCACATACATGACGACCTAAAAAATGAATACCTTACCGAGGAAGACCCAGCAGGCCTATGGAAATCCCTGAAGGATAGATATGATCACCAAAAGATGGTCATACTACCAGCTGCCCAGAATGAATGATTCAATTATTTCAGTTTTATCGTGTGATTGTATAGTTATATTGATTCATTATTTAAGGTATGAATAATGGAACTGAGGACAATCTATGTTTGGTAGATAGTGCCATAACACACCATTATGAAAAATCAGAAATTTTTCTCAGAATTGCTATTCCACGAAAGGTATCCACCATAGTTGGACCTGTGCAAATATTTGAATGCTCCGAAAGAGCCTATACAATGAGACAATATTCCTGCCGTTAGGGGGAGATAAGATAGTTCCTAAGGAACGTATTGTTCCCGTAGAACAACTTGTTCCTGAGGAATGGCGAGAACTAACATGGAATATTTTCAGTCTGTCTCATCTAGATCCACGTACTTCACAATGTGAAAATGAAGTACGTAAGAAGCGTGGCAGCCCTATAGGTTTAAAGGACTCAGCTCCATGGAAAAGGAGAAATGACTAATCATCATCGTGTCCTCCCGAAGAGACACGTAACCGTCCTGAAGAGGCTCCTCCCGAAGAGGCACGAAACGCTCTTGAAGAGGTTCCTCCTGAAGAAGCACATAACGCTCCTGAAGAGGTTTTGGTAAAATCCGTTCGCTCTAGAATAATAGAAGTCCTTGATAAGACTTTGGAAGCCCCCGAAGAGGCACCGGTACCGGATAATAAAGAGATTTCTATACTTTACAATTATTCAAGAGAGAGAGATGGAATAGAAATGATGATGATGATTGGGACACGGAACCACGTTCTATAAATCCTGGAATGATTTTCTTTGCCTGAAGTAAAGCCAATGAGTATGTACTCAATCCAATTAAGGAACTGCAACTAATTTAGGTATATTTTATTCTTATGATTGTAGATATTTCAGTTTTGTAAGATATGCAGATTCAAGTTCTCTCTCTGACCCTCATAAGGGTCTATCACAGATAGATTATGTGTTTCTTAATGATAATGCCATCATTTCTTAGTGTTCTACTAAACAAACTTTGATAGCTACTTCCTCCAACAATGCTGAGACTTTGACTCTTTATGAAGCCAGTAAGGAATATGTATGGCTAAAATCTTTCATTCAGGATGTTCGTAGTTCTTGTCAATTACCTTCTATTGCAGGTATCCTAAATATTATCTATGAAGATAATGAAGCGTGCATAAGACAGATTCAAGAAGGCTTCATTAAAGGAGACAAGACTAAGCATATAGCACCAAAGTTCTTTTTCACTCCTGAACTTCAGAAGAACAATGAAATTAAAGTCAAGTAAGTTTGTTTGAGTACCAATCTGGCCGACCTGTTTACCAAATCTTTACCAAAAATCAGTATTTCATAAATTTGTATATAAGATTGGCATGCATAAAGTTCATCATCAAACTATGTGAATGGTTGCTATAATCAGGGGGAGTGGTTTATTATGGAGCATCCTGAAGTATGCCACCCATGGACATTTGTGTGCTGTACTCTTTTTCCTTCTCTAGGTTTTGTCCCACTGGGTTTTCCTAGTTAAGGTTTTAACGAGGCAGCATTATGCACGTCCAACACTAGTTCAATGATCTTGAAGAATGTTGTACTCTTTTTCCCTTCGCTTTGGTTTTTCCCACTGGGTTTTCCTTAGCAAGGTTTTTAATGAGGTAACTGTCATTGAATGGTGGTCATCCAAGGGGGAGTGTTATAAGATATGGATCTTGGGTGGATGCCCACTTAAGATGAGTTAATGTTAAATTTAGGGTTTCTATTTTATGAGACCACTTTGCCTATAAATAGGCGTCTCTACCTTTGTATTTGATAATAATTAAATGAGATAATAGAAAACTCTCTCTTCTCCCTCTAATCATCTTTCTCTTAGTCTCTTTTTTTCTAACAGCCATTGATTTATTTGTTCCTTTTTCGTATTGAACGTGAACTGTTTAATTTTGTACGTGGGGAGCTATTATGGGTCATGCCTTACTAACAGCAGGTCCCCCAGGGTCAACAACATGGAAAAGTGATCAATGGGCCTGCTTCTTGGTAATTACGGCTGCAATTTAGGATACTTCACTTTGTAGCTGATTTGGGTCTGTTTGGTAAGAAAAAAACCTGGAGAAAATATGGGTAGAGAAAACCGTCCGCTGTTTCAAATTGTACCGTATAAAATTTACACCACATTCAAATCTGTAATTCTTTGTCACAGCACCTGAGATTTTTTCAGAGCACGGATGATATTGTTTTTCTATATGGGTATTGCAACTCCAACAATTTGACATAGAAAGCCATGTCTATAGCTTTGGAGTTGTTCTGTTGCAACTGACCACAGGCAAACCGGCGATAGTGCGGATCTCAGCTTCCGAGCGGAGAAGCTTAAATGATTGCGCAATTCCTATTGCTGTGGGAGGGGACGCAAGGGATGTGATTGACCCAAACTTAAAAGGCAACCATGACATTAAAACCATTCAAAAAGTTGCAGAAATTGCACGTGCATGCACCTCACCAAAATCCGTAGATAGACCTCACATGAGAGATGTTGTAGTCGAGTTGGAGTATATTGGAAATGAGAAAGCCCTTGAAAGTGGCCCTGAAAGTGGTGGGTGCATAGACAGTGGACCAGTACAAACTAGCTCTGAGATTTTATCGTATCTTTCAGCAAGATAGATTCCTCATCGCATCCAATTACAGATAATGAAATGACTTTCAAATGGTTCCATAGATGTGTTCGGGTCCATGCTGCAGGATTAAATGTTCATAAGTATGAATAATGTCAACAGATTTCATATGCATGTATGTAACATAGGGAAAATAAATGTTACCTGTAACAGAATGATAATGATATATTGTGTTGTCGGGTATGTTTAGGGGATCTTACCTAAATAGTCCAAGCCGCGATTATCATCTATTCCCAAGTATTAGTTTTCTTTAATTCCTGAGATTAGCATGATTGATTTGCTTAAATATAAATGAAGGTATGGAGCCATGCGGGACTCATCTTACTACGTACGTATATGTAGCATCGAAGGAAGTAGTTACTCTCAACCAACCTGTTATCTACACCATGACTCTCTTGAGTGAAACAAATGCCTGTTTCTTTACAAGAATTTAGGCTATCTGGGAATTCTTGAATTTCAGTCAGAAATTCCATGTTCATTTATGAAATTTCTCAGCATTTGAGGTAAGTTGCATTTTAAAATCCCCAAAAGGTGGAATTCCCAAATGCTAGCTTTTACTCTAACATTTAGAAATAAAGCCATTCCAGGATACTTTGTTTGTAACTCTAGGCATTTCGTTAAAACTCCGGCTCTCCCAACGGTCGATTGTCATCTTATCTTTTACACGACTACACAAAAATCAAATCCGGTAATCTTCTTCCTCTGTACACCTTTCACCCACCTGATTTATTTCCTTATTTTTTCAAAGTTGGATGAAATTCTCAGACAGAAATTTCGGTATGAAAGAAACAGGGAATTCAAGAAAATCAGGATTCAGCAGCATTTCAGAATTTTAGCACATCGAATTCTGTAAATTTTAGCAGACATGAATTCCAAGCCAATGAGACCTCTGAAGTTCACAAAAATCACCCATTACACTTTACAAAACAGTGCGTACACACAAAAGAAGAATCTCTCCTCGCCTAAATAAAAATCTCTATACACGATGAAGCAGAGGTGGTGATTTTCCAACGACAACTTCCACATCAAACATCACAAAAATGAATTTTCTATGAAAAAATGTAAACTTTTCCACCGAGACGTGGAATCAATGAATCACCAATTTAGACCGATCAGGTCTCTCTCGAATGAGTTCCCTTCAACAATTCATGTCCTCAACAATGTAGCCCAAATTATGCCTCCTCTAAACGTATGGGCAACCTAATACCATCTATGCATCTGACTTCTACATTTTTTTCCTATATTTTGGAAAAGATGACATGCTGAATTTGTGAGAACTACGTGAAAATGAATAATAATTCGTTTGTTTCGTATATTTTGAACATGATTATTTTTATTAAAATATATAAAAATTGAATACATGAGGTGGTTAATTAAAAATAAATATTAAAGGTGATTTTTTAAAAATAAACATAAAATAATATTTTCCTTTAGGAAAAAAGATATAAAAGAAGATATTATTTGGACACTCACGTTTATATAGGTTTGCCCTCATTTTTGCTGCACTCCAAATGCGTAAAAGAGGTATGAAAATCATATAAAAATGAGATTACTTTGAGTGAATCATTTACGTACTTAAGGAGATAAATGGCTTCATATGTTACGGACATGTTTGTTTGCATTAAAATATACAAAAATTCGACACTTCATTCTTTTTAACAATGAAAAATAGATATTAAAGATATATTTTTTTTTAAATGACCTCCAAATAACCTTTTTATGAAAATATAATCAAAGAAGGTGCAACTCATCTTTATCTAGTGGAGACTGGCCCTGTCTTTCTACTTTACTAGTTTCCAGAAGTAAGCTGCTTCTTCAAACTAGCAGCCTCGAGTACCTTTCAACCGTACTATTGACTTTCTACCAAGAAAAAACAAAAGTGATGTTGACTATTGAGAGATATAAGTTATCTTTAAACTCGTGGAAAAATGCACCAATGGCCCCAGTCTAAAATAGAAGCAATTGGATCAGATTGCCCTGGCCATTAATTCTCCAATTGGACCATAATTTCAACTCTCTTGTTGAAGTATCATCTATTATCTAGAGTTTCAATGTTTAAGATCTGAGGCAACAGCTGAATTCAATCATGAGTACTGTTCTAGGAGGGGCCGGCCCCCCACCTTCGAATGAAGGGGTTTGCCTCTGGCCTCTGAGAATGTTGCAACTGCATGAGTTTACCAGAGTGGTGCACCGTGTACCAAAATGTTGTCCCAAATGTTATTTTGTATCCCATCTGTGGAGTTCAATTTACGACGAGAATCACGGATGCAAAGAGACACAACTAACGCAAACGAAAAAGCAAAACTCCTAATGAGAATCGTCACTCATTACCATTGGGGTTGTTGTTGTGCCCCAGTTGTTAGCATGCCATTGTTGAATACAATTATTTTCTTCAAGAATAATTAATTGGGTCCTTGTCTTGACTCCACCGGTTTAGACCCAATTATTTTTATAGTGGGATAAATTTAGGTACTCCTGCAGTGTATGCTACCGGTCATCCATACAGTCTTCGTAATGCCGGCCTTCGTTGTGGCTTCTCTAGACTCACCTAATTAATATCCCAGACTGTTGGATATATCGCACAAAATTTAGTTTTTGTTTCACCCGCCTCCTTTCTACCAAAGAGGAAAAGAGCTGCAGGTGAATATTGTGAGAGCCCCAACTCAAAAACCCGCTATAAGTGAAAATGAAGAGAAGATAGAGTTCTTAAATCGAGGTGAATAAGTGCCTTTTGGGTTTGGCTGGGAGAATTGTGTGATATCCTATGCACGGTTGAGCATATCGCACAAACCCAAGGAGAATTGTGTGATATCTTATGCATGGTTGAGCGATATCGCTTGGTGCAATATCTTAATGCCTTAGATATCACATAGTGTGAATTCCTAGAGCCCTAGGATATTGTAGGATTTAAAGGGTTAAATTGTTGCTTTTAGAGTATACTTTGCCATATGAACGACTATGTGGGAATTATCTAAATTTCAATTGTTTTGGAGCAATTGTCAATTATAATGACAATAGTATGGTCGATATCCCTACTGTTAATATCTTTAGTATGGTCCTTAGCCCTTGGTTGGAGTATATTAAAAAAAGGATATTTTTAATAAGGTACAAAATTTTGGCTCATTTTAAAAAAAGTAAATGAAGATTTCAATATTTTAAAATAGTATAAAAATTTTCCATAGTTCTTTCAATAAACTCTTCTCTATAAAAAAAAGTGAGAAATGAAAAAAAAAAAAAAAAAAAAAAAAAAAACCTTATGTCATTTTTCAAATTTTCCATTTAACAAATCATTTAAGATAAATGATCAAGTCCAACTCAAATGACCTAGTGGGGTACAATTCAAATACCTTTATGCATGAATGGTTTAGAAGAGGGGATTTCAAATGACTAAAAAACTAGCTTCATTAAATGGTTATGATCTTCAAAATCAAAATGGCCGATTTTGGAAAGGAAATAATTTAAGAAAAGATATATCTGTATAAGAATTCAGCATGATTCTTAAATGCGATTTGATGCATTGGTAAGGGTTCCTAACCACCTATAATCAGCCCTCACACACACACACACTAGTTATTTTTGTGAGTCATCCAATTGTGACCTATTAGATTGAGATCTAATGATGATGATAAAATCTAAAAAACTTATTTTAAGCCTCTAAGAGTCATTAATCAAGATAATTAGGATGATCCAATAGCATTGATATTTTGCAATGCTTCTAATGAGTCCCATAGGCCAGCCCACACTCCCACAACACACAAAAATAAAACTATTCATGTGAATTCTCATTTTTGGGTCAAACTCTAGAGCTGATCTTGGACATCTTTCTATTCCTACCTGGGTCCGAATGCATTTTCAAGAATCATAAATAAGGACTCCACGCGGCCCCAAAGCGTTCACGTACACGTACATATCTAAAAGTTCCTGCGTGGAATCAATTCAGAAGCTACCGGAGAGTATGGTGCCAGTCGTTGTAGACGCCACGGTCTTGTGTTGCAGGTCTTTGTTAATCTCAGCCTGGTGTTTCTTTTTGCCCGGTAAACTTCACTTTACGTGCTGAAGACGCTAGCTAGCCTTCCGTGCAGACTCCAGAGGGCTTTGGTTTCAGTTAAAAAAGGCTCGAGTGACATATGGGGGAAGGCTGCGCTGCGGATAAGAGGGAGATGACTTTGGTTCAGAGTTGTCTGGCAATCTTATTGACGTTAGCTGTGCCGGTTCATGCCCAGCCAGGTTAGCAGCAGCGACATTTTTTTTCAACTAGTTTTAAGTGTCTGTTTCTTTGCTTGAATTTTCTGAGAGGGGAAATTTTAGAATTTCTTTGTTTCTTTATTAGAATCCTGGAATCTCAGAATTCCATCATTTCCGAATTCCAAATTTTTCCAAAGGATTTCAGGATTCAGGAATTTCAGGAAGGCTTACAGAAACTCCGGGGAGTGTTGCTGATTGAGTGTTTCAACTGGAAAGTTTTTCTTCTTCCTCTCTTCTTTAATCTTTTCTCTGTTTTTCCCCGCCTTTTATTCCCTGTTGTCTTTCTTTCGGGATGGAATGAGAAAAGGAACACGTAGAGACAGCACGTGGGCTTGTTTCTCTCCTAGATTTCAAGGAATTTATGGGAAATTTCTAAATTTTCAGACATAAGGAAATCCTCATCATCCAGAAATTCTACCAAAAAATAAAGTGTAAATTCCTAAATTCTCAAAATATCATTTGAGTTCTTTCACGTGCCTCAAATTTGAAAATGCGTATAAAGATACACAGGATTTGCAAATGGTAATGTCCAAAAAAACTTCAACATATGAAACTTATGTCAGAAATTCTGGAAAAAAAAACAGGCTAGAGAAACCCATTTCTTTTTAGGATTTCTCCTCGGGGCCTATTTCTTTGGAGAGACAGAGAGTTGGACAGAGACAGGAAGGGTTAGGGTTTAGAGTCAATCGAGAGAAAGGGTCTGGAAAGAAATGTGCGTTGTGAGAGAGGGAAGGTACGACACAGAGCACAGTTTGTTAAGAAGCTAGACTAGGCTCGTGTTAAGTTTTTCTTTGGCTCGTGTTAAGTTAAAGGAGTCTTTAGAGCATCTCCAGTAAATATGTAAATTTGCAAATGCCAAGGCCTGTAGGATGTAGGATTTGAAGGATTGAAATTTGGCTTCTCGAAGTATGGGACTCACCTCATAAACCAAATTGATATTTTATTATATTTTTATTTTTTTTATGGGACCCACATCATAAATGTAAAAAAAAAGACATTTGCATTCTTGTGGGCCCCTTCTTGGAATAAAACATCATTACATTTGAGTTACTTTAATTGTCTTAAAAAAAAAAGGATGTTTCGACTTTAACTAGCAATCCAGAAATGTAATCCACCCATGAAATTCAATTTACAATCCAATAATCCTAGGTAACCTTGACTGTGGTCAGGTTACAATAAGTAGTGGAAAGGCAAGACTCAAAAGAAAAGGATCTAAATAGTTCAGATTATGCCATGATAATAGTGATAAGTTTGAGCTTGTATGCTCTATGCCCCCTTTTTCAAGCGTAAGAAACTCAGCTTATTATACGGAAGTAATTGTTTCATATGGGATTTATCTAATGGTAACCTTTTCACTTTGATAACTTGCCTTCCTAGCTATGATTGTCTGATATAGGCAGCTTAAAATTACGTTCCCAATATATGGAGTAATATATTAGGGTTTTTTTTATATATACCCCATATGACTTATATAATTTGTAAATAACCACTATGGTTAAAGTATTTAGTGATACATCCATGTTTTTTTCATATCCATAAACTAGTAGTCCTAAGTCCTAATGATAATGGGCAGTTCCTATGAGGTTTGTGTTAAATTGAAAATGACAACTTTACCGTTACATCTATTATACAAAAGTGGATCATTATTTATAAAAATACCATTATTTTATCCAAAGTCCCAATAACTCTCTCTCAGTAACTCTCTCATGCACACGACGCCTGATTACATATTTTGAGACTTTCATCAATCTAGTAGTTGAGTTGTGCATGGATCGGGGCACTTACAAGTACTGGTGTTGGTTGTTCGTTATGATAAATTTAGCTTTAATGAAATGGGCCTTATATTAATAATTTTAGGTTCATGTAGGGTTACTTTCTCCTAAATGTGCCCTTAAAAGTACTCTAGTAACTGTCAATATTATTAACTTTGAAGAAAAGCAAGTCCAATACTTTTGAAAAGGAGAAATTTCAAATAACGTCTTAAGTTTTTGCCTTATTTCAAAATAGGACACAAGTTTCAAAGACTTTCAAATTAGTCTCTAAGTTTTCCAGAAAGTCTTCAATTAAGGACATTCGTGCATTTCAAGCTATTTTCTATCAACTTTTTTCCTCAATTTTCTTAAAATAATCAAATTAACTTCTATTGAAACAAAACCCTCCTTCACTTCCTCTATTTTCTTCTTATTTTCTTCACCGGCTTCTTCATTGTGATCAAGGACAACTAGTGTCTCCACAGTGATCTAGTGGTTGTCGAAACTATGTCATGGCTTTAAAATGAAGGGGAACTTTGGTATTTAAAAATATCCGAGGGAAGAAGTTGTCAGAAAATACTTTTAAATGGCTGCATGTGCTTAATTGAAAAACCTTACTATAAAACTTAGGGACTAATTTGAAAAGTTTTGAGATTTGTGTTTTTTTTTTAAAAATAAGGCAAAACCTTAAGGCCGTATTTGAAAAAAATTCTTTTGAAAATATGCATATGGATAAAAAGATGGGCCAGATCGTGTCGCGACACTCTTAAAACTTATAGTGGTTTGCAAGGCTATAGATTTTGGAAACATGAATGGTATCAAAATAAAAAACAAGGATGTATCACTAAATACTAAAACTACATGCCCTATTTACAAATCCTAGAAACCTTATAAGGGTATATTGAGTTTCAATTTAACGGCAAACTTGTAAATGGCATGCTTCAAATTGACTATCCTTATGTTTATGTGACAACAATGTATAAACTCCTGTGCTCTCTTACATTTTTCAGGATTCATCAGCATCAATTGTGGAATGGCTGAGGACTCCACCTATATAGACATCATAAACACTACTTACCATTCAGATGCTAAATATATTGAGACGGGGGTAAACTACAATCTCTCAAAGGCTTTTCTACCTGATACTATATTTCAACAACTCTACAGTAATGTTAGAAGCTTTCCAAGTGGGAGCCGTAACTGTTACAACTTGAGTGAAATCACCAAGGGAACCAAGTATCTCCTCCGAGTCCATCTGTGGTATGGAAATTATGACGGCAGAAATAGCATACCACAGTTCGACATCTATGTAGGCGTCAACCGTTGGATGATCATCAACGATAGATCTTCAGTTCCATTCGTCAGAGAAATTATTCTAATGGCCAAAAGGAACTATATGTCCGTTTGTCTTGTGAATACAGGTCTAGGAACACCATTCATATCTGCACTCGAGCTACGACCTCTGAACAATTCCATGTACAAGGTTGTAAATGAGACACATTCTCTAACGCGATGGGATCAATATGACTTGGGTAGACCCAGGTACAATAATGATGTCAACGCGGGTATCAGGTGCGATAAAATCTCTCTCCTAGGGCCTATTTGTTTGCATGAGAACAAATATGAATTGAATATATATGGTGGCTAAAAAGAAAATTAAGGTGAATTTTCAAAAATGTTACTTAGGGTCTATTTGTTTGCATTAAAATACATAGAAATTTTTTTTAAGCGTTTGAAAACAAAAATCAAAGGTGCAATTTCAAAAATTAACATCAAATAACTTTTTCTTTTATGAAAATAGAATTAAAGGAAAATGTGAAATGAATACCTGAAAATTGGTCTTTAATTTTAACCACTTCAAGAAATTCCTACATTTTGAATTCCTATTTATGTTAATGCAAACAAATATGCCCTCAAAAAACATTTTCTTTTAGAAAAATAGAATCAAAAGAAGATTCTATTTGATAGTTATTTTTGAGAAATTACCCAATGATTTTTAATTTTAACCACTGTATGTATTTAATTCATGTGTAATTTAATGTAAACAAACATGATTTAACCTATTCATTAATCATCAAGTGTGGTGGCAATCAATATTGATTATGTAGGTATCCGGATGACCCTTACGACCTGCTTTGGAGGCCCTTTGATGATATAAATTGGAGTCCCTTTAACACTTCTTCTACAGTGACGAACCCGAACGTGGAGTTTCAGCCACCCTCAAAGGTCATGATGACTGCAGTACGTCCAACCGCTGAGAGTGATGCATTGTATTATGATTGGACTGTAGATGATTTATCCTTGCAATTACAAGTTTACATGCACTTTGCCGAACTTGAGCAACTTAATACTAGCCAGAATAGAGAATTCACTGTATGTTGTGGCAATAACTTATGCTATAACTCAACTATTCGCCCACAATACCTTGTTACAACCACTGTTGAACCCCCCCAGCCACTGACTGGCCAATCTCGGTACTTATGTACTTTTAAGCAAGCATCGAAATCAAACCTCCCTCCAATCGTTAATGCTGTAGAGGTTTTCGTCATC
The DNA here is from genome assembly GCA_003546025.1 of Camphora micrantha. Lineage (NCBI taxonomy): Eukaryota > Viridiplantae > Streptophyta > Magnoliopsida > Laurales > Lauraceae > Camphora > Camphora micrantha. The sequence goes on from QPKB01000002.1 coordinate 77,257,055, forward strand.
AGGCAATACAAAGAGATACCAACAAGAGACCAAGATGGTATGTATGTATTTCATTACTCTACTTTGTGTGCGCGCACACGTGAATAATCACAAGCTTATGGGAATGCAACCAAGGCAACCATTAAAATAAAGATAACAAAACATCACAACAAGCATCAATATATAATATATATGTGAGTCGGCCACAATATGTGGCCTATTTCACGAGAGACTAATGCAAAGCTGTTCTTACTGTTTATGGAGATTACAAGACACGTAAAACTCCACTTTCTAGAGAATCCACATACAAAATAAAAGCTCTACTAAGATTCTCACCTCCCCTAATATTAAAAAAAAAAGGATTCTCTCCTCCCCTAAAATGGATCCAAATCTATACTCTTAGATTAGAGTTAATCTAATGGTTCAAAACATAAGGAGCTAGAGGAGTAAATATAAAGGGGAGGGGGGACTAGCTAATAAAATGATTTGCCTTCATGCATGTTATGCACACACATATAACAGAAACTAGATAGATTGAAGTCTTTCGATAGAAACTTTGGATCCGATGCATATATTTAACTGGTTTGGAATTAAGAAGATAGGCTAATCCCTATTTAGGGGTGAGAGTTCTATCCAGTGAGAAAAATACATGTTACCTCACCAGCATATTGATGGACTTACCATCTACAATAAACCAAATCAATTGATCTTTGATGTTCGTCCAATTGAGATGTTAGTTAAGTCCTAGTTGGATAAAGGACAAGGTCATGCGTATTCGTTACCAATAAAAAATAAATAAATAAATAAATTCCAATATTTAAAAACCAAACCTCTACTTCCATTTTTTTTCCAGTTTCCATCAATTGAACTTTTTTTTGCCCAAATGCAAGCTGCTTTCAACTCATAATTCATAGCCATTAATAAATTTAACTTATCAGTTGCTCATACTTAAATATTTAAAGACTTTCCTTTCCAACTTGTGGAAAGCAGTTGAAGCCATCCTAGACATCAAATCGACTTACCAATTGAAGAGAAACTGGATGGGCGATCCATGTGTACCACAAAGTTACTCCTGGGAGGGCTTGGCTTGCAACTACACCCTTTCAGATTTCCCTACAATATTGTCTCTGTGAGTTCTCCTCCCCTTATGAGAATAGCTGATGCAAAAGACAATGCTTCATAGTGTTCATTTGCCTTGATGCAAATTCACATATTTGCTCTGCAGGAACCTTTCTTCTTTTGGATTGAAGGGAGAAATAGCTGCTTCTCTTGCAAATCTCATTTCCATCCAGTCCTTGTAAGTTCTCTATTAAGCCATTAAAACAAAATATGAGCTCCAGTAACCCCAGTCTGAAATTGAAGCCATCGGGTCAGATTGCAAGTCTAAATGCAACATAATCTCATTCTCTACCATCTTTCATAGTTGATGTCTAATCAGTTCACCACTAATCTATAGTTTCAATGTTTCATGAATGGAGCAAGGGCCCAAGTATACCCACATTTTATGTTTATGTTTCACTATCCATTTGGGGAGACTTTAGATGGGATTATTAGCAATGACCTACCAATCTAATTTTTGAAAAATGGCTAAGATACTACTAAGTTGGATCTTGACTTTAGATCGCCACGTGGCCAGTTAGAATTTTTGTTGTGCATGTCTAGATCTGGAAAGGTTCGCTCTGGTTTTTCTAAATATAAAGTGAGGATGTGTGGGATGCATACAAGGGCATGTAGTCATCTATCCCATAAGATCTGAAGAGGGTTTGTCAACCATCCACTTACGAAAATTAGATCAATTGGAGGAATTTTAGCCATCTAATCCAAAGCCATCAACTGGCAATAAAGTAGATTATTGAAGCAATTTCTCTTTTAATCATCCATTTGATGGATTTGGAACAGATGACCAAGAGCATCCAATCCTTCTTTTATTTTAGTAAATGTTATTTGATAAGCGGCCCAATTTTATAGAAAGTGCTAGAGTTGATCCAGAACTCACAAGGCCATCACCCAGTGCAGTCCCGCCGAAGCACGGTCCAGATTGGATACATAACTAACCTTAGGCAATTTTGCACAAAGTGGCTGTTCTCAGGTTCGCTCGCAGGCCTCGAACTTGGGTTATCACGCATGGCACCTGAGACTTTTACCATTGCACAAAAGCAATAACTCTTGTTCCCAACTTATATATGGAGTGCGGTCCTGCCCAAAATAGGGTCTTGGGAGGGTCCAGACTCGAGACAAACTTAACCTTGGCACTTTTGCACAAAGTGGCTGGTTGTTCGTAGGTCTCGAACCTACATTATCATATATGACACCTGAGGCTTTTACCATTGGACCAAAGCAATGAGCCATCATCTAGACTCATATACTTCCTAATTATGTTTTTCTTTCCTTTCAGGGATTTGTCATGGAATAACTTGACAGGGCCCATACCTGATTTTCTAGGAGACTTACCATCTCTCTCATTGTTGTAAGTTGAATAGCATTGATGATGACTTTTAAGTTCCTTTAATCTATAATATATGTAGTTTGAAGCCTGCATTCATTTCAGGAATTTAAGAGGCAACCAACTCAGTGGATCGGTCCCTTCAAATTTGGTAACAAAGGTCAATAGAGGATCACTTCAGTTGAGGTATGCTTTAAACATAAACAGCCATGAACTTCAATTTGCACCAAGCTTTATTTCAATTTATGACTATCACAACTAGAAACACAATTTGGAAGTCTCCGGGGAGACTTGACAAAATCAAAGACTAAATTATACCCGAGAAATGCGAAATTGAAACTTTTCTTGCCACCACCTTGTTTTTCCTGACTTTGTTGAATATGATTTCTAAGATTCCACTTCATGAACAAATGCACCCTTGGTATGTCTAATGCATGAAGCAAACATAGATAACAGTATGATCGTCAATGTGGCATTGGTTTTACTGGTGTGAGAATTAGGGAATGGTGGTGAACTACATGGGAACGGGATGCACAGAAGTTGTTTGATCAATTGCTTGTGAATTGGATGCAGTAGGTTGGGACTGCGGGTTGAGAAATGGAGGTAAGATGTTTGAAAAAAAATGACTGTTAGGGGTTGCAGAGTGTGGTTTAGGTTAGGTCCTCAAACCAAACCTAATTTAGAATTGGAACAGGTCAAAAAGGGCAATGCCATCAAAAAATTTTTTTTTTTTTTGATAAAAGTTTGATGGCATTGTCCTTTTTGAGCTGTTCAATTCTAAATTAGGTTAGGTTTGAGGACCTAACCTAAACCACACTCTGCAACCCCTATACATGACATGAATAGCATGATATCACAGATTCGGCTCAACATCAAAGGAGGGAGGAAGAAGAAGGCTCCTCAGGCAAATTCCTAAGACTATTACTTTAAGATATTAGTTTATGCACAATCCTTTTAGAGCCAAGCCTAGGAAAAATTATCGAAAGGGGCATGAACTTTAAAATTTATATATATATAACTGTACTATATATAATTAACTAAAATGGGTGACATGGGGTAATCTGGAGCCTGGCTTGCTGGAGCCTCAAGTGTGTGGTAATCTGGAGGCTTGGCTGCATCATGAAGTATCATTGTTATTAGATTAAGTAGCTTTTTGCCAGTGTTTTTGTTTCTTATCATCATTGACTTTGTCCGAGGACACCTGAAACACTTCTAATAGATTCGAACCATCATACTTGGGGGCCAATCATTGACCTACATAGCTTGAAATTTGTAATCCTACAACACCTTACCTTTCTACTGTAGAATTTTTGTGGAAAGAAAAAGAACGGTCGGTGGAATCATTGTTGATTCCTTTTGTTTTAATTATTATTTGTCTTTTTTAAAACTTCTTTGGCTGTGTGATTTAGATGTTCAAAAGAATTCAGTTCTCGAGTTATGTCCCACTGCTGTAAGGATAAAAAGGTTGAATGGTTTATTAAGGTTCAGATGAATAATGACTTGAGGAGAGAGTGACATGTCTTATAATTCCATCGTTATGATTCTACTTTCACTAACATGATATTCAACTTTTCTTGTTGCCAGTATTGATAATAATCCAAATCTCATTACCCCTGTCTTTGACAAAAAAAAGAGTCGAAAGGTTATTGTTCCTGTTCTTGCATCAGTTATTTCGACATTGGTCTTGCTCACCATTGTGGGTATTCTACTCCTAAAATTTACTCAAAGGAGGAGACAAAGAGGTAATATTGCCATTTCTGCATTTTTAAAAAAAAATTTGACTAGCTATCTTTACATCTCTATATTGTAAATTCTAACTTGACAACAATCTCTCGTACTTGAACTTTCAGTGAGTTAGACGTTTATTTATTTTGCTTATCAATGAGTAAGTGTGAAAATAAAGTGGCAGCTTGTGTAAGCACAATGTAGATTGATAGTGAGAATAAGAGAGAAAGAACACAATAATGAAAAAATTGCTAATGAAAGAGAGAAAGAACACAATAACTAAGAGGGAAGA
>QPKB01000002.1:77262493-77449350 GCA_003546025.1 Camphora micrantha
CGGTATTTGTTGGTCACAATCATGAGAACGATTGGTGCTGCCCTTACAAGAAACTTTGGCTTGCTATGCTCGCCTACGGTCTGGAGGTTATGGGTTAATGTAACCTTGCCCAAGGGCTAGAATCATTGACCATCACTGAACAACCTTCTCCATCAAATCATGGATAAGGTTTGGAGACAGGAGATATACAGAGTGAGTTTGATCTCAGTTCATTGATATTCTCTACTTCAGAATACCGGAGCAGCATTAAATGACAGATTGGTTTCCTTACTCATGTATCAGTTGAAAAATAATGGTCTTTATAAATTGAGATGAATTCTCTAGTAAATGTGCATTTGGAACTTTTTATGGTACCGGAGTGATAGCCGTTGATAGCTATCAATGTTTTTTTTTTTTCCACTCTTGAATAAAAATCCAGCACCCTTATTATCCACTCATTTATCCAACAGTCTTGATCATTTCTTGTTTTTGTCAAATTGTATGATTTTAAAGCTTGTGAAAGAGATCACACACATATATGATCTAGTGGGGCCATTGGTCTGCACTGACCCAAAAAGAGGGCACAACGGTGATCCCCATTAAAGCATTATGATCGAATTCTTTTCAAAGCTCAAAGGTGTTAGAATTTTAGTATTGGCTAAATTCATGGATTGGACAAAACTTCTAGGTCTTTCGAGTTGTAATTCTTTTTAGAAAAGGACTCTGAAGATGGAAGATTGGAAGGACTCGGCAGCAAGAAAGTCCGAAAGAATTAGAAGAGGAAAGCTGGAGAAAAATAGCTGAAATTCCGGATCAACCAGAATGGGGTCCTCTCGAGCGACCACATCATCCGCTCGAGCGGACAGAGTCAGAGTGCAAAGCGCTAAAATAGAACCTCATCCGCTTGAGCGGATGGTGGGTCCACTCGAGCGGACAAGGCGGCAGAGAGTCCCAGGAAAATTTGAAACTGACTTTATAATTGTGCTCAAACTACTTGTTTTAATCCTAATCAAGTTAGGCAACTTTATGCACGACTTAAGGGACATTTAAAGGACTCAAGGACTTTTCCAAAGACACCACCTCACATCTCAAAGTTCTGAGTTAGAGATTATTATTGAAAGAATTCTTCTCTAAAGATTTTTATGAAGTTGTGCTGCCAAGTTCTCTAAATCCAGTTCTTCTGTATCCTTTATAGAAGATTATCTTCTTGCGAGAAGACTTAAGAAGTCAAGCGCTGGATTGAATCTGTTGCAATCAACGGTGTGAACTTGTTGAAGCGTGAAGCAACACAAGGTAACTTCGGTCCTTGGGTATGGGATATCTGAGAAAGAGATCTGAGTTTCTTGTAATTGCGAGATTCATAGTGTTTAATTAGATCCAGTTCGGATCGGTGGTTTTTTATCCGGTTAGGGTTTTCCACCTTAAATTTAGTGTCCCTGTGGTATGTGCTTGTTGATTTTATTTACGCTGCATTTTGTTTATTTCTATACACTTTTGGGTTGATTGTTTGAGTAGACCAACCTAGAGATCGCGGACCCTAAATCTTTTAATTGATATTAGAGCAGTTTGCACTATTTTGTTGTGTTTGATCTTACAAGATTTCTAGAATGGTGCTCAATAGAGAAGGGACATCAACTTCCAAGCCTCCTTTATTTGAGGATTCTAATTATACCTATTGGAAGCAAAGGATGATTGGGTTCCTTAAGTCCATTGATGATGATGTTTGGGATATTGTTGAAGAGGGCTACTCTAGATCAACAATTGTGGTTAATGCACAAACTGTTCCTAAACCTAAAGCCCAATGGACTAAATATGATAAGCATGCATCCAATTGCAATAATAAGGTTGTGAATAGCATATACAATGGAGTGTCTGCTAATGAGTTTCGAAGAATTTTCATTTGCAAAACTACAAAAGAAGGGTGTGAAGTCTCACAGACAGTTTATGAGGGTACATACATGGTGAAACAAGTCAAATTGCAAAGGCTAAATAAAGAATTTAAAACCATCGTAATAAAAGAAGATGAGATCTTTGATCAATTTTATGCAAAGCTGAATGAGATTGTCATTTCTTTTTTCATTCTGGGGGAAGAAATACCAGAACATAAGATTGTCAAGAAAACTCTAAGGTCTCTACCTTCAAGGTTCGAGTCTAAATTTGATGCTATTGAAGAAGATAAGAATTTGGATACCCTCAAGGTAAATGAACTAGTTGGAAATCTTCAAACATTTGAAGCAAACCGTTTGAATAAAGGAAAATCAAAAGAGAAGGATATTGTGGTTTACAGACAGTTTATGAGGGTACAGACACGGTGAAGCAAACTAAATTGCAAAGGCTGAATAAAGAATTTGAAACCATCGTGATGGAAGAAGATGAGACCTTTGATCAATTTTATGCAAAGCTGAATGAGATTGTCAGTTCTGCTTTCATTTTGGGGAAAGAAATTCCAGAACACAAGATTATCAAGAAAATTCTAAGGTCTCTACCTTCAAGGTTCGATTCTAAAGTTGATGCTATTGAAGAAAATAAGAATTTGGATATCCTCAAGGTAAATGAACTAATTGGAAATCTTCAGACGTTTGAAGCAAACCGTTTGAATAAAGGAAAATCAAAAGAGAAGGATATTGCTTTGAAAGCCATCTCAGAATCAAGAAATAAGTTTGCAAAGAAAATTGAGTCTGATTCTGAATCGAAGGCTGAAGATGATATGGCTGAGTTTATGAAATGTTTCAAAAAATACATGAAGACAAAACGAGCCCAATAGAAGAATTTCAAATCAGAAAAGAAGGATCCTACAAAAGGGATAAAGTGTTTTGAGTGCTAAGGCTATGGTCACTATGCTAATGATTGTGCCAACAAGAAAAATGGTATAAAGCAAAAGGCTCTCAACATAACTTGGGGTGAAGAATCTTCTGAAGAAGAAAAGGAAAAGGCAAAAGACCTTGAGGATGATCCTTCTGACAATGTGAATGGCAAGTCTGTGGCGTTCATAGCTGAATCTGTGTCTGACAATGAAACTGATGAAGATGGGGACGAGTCGTCAGACCAGGAGAAAGATTGGGAAGAACTGTACAATGCTACCTATGTTGATTGTGTGAAGATGACCAAGTATGTTAATAAGATCACTATCAAGTACAAGGCTGCTCAAGAAGAAAATTCTACACTGAAAATTTAATTAGAGCAAACACTTAAACAAGTTCATTTCTTGAAAAGCCAGAAAAACTGTTTAGCTGAAAATTTGACTACTGATGGTTAAAAACTTGAGAATGCTGAAAAAGAAGTAGTGAATCTGAAGGAAGAGATAGTAATATTGAAAGTTGAAAATCAAGACTTGCAAGGAAGACTGAAGCTTACTTTGTCTGAGTTAGAAGTCAAGCAAGCTTCTCCAAACAAGATGAACACCGGTTCGAAGACTCTTACAAACATCTTGTGTAGTCAAAAGCCTCATTTTGACAGAAGCGGTCTTGGTTATGATCATGGTGCATCTACTTCAAATGCTAAAGGTAAAATAATTTTTGTTTCAAGTGTTGCACATTCAAATAATGTGTTGAGTAATTTCAAGAAAAAGAATGTGTTACACGCTGCACGCACATCCACTTGTCATCATTGTGGATTAAAAGGACACATTCATCCCCATTGCATGAAGTTGCAAAGTCTACCTAAGACCAAGCAATGGCGGAAGAATTTTTCTCCAGCCAAGACGACTCTAATTTGGGTAAAAAGGTCTGATTTACCTAAGGAGTTTGCTCACACTATACTGAAAGATCAAATTACACAAGTGTGGGTAGCTACATGTAACAAGCCTTGATCAAAGAGATTAAGCTCTCACCCCCAGCGCTGCTACGACACACATTCAGGGGGAGTTGCTATTGAGGGGGAGCTATTGATCCTAATTGACAAGAAAGTTGCATGTTCTTATCTTTAGCTTTGTCAAATTATGGACAAAAAGGGGGAGAAATGTGACAGATCAAGGGGGAGAACAAAAAGTTCAGATTGAGTCAGAGACAATGCAGAGATCTACATTTTGCTGATTGCCTATTTTTTTGTGCTAATTGGTTTTTTTTTTTTTAATTCAATGTAATTTTGGGTTTCATTTGTATTTTGGGTAGATCAAATTGTATTGTTTTAGGGAGTTTTGTCAATGAATTGCCAAAGGGGGAGATTTTTAGAATTTTAGTATTGGCTAAATTCTTGTATTGGACAAAACTCTGGGTCTTTTGATTTGTAATTCTTTTTTTAGAAAAGGACTCTGAAAATAGAAGATTGGAAGGACTCGGAAGAAGAGAGTCTGAAAGAATTAGAAGATGAAAGCTGGAGAAAAAGAGCTGAAATTCCGGATCAACCAGAATGGGTTCGCTCGAGCGACCACATCAACCACTCGAGCGGATAGAGTCAGAATGGCCCAACGCTGAAACAGAACCTCATCCTCTCGAGCGGACAAGGCGGCAGAGTCCCAGGAAAATTAGAAATTGCTTTTATAATTGTGCTCAAACTGCTTGTTTTAATCCTAATCAAGTTAGGCAACTTTAAGCATGACCTAAGGGATATTTAAATGGACTCAAGGGCTATTACAAAGACACCACCTCATCTCTCAAAGTTATGAGTTAGAGATTATTATTGAGAGAATTCTTCTCTAGAGATTTTTATGAAGTTGTGCTGCAAAGTTCTCTAGATCCAGTTCTTCTGCATCTTTTGTAGAAGATTATCTTCTTGCGAGAAGACTTGAGGAGTCAAGCGCTGGATTGAATCTGTTGCAATCAGCGGTGTGAAGTCGTTGAAGCGTGATGTGACACAAGGTAACTTTAGTCTTTGGGTAGGGGATATCTAGGGAAGAGATCCGAGTTTCTTGTAATTGCAAGATTCATAGTGTTTGATTAGATCCAGTTCGGATCGATGGTTTTTTACCCGGTTAGGGTTTTTTACCTTAAATTTGGTGTCCTTGTAGTGTGCGCTTGTTAATTTTATTTTTGCTGCATATTTTTTATTTCTGCACACTTTTGAATTGATTGTTTGAGTAGACCAATCTAGATATCACGGACACTAAATTGTTGAAAATGTTTTGTTGTTTATGTTATCAATAGCTCTATCTTTTCTCCGAGAGCATTGGAGATATTATTAGTAAGTTAGAGAAGATAAGGTTTAGGTCTTGAATTACTATTCCGAATGGTTGATTCCTGAGATGGATTCTCGTAACAAAGTCAAAGTGAAATATGTTCACTTTTTAAGTGTCTGTGGGCTTACCGCTTACCTATCGATATGATAAGTTTTCCATATGACAAATTTGTCTTTTCTACTCCTTTAAAACCCATGGACCCTTGAAAATCTATGCTTTTTCATATTTATTATGTCTCCCTTTTGTGTTTTGAAAAACTTTCCAAGGCTCTATGGACCAGGTGCTTGAATAGTTCAATCCATCCAAAATCTAGTTATTCAATCAAATAGTATCCTGAATTTCTATAGTTCACAAATCATAAATGATTCCATGCATCTGACACCCCACGAAGTATGTTGTTTACTCAATAGAACTGCACTGTGTGGCTCACTTTGCTCAATTCAGTTCGTTTGTTGACATCGCTCACCTGTGAGAATGACATATCCATGCACATAGGATGAAAAATGTAGAAGTAATTCAATGATTGAGTTAATCAAATAGGTGAACAACATAATCAGGTGGTGAGAGGCTAAACTATGAATCCTTTTTTTTTTTTTTTTTCCTCTTGGCTACAAACAGTAGCCTTATGCGGACAGTGGGCACATCTAATCATCTAATACAATCCAGTATGATCAAAAGAGCTGTAGAAAATTCTTTAGTGCCTGCCTGCAAGAATTCTTGGAACTCGATAAACAATTCCCCAAAATGTTGTCCACCAACACAATTTTAACTTAGGCGTCTGTTTGCAGGAACTTCTGATGAAAATCATGCTGAGAATTTTTACTGTGATTTGTTGCCCCCAGCACTTGGAATTTACAGTATGATTAGTCAGATTCCAAAAATATACTTTTAGACATCGTCATGATCACTTTAGTCTTAATTTAGGCTTAAAAGGAAATTTTCCAAATTTAAATCTCAAAATGGCAGTGGGTAGTTAGCATTTGTAAATCTAGCTAAAGAAAAGGAGCATCAGGGGAATTCAGTGATAACTTCTAACAAATGAATTCATTAAGATAAAACCCACGGTGACTTTCATTGGAGGCCACCGCAATTTTATACATAATGATAATCAACCACCAAAATTTATAAATTCAAAGATAAAATCTCTAACTAATCATATTGACCAATTCAATCCTAAATTCCTGATCTTAATTAATCTCTAACATTCAGATATCGCTTGAGTCGGAAATCTAGAATATCTTGAACAACAAGCCCTCTCTATTCCCAGAAGTTTACGCAATTGCCTCCAATTGTGTCGGTCTGTCCCGTCTATCCCAAAACACCACATGTATAAAATGTCATGTCAATCAAGGTTGGAAAACTCGGAACTCGAACTAGATTCTTACAATGCAAAAAATTTGACTCGGATGGAGTCAACGCGGTGACTAGAGAGAGTCATGCCTTTTATAAATTTAACTAGAAGATTATTTTAAAAATAGATTAAGTACTTATAAAATATAAATATACATTTATTTACATGCATTCATGATAATAAATTCAAATTAATAAATTTATATCTCCAAGGAAAATATTATAAGAAAAAAAAATAAATGAAAGGGATTGTAAAATACATATTTGTTTAGTTTAAATATTGAATATAAAATATCAAATATAAGTTTCAAATTACAATCCAATCATCATTTTTAAATTGTTGACTCGTACATACTTATTTAAAAATAAATATTACCTGTTTTAAATAAGATCTACATATCAAATGATTCAAATGTAAATGACTTACTAAATTAAGGTGACTCGGGCGAGTGTCCCTTATATTTGACTCTGTCATTTTTCAAAACGAAAAGACTCAGGAAAGTCAAGAGTGAACTCAAGGAACCTTAGTTTTCCAATCATGATGTCACTAATTACAGCCTTTTTTTTCAGGCGTGGCGTGTACAACTTGTGATCGTCAATTGACCCCACGTCATTCGGCCTGTCCAGTCTCCAAAGCCCTATTTTGAAATCGTCCCTTCAAAGTCTTAAATGTGGGCCCACAAATAGGTGTCTAATTTGGACATTAGTGTACAACTTGCCCTCTCTATTCCCAGAAGTTTACGCAATTGCCTCCAATTGTATCTGTCTGTCCTGTCTATTCCAAAACACCACATGTATAAAATGTCATTTCACTCAAGGTTAAAAAACTCGGAACTCGGACTCGACTCGTCTAATGCAAAAATTTTGACTTGGATGGAGTCAACGCGGTGACTAGAGAGAGTCATGCCTTTTATAAAATTAACTCGAAGATTATTTTAAAAATAGATTAGGTACTTATAAAATATAAATATACATTTATTTACATGCATTCATGATAATAAATTCAAACTAATAAATTTATATATACAAGGAAAATATTATAAGAAAAAAATAAAAAAAGAAATTGTATAGTACATATTTATCTAGTCTAAATATTGAATGTAAAATATCAAATATAAGTTACATTTCAAATTACATTTCAATCATCGTTTTTAAATTGTTGACTCGTACATACTTATTTAAAAATAAATATTACTTATTTTTAATAAGATCTATCAATCAAATGATTCAAATGTAAATGACTTATTAGATTAAGGTGACTAGGGCAAGTGTCTTTTATATTTGACTCAGTCATTTTTTAAAACAAAAAGACTCGGAAGACTAAAGAGTGAACGCAGGGAGTTTTCCAACGATTGATGCCCTACCAAATACAGATGTACTTTTACTACATACAGATGCACGGTTCTGATTGATGCTGACAACTTTTAACTGCTAATAATTGCTTTGTTCTGTAGAGAGATAATTGGTTGGTTGGTTTCTCCGTGGAGAGGGATAATGGTCGTACACGGCTTTAAAGATCTTCTACAAATGTCAGCTTTTTCTCTTTTTTACTCCACTCCAAAACCAAGGGCTTTTGCCTTTCGGTTTTCAAACCTCTAGGTGGGCTCCTCTCTCTCTCTCTCTCTCTCTCTCTCTCTCTTCCTATTTGCTTATTCTCTCTCTTCCTGTTGCTTATTTTTGCATGAAAACTATGACCAAATGACCATGTGAACTGTAAAAGGTGCTGTTCTCATGATTTTTGATATTTTTTTTTGTCTAAATCGTATTTTTTTATTTTTTTTGTTTTATTATTATTACTTATATTTTTTGAATTTTTTTTGTCTAAATCGTATTTTTTTATTTTTTTGTTTTATTATTATTACTTATATTTTTTATTTTTTTTGTTTAAATCATTTTTTTTCTTTTTTTCTTTTATTATTATTACTATCATTATTTTTTTGTCTAAATTGTATTTTTTTTCTTTTTTTTATTATCATTACTTGTTTTAGGATTATATCTTATAATTTGTGGTTATCTTTTGATTAAGAATGATTTAAAAATTTATTAAATAGATAATGTTAAGATAACAATAAATTATAACGAAAAATGAAAAAGTACTAAATCAAACAAAGTCAAAATTACTAAGAGAAAAAAAAAAAAAAAAGGAAACAGGAAAACATAGAATGGATGGTCTAGATTGGCTTCGAACAATATTAATTAGAATCAACAACAAAATAGTCTTCAAACAATACTAATCAAAATCCAAATGTACAGTAGGTTGGGATACAGTAGATGGATTCCATATCCGCTTGTAGTCTTCAAAGTTTTATTCATAAATTAAAGCCCATTGTGCTGCACATTGGTGTCTGTATGCACCTCATTGGATCATGATAGGGTGCATTGGAGGATTGGGAACCAAGGATACCTCCACAAAGTGGTTCTGATTGACATGTCCAATGCAAATTACATGTTGTTCGTGTGGTGGTGGTGGTGCAGACCGTAGAGGAAGAAACATCATGCTCTGTGATTCACTAATTAAAATGAAAACCACATTATACCACGACGCAATCAAGTGACCCATGTCCAGCAAATTCATCCAATGAAGCAGTGGTGCAGGCTTATCTGACTCAAAAAATGTCAGCGCTTCTCTTATGTGCGAAACCCTTTTGTAACTTCCATACAATGATGCATACTCATCAACATTGTTATTCAGCTCAGTTAGCATATCATACCTTACAGTAGCCCATGCATTTTGACCTTCATCCATACATAAAGCCATAGCTACGCTACGAAACCCGCAATTCCCATCAGCAATGACATTGGACACAAATGTTATATACGGAAGCAAATGAGGTGGAAACTGGTGGACGTAACTATGTGAGCCATACTCTGAATAGAAATCAGTAGAAAAGTGGTCAACGTAACTATGTGAGCCAAAATTCGGGTCCAATTCAACAGAAAATTGGTCAACGTAACTACATGAGCCAAACTCTGGATGCAAATCCGTATGCAACTGGTCCATGTAACTATGCTGGCCAAAGTTAGGATGTACAATAGTAGGAAACTGGTCACTACTCTTATGTTGACCAAACTTCAGCTGCGTATCAGTAGAAAATCTTCGAGGTTGTGGTGCTGGGGGAACATAAGATGATGAAAAACTATACTTGCCTGGTACAAAAAATGAATCATTAGCCTCAGCATATTCAAATCCCGATGGATCTCTTCGAGTCGATGTAATATCTTTTTTCTTTGAAGTAGGTCGTCCACGACCCTGCTTCTTCACCTCTGGCTCTGCAAGTAAAGTGGTTGAGGGATTAATAATTTCACATAATTTGCACAGCAAAGCAGTTGACTCAGGGAAAACGCGATCCACAGCATTCATTAATGCCAAATCTCTGTCAGTCAGCACCACTCGCGGTAATGAACACCCGTCCATAGTAGAACACAAACAACTTAATGCCCATGCAAAATTGTCCTCTTTCTCGAGTTGGATGAATACAAATGCAACAGAAAAAGTCAACTCTGTTGATGTAACACCGACTATTTCAAAAAGTGGCATATTGAACCTGTTACTCTTGTACGTCGTGTCCATAAGAAGTATGTGAGGAAAAGCACGTAACAAATCAAGTGAACAAGGATGAGCAAAAAAAAAAATCTTGAAGCTCGTTTGACTCACCATGACTTCTATGCCACAAAATGTAATCATGCTTATTGAGATTAAACATTAATTGTTACATCTAAGACCTCCCTGTAGTTTCTGCCACTCGATGTTTTTGACGAGCATTGTAAATGGTTTTTATGGTTGACACATTGAGTGGATCTCTCGCCTTCAATGTCGATAGTATGTCACGTGGCTTCACTAAATTTTTGGACAAATCAATCATAATGCCTGTTTCATCCTCTGATAATCTACCAGCGTACGAATGACCTTCCATGTAATACGTAGCAGGGTGATTATGGATCCCGCAGACGATCATTAATGCCTTTCAAACGAAATGGACAATTGCATTTTCTAGTACCAGTCTACTTCGACGAAATCTTTATCGACCGGTAATGTCCACTTCGCTCACATGACATAAGCAAGTAAGGCTTCTGACCAAATTCACCTTGATTCGAACTTGCAATCGTCAAAACAAATCCAACTGCACGCCCAACTGCTCGTGCCCATTGAATTAATTCTTCGTGACATTTAAATACCTAAGAATGAAAAAAGTAATTAGTATTTATTCAGATTTAAATGACTAAGAAATAAAAAATTTAATTATACCATATTAGTTGTAAACTGCTCCGTATAATCAGTTAAAACTTGAATATTTTCTGATGCTGCTGTAATCACTTTGCATTGGTCATCCTGTTTCACATTAACTAGCAAAATTAGTGCGTATTTAGTCAACAATTAGTTAGTGTTATATTAAATAAAAATTTACCTCAGTCGAATCACTTGACAAGCGTAAATCTTTACCCCATAATTTAATACGTTCGTCCATAATACCGAATAGTATCCGAAGGGATAAGAGAATTGAGAAAACCATAAATGTAGATTAGAGAAGTTGATAAGAGAAAAAATAATTTCTGGAAAAATATCATCTAAAGAAGTAGTATTTATAGAGTATGTGATCAAGATAGGCTACTACAAACAAAGGTTAAGAACATTGCATGTGAACCAAGGTCAGAAATCCACTAATTATTTCTGTGAATAATTACAAAGGTCAGGAATCTACTTATTATTTCATTGAAAAATTGCAAATGTCAAGAATCTACTAACTATTTCAAGCAAAATTTACAAAGTGTCAGGAATGTACTCATTACGTGTATGAAAAATTCAAAGGTCAAGAATCTCTTAATTATTTCTATGAAAAATTGTCTTGCAAATGTCAGGAATATAGTAATTATTATTAACTTGAAAATGGTCTTATATGTGTCAGGAATATACAAATTATTATTCACATGTCAGAGAACTGACGTTCTCCGATTCAAAGGTCATGAATCTCTTAATTATTTCTATGAAAAATTATTTTGTAAATGTCAGGAATATAGTAATTATTATTAACTTGAAAATGGTCTTATATGTGTAAGGAATATACAGATTATTATTCACATGTCAGAGAACTGACGTTCTCCAATTCAAAGGTTAGGAATCTCTTAATTATTTATATGAAAAATTATCTTGCAAATTTTAGGAATATAGTAATTATTATTAACTTGAAAATGATCTTACATATGTCAGGAATATACAAATTATTATTCACATGTCAGAAAACTGACATTCTCCGAAATTTTCGTGAATCCTCTAATTTGATGGAAAACGTCGAAATAAATTCAACTCATCGCACATCATGCAATGATGCATGTGTGTTTTTAGCCAAATTCTATCGTTTAGAGATCAAAATAAGCGTTTTATCATTAATTTCATTTCTTAGGTATTTATTTTAATTTCTTTTTAAGGGATATTTTTCTTTTTTTCATTATTAATTATAATTTATCTGAAATAATAATTGATTAGATTTTTTAGTCAATAGATAATTAAAATTTAGAAAATATAAGTGTCATTCCAAGTAACAATAATCAAATAAAATAAAGTAACAAAAAATTTTAAATGAGTCAAAAATTAATAATAAAAAAATATCAGACCTCCGCCTTTCACTCTCTTCCCTCCAATGGCAAAACCGTAAATATCCTCAATTCTCTATCCATTCTCAATCTCATCCCACAATGGCAAAATCGTAAATATCCTTAATTCTCTATCCATTCTCACTCTCTTCTCCTAATGGCAAAATCGTAAATATCATCAACTCTCGTTCTCACTCACCTTTCCTTCCTAAGTTGTTACCTAAAAATGTGAAGTTGTCCTTTTTTTTTTTTTTTTTTAAATGTGCATCTACATTAAACATTTTTGCATCTGCCTTTAGAATATGTCCTTTTTTTACTTCGAGCGTTGGCGTGTACAACTTGCGATCCACAATTGACCCCAAGTCAATCGATCGGTCAAGTCTCCAGTCCGTCGGCCTCATTACTCAACCGTGGCGTGTACAACTTGCCATCGCTAATTGACCCCAAGTCAATCGACCTGTCCATGTCTCGAGTCAGTCGGTCAAGTCTCCGGTGTTGCGTTTTCGCTCTTAAAAACAGTGACCACAGACCTGGGTTGGTATCATCCCTTGTCTTTCTTATCTCCTCCACTTCTTCTTCTTCTGCCATGTCTTTGCTGTACTTCTTCTTCTTCTTCTTGTTGTCGTTGTTATCATCAGCATCAACGTTCAAAATCACTCTGTTTGCAGATCTTCACTATGGAGAGAATCCATGGTCGGACTGGGGCCCAGAACATGACAAAGCTTCCGACAATGCCATGTCCGTTTTACTCGATCAAGAAAAACCAGGTGCCTCACCCCACGGCCCCACCCACTATTTTCTATATATATATTTTTAAACAGTTGCTGTTCCTGAAATAGTACTCTTAGTTAATGTTGAGTCCATCACATAAACGGTCTGGATCACAGAACTATTTATTAGGGGTATCAATCGGCATGAATCAAAGCTGGGTATATCGTAGCTGTCATGACTAGAAAAATTAGCAAAATAGAACAAAGTGCTTTTTTACTTTTTTATTTTTAACCCCTTCTACTTGCAATTATGTTAATAATGAGTTCTAAACAAATTGTTGCAGATTTTGTAGTTTTTCTTGGAGACATTATTACAGCCAACAACCTACTAATTGCAAATGCAAGCTTTTACTGGGACCAGGCCATGTCTTCAACAAAGAATAGGGGGATACCTTGGGCCACCGTTTTTGGGAACCATGACGATATGTCGTTTGTGTGGCCAACTGAATGGTTTTCGCCCAGTGGAATTCCACAGCTTCGATGCCCTCCACCGACTTCCTCGGGGTCAGGTAATGGAAGATTAGAATTTGAAGATGACCCATGACACTAACAGGTTCTTACTATTTCAATGCAATCTTTGTTAACTGCTGTTAGGATGCTGTTTCATATAGGTTTTTTTGGATCCCTAAGGCCTTGTTTGGTACCTCTGGCTTTTTTTATTTTTTTTATTTTTGTTTTTTATTTTTTATTTTTTTATTTTATTTTTAGACTCACCAAAATAGAACTATATAAAAAAGGCTAGAATTAGAAGAAGTGTTTGGTAATGCATAGATCTATGTTAAATAAATTTTTTTATATTAATGGTTGAAAGTTTTCATAAATTTCTTGAGATTCAATAGGTATCAAGCTCGCGGCCGTGTTCTGTCCTCCAAAGAGATCTAACGGTTTAGATCTTATGTTTGGGGCCACATAATCGTAAAAAGTGTATCTAATAAGTCCCTTTTTTTTCCACATATCTCGATATTGATGATTATCCCACAACTAAAATTTGGTGTCATGGCCATGTTTGATCTTTTCAACATTTCCAACACTTTGGATCTAGATTTAAACTCCCATCAATAATTAAGAAAATAGAAAAAGTTATTGTGCATAGACCAATCTAATATTGAGCATAATACATCAGTGGTTGATATTGTTTTGTATATATCTTGAGATCCACATGAAATCAAGCATTGAAAATTAACTACATAGCCGTTTCCAGTCTTTCAAAAGATCTAACGGTGTGGATTTTACATTTGGGGCCTACAAAGTACAGACTCATGGCTCAATTTTCTTCG
Organism: Camphora micrantha; assembly: GCA_003546025.1. Lineage (NCBI taxonomy): Eukaryota > Viridiplantae > Streptophyta > Magnoliopsida > Laurales > Lauraceae > Camphora > Camphora micrantha. The sequence goes on from QPKB01000002.1 coordinate 77,276,572, forward strand.
CTTATATCTCAAGATTGGTGATGATCCAACGGCTGAAATTTGATATGATGACAGTGTTTGATCTTTTGAACATTTCTAATGGTTTGGATCTTGATTTACACTCTTAAATCTTGAGAAAGAAAATAAAGAAATGGACAGGGGCGTGAATGGGTCGGCAAGATCACTGTTCACCAGCTTCTTTTTCCCTCTACTTTCTACATGCTATCCATGGTGGGCTCTGAGAAGTAGAGGCATTGCCTCTACTTCTCTAAAAAAAAAAAAAAAGGCTGCCAAACACTGCGAAATGCCTCTATTCTCAGAATCCCTACCCGATTTAGAGATATTGAGAAATAGAGGCAAAAATAAGTGATATCAAACCGGGACTAAGTTGCATTTTGAGGCTAATACAATTCATTTTTTAGATTGAATGGCACAGGTAAGGTACAGGGGTGGCAATAGGTTGGTTTGAATCAGATTGATCACTGTAAATGAAATATAATAGTTTTGGTGTTCCATTTCATTCTCACTTTGTACATGGTGGACTCACCTAGAAAATACACGCCATTCAGCAATCACCGCCATATGGGAGGTGGGGATGTAAGACTGGGATTCTGACAAGTTTTCTCTTCATTGCCTTCAATTTGGGATTTCAGGAGATGAAACATGCAGTATCAGAGGGACAACACGCTTTGAACTGATGAAGGGTGAGATTGAGAGGAACAGTTTATCTCGTTCTGAAAGTGGGCCTACGGATTTGTGGCCCAGTATTTCAAACTACGTATATCCAATTCCATCATCAAAGAACCCACAATCAACAGTTGCATTTATGTATTTTCTGGATTCTGGAGGTGGATCTTACCCGGGACTCATCTCCAATGCGCAAGTGAGATGGTTTCAAAAGAAGTCACAAGAGATTAACCCAGGTTCAACGTAAGCAAATGTGGATAATTTTCTTCCAACTCTTTTCTTCTTCTTTTTCTTGTTTTCCTTGCACTTGACAGTAAGAAAATAACAATCAGAAAAAAGCCATTTTTCTGGTGCATCTGAAGGCTAATACAAAAGAAATAGAACATCTATCTAATCGGGAGTGATTTAAACATAGTTTGAAAATAAAGCAAGTTGACCATGAACTCACCCGCGGAGTTAGTACTCCTATATTGGGTGGATCATTGAGTTTGAAAGCCTGAGTGTAACGCCCCACCCTTGCACGCATGCATGATATTGTCCGCTTTGGCCCACGGGCCTCACGGTTTTGCTTCTAATGGGCCTCAACCCATCAAAAGGCCTCATGCAAGGTAAGGGTGTAAGCTATACATATAACTCCATTCACTTTCCTCTCTATAGTCGATGTGGGACTTCGGACCCCTTAAGCTTAAGGCTGCACGTCCCTGTGCAGTAGCCTGCCAGTCTCTGTAGCCTGTCAGCCCTCTTGGCCCGCCCACATGGAGACCCGCCCACTTACACCAGACCACGGCGATGGGGGACTCCGGGGCCTCACAACCTCACAATCCACCCCCTTAAGGGGGCACGTCTCTGTGCAGTAGCCTGCCAGCCCTCTTGGCCCGCCCACATGGAGACCCGCCCACTTGCACCAGACCATAGCAGGAGACCCACACTCAACTAGTCGAGAGTCGGCTTGATACCATTTGTAACGCCTCACCCTTACACGCATGCATGATATTGTCCGTTTTGGCCCATGGGCATCACGGTTTTGCTTCTGATGGGCCTCAACCCATCAAAAGGCCTCATGCAAGGTAAGGGTGTAAGCTCTACATATAACCTCATTCACTTTTCTCTCTATAGTCGATGTGGGACTCCGGGGCGTCACACTGAGTATTCCAGGTTTTTCCGGTCACTAATAGTCGAGAGAAAATCTGTAGAATCAACATAATTAAGTGTATATTGAGTCATTTGATCTGAAGAAGAAGATAATAAAGCTTTCTTCTTTGTTTGATAAATCAGTTTCAGACTTTCACTATCTTTTATCCATAGTTATAGTAAATTAAAATAAATTATACTCCTACCACCCATCAGGTTGACTTGCTTGTTTCTTGGTCAATTTTATTCAGTGATCAACTGAGTCCTGTTCCTGGTCTAGATTTAGGGACTATGTTTCAAGCCACACATAACAATCAGATTGGTGGTCTAAAAATGACTGTTTTATACTTTCAGTGGGGTAACTATGTGTTCTTAAGACCAATTCTTCCCCATTTGGAATGTTGGAAATCAACTACCCTACCCTGGGGGCACCTGCGGTTCTAATCGCTGTAGCAAAGAATAAGAAACTTGTTATCCAAACGCAAGAATTGTATGCTTGGAGTTACTTGCTCTCAAGTTGCATATATCCAAAGTTGTCTGTTTGTTTGCCTTGAGACTAGGTTACTTTGTACTCAGGTGACCTGTTATTACTGCGAAGATGAAAGATCTGTATACTTATATCAGCTTATCTAAATGATAGAACTGTAGTTTTGCATGACCCATTGTTTGTAACACTTGAGATTGTGTTACTCAGAAGGTTGCATGAACTTTCCTGACAGGGTCCCTGAGTTAGTTTTTTGGCATATCCCAAGCAAGGCTTATGGGGAAGTCGCCCTCGCCCCTGGTTCCGTAATCAATAAGCCATGTGTTGGTTCCATTAACAATGAGCAAGTTGCAGCGCAAGATGCAGAATGGGGGATCATGGATGTTCTCTCGAGCAGGCCTTCTGTCAAGGTGAGAAAATACCATCAACATGCATTTTTGTAAATTTGCGCATTTGTACACAATCAGCGGGAATGGTCTATCTCCATCGTTATACACCAAACTTGGTGTACGAACCATCTCCCACCCTCCATTAACTTAAAAGGTGGTCATATGAACACCCTCCATTTCACCCTCCCCCCAACTATTCATAATGTTTACTCACTAAAAGGCTTTTTAATTTACCGTTACTCTAAATAACCTGGGAAACAAGATTCAAGGGAACTCACCCACTCATGCATCCTCCCAAAACAAGACACTTGGAGTTTTGACTCTTTCCCCGACATTGTCAAACCCCCACATGCTAGACGCATCCTTGGCGCCTTTGCCACTCTGAACCCATGTCGTCCACCCGATACTTGAGCTCCAACATCCTTCTCCGTAAAGCATCCCCTCCTTTCCAAACCTCTACCACCATTTTTCCAGTAAATAATTGTTCACATCTTGCAATTTCACTATACCCAAACCACCTGCTTTTATGGGCCTCACAAGTCACAACCTTGCCCACCAGAGTAAGTGGAGACTTAAGTTTTTGTTGGCACCCTCCCAAAAATCTTTTTGCCGGATCCTCTCCAACTTTGTGACAGAACAAACAGGGTTCTCACTCATGGACATGTAATAAATCAGCGAATCTGCTAATGTCGCCTAAATCTGCAACTGACTTCTCCATGTGGTGAGCTTCTTCCTGAACTTGGGTGGTAATAGGATTATCCACCAGAGGATACCCCAAGTACCCCATTGAAAAACAGCCAGATACAACCAAGATTGATGGACAAAGAGAGCAGTGAGTCCTTATTCATACCCATGCGGCAAGCCCACTAACAAGCACACTCTTAAATACACTTTGACCTCAGAAGTGCCTCAAAACATCTAGGAATAGCTTTGGGAGATCACTAAAACAGTCCGAATGATTTGGATTTGTTACAACCAGAATATCCAGACCCAGTCAGGTTACAATGTATGGGCCTAGAATGAGATGGGCCTGGAGTATTCTCTATCAATGAGCGCACCAAACCACAGGGATGGGGATAATCTCGAGAAGTTTTGAGTAACCTAGTTGGAGAACCATTTATTTGAACTTTAAAAGGAAGTGGCAGAGATAGATTCTGTTATCCATCCTCTTCCTGTGGCAGTGAACCCCATCCTCTCCAGCATAAAATCGGCAGAAGAAAACAGAAAATGCTCACAAGTCTTTTCCAAATTAACTTTGAACCCCAATCCTTTTCATTTGCCTTCTTCCAGCGAAGAAACGACTTATTTTCAACAAGTATCCTCTCTGAAGTTTGTCTTTACTTCTATAAAGGCACCTTGAACAACACTAGATGGAGGTCATAACTCATAACCTCCTTCAAGCAATTGGCAAGGACCTTCAGTTATAATTTTATAGATGAAGCCCACTAAACTTACGAGTCTGAAGTGAAGCAATGCAATCGCATTAGGGACATTGGGGATCAATGAAATAAAGTCTGCATTAAACTCTTGGTTTAGCACACCCGTTTACAGAAATCAGCAAAAAACTTCATAAAATCATCTTAAACAAAGTCTGATACTAAGAACGGAGTTCTTACCTCTTCCCACTTGTGAGGGCTTCTTTTCCACTTGTGTATTCTACATTATTTCCCACCTTTTCTCCTCTGAAACTCCTTTATAAGTTCCTGTTCTTTATCTAATGTCATCAACATAATCGAATTAATTCATGTTTGTAGGCGGTATTTGTTGGTCACAATCATGAGAACGATTGGTGCTGCCCTTACAAGAAACTTTGGCTCTGCTATGCTCGCCATACAGGTTATGGAGGTTATGGAACCTTGCCCAAGGGGGCTAGAATCATTGACATCACTGAACAACCCTTCTCCATCAAATCATGGATAAGGATGGAGAAAGGAGATATACACAGTGAGGTTGATCTCAGTTCATGATATTCTCTACTTCAGAATACCGGGAGCAGCATTGAAATGACAGATTGGTTTCCTTACTCATGTATCAGTTGAAAAATAATGTCTTTATAAATTGAGATGAATTCTCTAGGTAAAATGTGCATTTGGAACTTTTTATGGTACCGGAGTGATAGCCTTGATAGCTATCAATGTTTTTTTTTTCACTCTTGAATAAAAATCCAGCACCCTTACTTATCCACTCATTTATCCAACAGTCTTGATCATTTCTTTGTTTTTATCAAATTGTATGATTTAAAGCTTGTGAAAGAGATCACACACATATATGATCTAGTGGGCCATTGGTCTGCACTGACCCAAAAAGAGGGGCACAACGGTGATCCCCATTAAAGCATCATGATCGAATTCTTTTCAAAGCTCAAAGGTGTTAGAATTTTAGTATTGGCTAAATTCATGGATTGGACAAAACTCTTGATCTTTTGAGTTGTAATTCTTTTTTAGAAAATGACTTTGAAGATGGAAGATTGGAAGGACTCGGAAGAAGAAAGTCTGAAAGAATTAGAAGAGGAAAGTTGAAGAAAAAGAGCTGAAATTCCGGTTCAACCAGAATGGGGTCCTCTCGAGCGACCACATCATCTGCTCGAGCGGACAGAGTCAGAGTGGCCCAGCGCTGAAATAGAACCTCATCCGCTTGAGCGGATGGTGGGTCCGCTCGAGCGGACAAGGCGGCAGAGTCCTAGGAAAATTAGAAACTGACTTTATAATTGTACTCAAACTACTTGTTTTAATCCTAATCAAGTTAGGCAACTTTATGCACGACTTAAGGGACATTTAAAGGACTCAAGGACTATTCCAAAGACACCACCTCACATCTCAAAGTTCTGAGTTAGAGATTATTATTGAGAGAATTCTTTTATAGAGATTTATATGAAGTTGTGCTGCCAAGTTCTTTAGATCCAGTTCTTTTGCATCATTTGTAGAAGATTATCTTCTTGCGAGAAGACTTGAGGAGTTAAGCGCTGGATTGAATCTGTTACAATCAACGGTGTGAACTCGTTGAAGTGTGAAGCGACACAAGGTAACTTCGGTCTTTGAGAATGAGATATCTAGGGAAGAGATCCGAGTTTCTTGTAATTGCGAGATTCATAGTGTTTGATTAGATCCAGTTCGGATCGGTGGTTTTTTATCCGGTTAGGGTTTTTTACCTTAAATTTGGTGTCCTTGTGGTGTGCGCTTTTTTATTTTATTTTTGCTGCATATTATTTATTTGTAAACACTTTTGGGTTGATTGTTTAAGTAGACCAATCTAGAGATCGCGGACCCTAAATCTTTCAATTGATATTAGAGCAGTTTGCACTATCTTGTTGTGTTTGATCCTACAAGATTTCTAGAATGGTGCTCAATAGAGAAGGGACATCAACTTCCAAGCCTCCTTTGTTTGATGGTTCTAATTATACCTATTGGAAGCAAAGGATGATTGAGTTCCTTAAGTCCATTGATGATGATGTTTAGGATATTGTTGAAGAGGGCTACTCTAGATCAATAATTGTGGTTAATGCACAAACTGTTCCTAAACCTAAAGCCCAATGGACTAAATATGAGAAGCATGCATCCAATTGCAATAACAAGGTTGTGAATAGCATATACAATGGAGTGTCTGCTGATGAATTTTGAAGAATTTTCACTTGCAAAACTACAAAAGAAGGGTGGAAAGTCTCACAGACAGTTTATGAGGGTACAGACATGGTGAAACAAGCTAAATTGCAAAGGATGAATAAAGAATTTAAAACCATCGTAATGAAAGAAGATGAGACCTTTGATCAATTTTATGCAAAGCTGAATTAGATTGTCAATTCTTTTTTCATCCTGGGGGAAGAAATACTAGAACACAAGATTGTCAAGAAAACTCTAAGGTCTCTACCTTCAAGGTTCGAGTCTAAATTTGATGCTATTGAAGAAAATAAGAATTTGGATACCCTCAAGGTAAATGAACTAGTTGGAAATCTTCAAACATTTGAAGCAAACCGTTTGAATAAAGGAAAATCAAAAGATAAGGATATTGTGGTTTACAGACAGTTTATGAAGGTATAGATACGGTGAAGCAAGCCAAATTGCAAAGGCTGAATAAAGAATTTGAAACCATCGTGATGGAAGAAGATGAGACCTTTGATCAATTTTATGCAAAGCTGAATGAGATTGTCAGTTCTGCTTTCATTTTGGGGGAAGAAATACCAGAATACAAGATTATCAAGAAAATTCTAAGGTCTCTACCTTCAAGGTTCGATTCTAAAGTTGATGCTATTGAAGAAAATAAGAATTTGGATATCCTCAAGGTAAATGAACTAGTTGGAAATCTTCAGACGTTTGAAGCAAACCATTTGAATAAAGGAAAATCAAAAGAGAAGGATATTGCTTTGAAAGCCATCTCAGAATCAAGAAAGAAGCCTGCAAAGAAAATTGAGTCTGATTCTGAATTGGATGCTAAAGATGATATGACTGAGTTTATGAAATGTTTCAAAAAATACATGAAGACAAAACGAGCCAATAGAAAGAATTTCAAATCTGAAAAGAAGGATCCTGCAAAAGGGATAAAGTGTTTTGAGTGCTAAGGTTATGGTCAGTATGCTAATGAATGTGCCAACAAGAAAAATGGTACAAAGCAAAAGGCTCTCAACATAACTTGGGATGAAGAATCTTCTCAAGAAGAAACGGAAAAGGCAAAAGATTCTGAGGATGATCCTACTGACAATGTGAATGGCAAGTTTGTGGCGTTCATAGCTGAGTCTGTGTCTGAGAATAAAACTGATGAAGATGGGGATGAGTGGTCAGAGCAGGAGAAAGATTGGGAAGAACTGTACAATTCTACCTATGCTGATTGTGTGAAGATGACAAAGTATGGTAATAAGATCACTATCAAGTACAATGCTGCTCAAGAAGAAAATTCTACACTGAAGATTGAATTAGAGCAAACGCTTAAACAAGTTCATCTCTTGAAAAGCCAGAAAAACTGTTTAGCTGAAAATTTGACTACTGATGGTTAAAAACTTGAGAATACTGAAAAAGAAATAGTGAATCTGAAGGAAGAGATAGTAATATTGAAAGTTGAAAATCAAGACTTGTAAGGAAGACTGAAGCTTACTGTCTGAGTTAGAAGTCAAGCAGCTTCTCTAAACAAGATGAACACCGGTTCGAAGACTTTTACAAATATCTTGTGTAGTCAAAAACCTCATTTTGACAGAAGCGGTCTTGGTTATGATCATGGTGTATCTACTTCAAATGCTAAAGGTAAGATAATTTTTATTTCAAGTGTTGCACATTCAAATAATGTGTTGAGTAGTTTCAAGAAAAAGAATGTGTTACACGCTGCACGCACATCCACTTGTCATCATTGTGGATTAAAAGGACACATTCATCCCCATTGTACGAAGTTGCAAAGTCTACTAAGACCAAGCAATGGCGGAAGAATTTTTCTCCAGCCAAGACGACTCTAATTTGGGTAAAAAGGTCTGATTTACCTAAGGAGTTTGCTCACACTATGCTGAAAGATCAAATTATACAAGTGTGGGTAGCTACATGTAACAAGCCCTGATCAAAGAGATTAAGCTCTCACCCCCAGCGCTGCTACGACATACATTTAGGGGGAGTTGCTATTGAGGGGGAGCTATTGATCGTAATTGACAAGAAAGTTGCATGTTCTTATCTTTAGCTTTGTCAAATTATGGACAAAAATAGGGAGAAATGTGACAGATCAAGGGGGAGAACAAAAAGTTCAGATTGAGTCAGAGACAATGCAGAGATCTACATTTTGCTGATTGCCTATTTTTTTGTGCTAATTGGTTTTTTTTTTTTTTTTAAATTCAATGTAATTTTGGGTTTCATTTGTATTTTGGGTAGATCAAATTGTATTGTTTTAGGGAGTTTTGTTAATGAATTGCCAAAGGGGGAGATTTTTAGAATTTTAGTATTGGCTAAATTCATGTATTGGACAAAACTCTGGGTCTTTTGATTTGTAATTCTTTTTTTAGAAAAGGACTCTGAAAATGGAAGATTGGAAGGACTCGGAAGAAGAAAGTCTGAAAGAATTAGAAGATAAAAGCTGGAGAAAAAGAGCTGAAATTCCGGATCAACCAGAATGGGTTCGCTCGAGCGACCACATCAACCACTCGAGCGGATAGAGTCAGAATGGCCCAACGCTGAAACAGAACCTCATCCTCTCGAGCGGACAAGGCGGCAGAGTCCCAGGAAAATTAGAAATTGCTTTTATAATTGTGCTCAAACTGCTTGTTTTAATCCTAATCAAGTCAGGCAACTTTAAACACGACCTAAGGGATATTTAAAGGACTCAAGGTCTATTCTAAAGACACCACCTCACCTCTCAAAGTTATGAGTTAGAGATTATTATTGAGAGAATTCTTTTCTAGAGATTTTTATGAAGTTGTGCTGCAAAGTTCTCTAGATCCAGTTCTTCTGCATCTTTTGTAGAAGATTATCTTCTTGCGAGAAGACTTGGGGAGTCAAGCGCTGGATTGAATCTGTTGCAATCAACGATGTGAAGTCGTTGAAGCGTAAAGTGACACAAGGTAACTTCAGTCTTTGGGTAGGGGATATCTAGGGAAGAGATCCGAGTTTCTTGTAATTGTAAGATTAATAGTGTTTGATTAGATCCAGTTCGGATCGGTGGTTTTTTATCCGGTTAGGGTTTTCTACCTTAAATTTGGTGTCCTTGTGGTGTGCGCTTTTTTATTTTATTTTTGCTGCATATTATTTATTTCTGCACACTTTTGAATTAATTGTTTGAGTAAACCAATCTAGAGATCGCGGACACTAAATTGTTGAAAATGTTTTGTTGTTTTTGTTATCAATAGCTCTATCTTTTCTCCGAGAGCATAGGAGATATTATTAGTAAGTTAGAGAAGATAAGGTTTAGGTCTTGAATTACTATTCCGAATGGTTGATTCCTGAGATGGATTCTCGTAACAAAGTCAAAAGTGAAATATGTTCGCTTTTCAAGTGTTCGTGGGCTTACCGCTTACCTATCGATATGACAAGTTTTCCATATGACAAATTTGTCTTTACTTCTCCTTTAATACCCATGGACCCTTGAAAACCTATGCTTTTTCATATTTATGTCTTCCTTTTTTGTTTTGAAAAACTTTCCAAGGCTCTATGGACCAGGTGCTTGAATAGTTCAATCCATCCAAAATCTAGTTATTCAATCAAATAGTATCCTGAATTTCTATGGTTCACAAATCATAAATAATTCAATGCATCTGACACCCCACGAAGTATGTTGTTTACTCAATAGAACTGCACTGTGTGGCTCACTTTGCTCAATTCAGTTCGTTTGTTGACATCGCTCACCTGTGAGAATAACATATCCATACATATAGGATGAAAAATGTAGAAGTAATTCAATGCCTGAGTTAATCAAATAGGTGAACAACATAATCAGGTGGTGAGAGGCTAAACTATGAATCCTTTTTTTTTTTCCTCTTGGCTACAAACAGTAGCCTTATGCGGACAGTGGCCACATCTAATCATCTAATACAATCCAGTATGATCAAAAGAGCTGTAGAAAATTCTTTAGTGCCTGCCTGCAAGAATTCTTGGAACTCGATAAACAATTCCCCAAAATGTTGTCCACCAACACAATTTTAACTTAGGCGTCTGTTTGCAGGAACTTCTGATGAAAATCATGCAGGAATCTCAAAATGGCAGTGGGTAGTTAGCATTTGTAAATCTAGCTAAAGAAAAGGAGCATAAGGGGAATTCAGTGATAACTTCTAACAAAATGAATTCATTAAGATAAAACCCACGGTGACTTTCATTGGAGGCCACCGCAATTTTATACATAATGATAATCAACAACCAAAATTTATAAATTCAAAGTTAAAATCTCTAACTAATCATATTGACCAATTCAATCCTAAATTCCTGATCTTAATTAATCTCTAACATTCAGATATCGCTTGAGTCGGAAATCTAGAATATCTTGAACAACAAGCCCTCTCTATTCCCAGAAGTTTACGCAATTGCCTCTAATTGTGTCGGTCTGTCCCGTCTATCCCAAAACACCACATGTATAGAATGTCACGTCAATCAAGGTTGGAAAACTCGGAACTCGAACTTGATTCTTACAATGCAAAAAATTTGACTCGGATGGAGTCAACGCGGTGACTAGAGAGAGTCATGCCTTTTATAAATTTATCTCGAAGATTATTGTAAAAATAGATTAAGTACTTATAAAATATAAATATACATTTATTTACATGCATTCATGATAATAAATTCAAATTAATAAATTTATATCTCCAAGGAAAATATTATAAGAAAAAAAATAAATGAAAGGGATTGTATAATACATATTTGTTTAGTTTAAATATTGAATATAAAATATCAAATATAAGTTTCAAATTACATTCTAATCATCATTTTTAAATTGTTGACTCGTACATACTTATTTAGAAATAAATATTACCTGTTTTAAATAAGATCTACATATCAAATGATTCAAATGTAAATGACTTACTAAATTAAGGTGACTCGGGCGAGTGTCCCCTATATTTGACTCTGTCATTTTTCAAAACGAAAAGACTCAGGAAAGTCAAGAGTGAACTCAAGGAACCTTAGTTTTCCAACCATGATGTCACTAATTACAGCCTTTTTTTCAAGCGTGGCGTGTACAAACTTGTGATCGTCAATTGACCCCACGTCATTCGGCCTGTCCTGTCTCCAAAGCCCTATTTTGAAACCTTCCCGTTCAAAGTCTTAAATGTGTGCCCACTAATAGCTCTAATTTGGACATTAGTGTACAACTTGTCCCTGTCTCTATTCCCGAAATTTACGCAATCGCCTCAATGTGTCCAGTGCTCGCTCGACTCGTCTAATGCAAAAAATTGACTGAGAGGACAGTCACGCGGTGACTGAGAGTGTCATGCCTTTTATTTAAAATTATGCTCGAAGATTAGTTTTAAAAATAGGATTTGCCCATATCTTATGCTGTATAATATACATGTTATTTACATGCATTCATGATAATAAATTCAAAGCTAATAAATTTTATATATACAAGGAAAATTTATAAGAAAAAATAAAAGAAAGAAGGAGTATTAATACATATTTATCTAGTCTAAATATTGAATAGTAAAATATCATGTATAAGTTTCAAATTACATTTCAATCATTATTTTTAAATTGTTGACTCGTACATATTTATTTAAAAATAAATATTACTTATTTTAAATAAGATCTATCAATCAAATGATTCAAATGTAAATGACTTATTAAATTTAGGTGACCTAGGGCAAATGTCTTTTATATTTGACTCGATTATTTTTTTAAACAAATAGACTCGAAAGACTAAAAGTGAACACAGGGTGTTTTCCAACGACTGATGCCCCAACTAAATACAGGCTTTTTTTTTCGAGGTTGGCGTGTACAACTTGCGATCCACAATTGACCCCAAGTCAATCGATCGGACGAGTCTCCAGTCCGTCGGCCTCATTACTCAACCGTGGCGTGTACAACTTGCCATCGCTCATTGACCCCAAGTCAATCGACCTGTCTATGTCCCGAGTCAGTCGGTCATGTCTCCAGTGTTGCGTTTTCGCTCTTAAAAAGAGTGACCACAGACCTGTGTTGGTATCATCCCCTGTCTTTCTTATCTCCTCCACTTCTTCTTCTTCTTCTGCCATATCTTTGCTGTACTTCTTCTTGTTGTTGTTGTCGTTGTTATCATCAGCATCAACGTTCAAAATCACTCTGTTTGCAGATCTTCACTATGGAGAGAATCCATGGTCGGACTGGGGCCCAGATCATGACAAATCTTCCGACAATGCCTTGTCTGTTTTACTCGATCAAGAAAAACCAGGTGCCTCACCCCACGGCCCCACCCACTATTTTCTATATATATATATATATATATATTTTTTTTTTTAAACAGTTGCTGTTCCTGAAATAGTACTCTTAGTTAATGTTGAGTCCATCACATAAACGGTCTGGATCACAGAACTATTTATTAGGGGTATCAATCTGCATGAATCAAAGTAAGAAAATCTATTCTTTGGTCTCCTCCTCCTATTGGTTTGTTTAAATTCAATGTTGATGGGGCCGCCAGAGGGAAGCCTGGACCAGCAGGTGTTGGAGGGGTGCTTCGAAATTGCAATGGGGACGTTTTATTTATGTTCTCTAAATATGTGGGGGTTTGTGACTCTAATGAAGCTGAAGTTTTAGCTATTCTGGAATCTTTTCGATGTTTTTCGAGGTACTACCATGGCGATCTTATTGTGGAGAGTGGTTCTTTTAATGCAGTGAGTTGGGTTTCGAACCGGAAAGCTTATCCATGGAAGTTTCAGTTCCTCTTCAATGAAATCCGGATTTTATCCACCGCTATTAATGTTAGCTTTCAGCATAAAAGCAGGTCATCAAACATGATGGCGGATGCTTTAGCCAAACAAGGTGTTGAGAGAGTTTCCCCTTGGGAGGGTTTTATTATGTAATTGTGGTGTGAGAGGGTACATTACTCTTGTACCTTTGTATTTCTTTCTCATTTTCTTTTTCTCTTGTACTCTTTATCTGTATTATTTTCTCTTTTAATATAAGTTATTGGTACCGATAAAAAAAAAAAAAAAAATCAATCGGCATGAATCAAAGCTGGGTATATCGTAGCTGTCATGACTAGAAAAATTAGCAAAATAGAACAAAGTGCTTTTTTTTTCTTTTCTTTTTTTTTAACCCCTTCTACTTGCAATTATGTTAATAATGAGTTCTAAACAAATTGTTGCAGATTTTGTAGTTTTTCTTGGAGACATTATTACAGCCAACAACCTACTAATTGCAAATGCAAGCTTTTACTGGGACCAGGCCATGTCTTCAACAAAGAATAGGGGGATACCTTGGGCCACCGTTTTTGGGAACCACGACGATGCACAATTCGAGTGGCCACGTGAATGGTTTAATTCGACGGACACCGGAATTCCAGAGGTTCGATGCCCTCCTACGACTTCGTCGGGGTCAGGTAATGGAAGATTTAGAATTTGAAGATGACCCATGATACTAACAGGTCCTTACTATTTCAGGGCAAGCTTTGTTGAGTGCTGTTAGGATGCTGTTTCATATAGGTTTTCCTGGATCACTAAGTTGCATTTTGTCACTCAGGGCTAGGCTAATACAATTCATGTTTTTTAGATTGCATGGGACAGGTACAGGGGTAGCAATATGTTGGTTTGAATCAGATTGATCATGTAAATGAAATATAATAGTTTTGTTGTACCATTTCATTCGCACTTTGTACTTGGTGGACTCACCTAGTCAATACACACTATTCAGCAATCACCACCATATGAGAGGCGGGGATGTAACTAAGACTGGTATTCTGACAAATTTTCTCTTGAATGGCTTCAATTTGGGATTTTAGGAGAGGGAACATGCGATTTCAAAGGGACAACACGCTTGGAACTGATGAAGGGTGAGATTGAGAGGAACAATTTATCTCGTTCTCAAAGTGGGCCTACGGAGTTGCGGCCGAGTATTTCAAACTACGTATTGCCAATTACATCATCAGGGAACCCACAATCAACTGTTGCATTTATGTATTTTCTGGATTCTGGAGGTGGATTTAACCCAGGACTCATCTCCAATGCGCAAGTGAGATGGTTTCAAAACAAGTCACAAGAGATTAACCCAGGTTCAATGTAAGCAAATGTAGATAATTTTCTTCCAACTCTCTTCTTCTTCTTCTTTTTCTTCTTGTTTCCCGCACTTGACAATAAGAAAACAACAATCAGAAAAAAATCCATTCTTCTGTTGCATCTGATGGCTAGTACAAAAGAAATCGAACATTTATCTAATCAGTAGTGATTTAAACATAGTTAAAAAATAAAGCAAGTTGACCGGAGTTAGTACTCCTAGTCCTATATTGGGTGGATCATTGAGTTAGAAAGCCTAGTATTCCAGGTTTTTCTGGTCACTAATTAATAGTCGAGAGAAAACGAATAGAATCAACATAATTAAGTGTATATTGAGTCATTTGATCTGAAGAAGAAGATAATAAAGCTTTCTTCTTTGTTTTCGATAAATCAGTTTCGTACTTTTACATCTTTCATCCATAGTTATGGTAAATTAAAATAAATTATACTTCTACCACTCATCTGGTTGACTTGCTAGCTTGTTTCTTATGTCAGCTTATCCAAATTAGAACTGTAGTTTTGCATGACCCATTGTTTCTAACACTTGAGATTGTGTTTCTCAGAAGGTTGCATGAACTTTCTTGACAGGGTCCCTGAGCTAGTTTTTTGGCATATCCCAAGCAAGGCTTATGAGGAAGTCGCCCCTGGTTCTGGAATCCAACAGCCATGTGTTGGATCCATTAACAAGGACGGAGTTGCAGCACAAGAACAAGAAGTGGGGATCATGGATGTTCTCTCGAGCAGGCCTCCTGTCAAGGTGAGAAAATACCCTTAACATGCATTTTTGTACATTTGCCCATTTGTACACAATGGAAATGGTCTATCTCCATCGTTATACACCAAAATTGGTGTACAAATCATCTCCCCCACTCCATAAACTCAAAAGGTGGTCATTTGAACACCCTCCATTTCACCCTCCCCACGACTTTTTTTTTTTTTTTTGTTGATAACTGAAACTTTCATTAAGAGAAGGAGAGAATACAAAACGACAAACAACAATGAGGCTAGAACATAAGAAAAGAAAGAGAAGAAAATCAAACAAAACGGTAGAAGTGCATTGTACCCCACCCTACCCCAATTACATAATAAAATCGTCCCAAGGATAGCTTCTCTTCACCCTTTGCTTGGCTAAAGCATCAGCCATACTGTTGGTTGTTCTAAGCTCATGATGGAAGACGACATTAATGGTAGCAATGAAAGATTGAATTTCATTAAAGAGGAATTGAAATTTCCAAAGAAAAGGCTTCCTATTAGACACCTAAGCAATCGCATTAGATAAATCACCCTCCACCATGGAGACCGACCCCCCCACCCCCCCAACAAAAAAAAAAAAAAAAACTATTCATAATGTTCACTCACTAAAAGTCCTTTTAATTTACCATCACCCTAAATAACCTGGGAAACAAGATTCAAGGGAACCCCACCCATGCATGCATCCTCCCAAAACAAGACACTTTTTGAGTTTTTGACTCTTCCCCTGACATTGTTAAACCCCCACATGCTATACGCATCCTTGACACCTTTCCCACTTTGAACCCTTGTCCTCCACCCATACTTGAGCTCCACCATCCTTCTCTGTAAAGCATCCCCCTCCTTGCCAAACCTCTGCCACCATTTTTCCAGTAAATAATGGTTCACATCTTGCAATTTCACCATTACCCAAACCACTTGCTTTTATGGGTCTCACAAGTCACAAGTCACAACCTTGCCCACTAGAGGCTAGAGCAAGTGGAGACTTAAGTTTTAGTTGGCACCCTACCAAAAAACTTTTTGCTGGATCCTCTCCAACTTTGCAACAGAACAAACAGGGTTCTTAATCATGGACATGTAATAAATCCGCGAATTTGCTAATTATGTCACCTAAATCTGGAACTGACTTCTACATGTTGAGAGCTTCTTCCTGAACTTGGGTTGGAATAGGATTATCCACCAGAGGATACCCCAAGTATCCAATTAAAAAAGAGCCACATACAACCAAGATTGATAGCCAAAGTGAGCTGTTAGTCCTTATTCATACCCAAGCGGCAAGCCCACTAACAAGCACACTCTTAAATACACTTTGACCTCAGAAGTGCCTCAAAACATCTAGTAATAGCTTTGATAGTCCCTGAGAAAAATGATAATGTCATTGACAATTTGAAAGGACATGTGATCACATTACAAAATAGCGCACCAAACCACAGGGATGGGGATAATCTCGAGTAGTTTTGAGCAACCTAGTTGGAGAACCATTTATTTGAACTTTAAAAGGAAGTGGCAGAGATAAATTCTGTTATCTATCTTCTTTTGGTGGCAGTTGTGGTGATAGTGTGTGCGGAAGCGTACGATCAACAAGCAAATAAAATCAAGCCACAAAAGGAAACAAATATTTACGTGGTTCGGTGATTTCACACCTACGTCCACGGACAAAGCTCGTCTTCTTCTTCTTTACTAATCAGAGGTTTTTTTTCCCTTTCTTAGGGTTACAAAACACAAGAGATAATAAATAGTTTTAACATAGACTAAATTACCCCTCAACCCTAATACAATATAATTGGGCCTATAAAACGAGCCAAAACCCAACAAATCTCCACCTTGGCGAGATTTGCAGGTCACAAACATTTTCCACCTTGGCATGCAATCACACGCCTTCAAATGCGCCCGTAGACGCTATACACCCGAAGGTGCTCAAACTCGCAGGATGTTGATCAAGTCCAAGCAATGTTTAAACTTGACCCCAGTCACAACCTTAGTCAGCATATCTGCAGGGTTATCAGCTGTTGCGATCTTCTGAAGAAGTATATCTGCCTCATCAACAATCTCCTGTACAAATGATACCGTACGTCGATGTGTTTCGTACGTGAATGATGAACCTGATCCTTTGCCAAACAAATGGCACTTTGACTATCACAATGAACATTCATGTGCTCTTGAAAGATCCCCATGTCATCAAGCAAACCTTGAAGCCAAATGGCCTCCTTAATGGCCTCTGTCACAGCCATGTACTCTGCCTCAGTAGTTGACAAAGCAACTGTAGACTGTAACGTTGACCTCCAACTCACCGGTCCCCTTGCAAGTGTAAACACTTAACTTGTAGTAGACCGGCGCTTATCCAAATCACCAGCGTAATCGGAATCCACATATCCAACCACATGCTGACAAATACTATCATCCTGCTAAAACACCAAACCAACATCCACGGTACCCAGAATATACCGTAGGATCCATTTCATCGCTTGCCAGTGCCCTTTTCCTGGATCATGCATATATCTGCTTACTATACTGACAGCTTGTGAAATGTCCGGCCTAGTACACACCATCGCATACATCAAACTACCAACAGCACTCTGATAAGGAACCTGAGCCATGTAATGACGCTCATCATCTGTGCTAGGAGACATAGCAGCGCTAAGCTTGAAGTGAGAGGCAAGAGGTGTACTTACAGGTTTTGTTTTTGCATCCATACCAAAACGTTGTAGTATCTTCTTCAAATACTGTTTCTGCGACAAACAAACCTTGCCTTGCACCCTGTCTCTTTGAATTTCCATACCAAGTATCTTCTTGGCTTCCCCCAGATCCTTCATTTCAAATTCAATACTCATATGAGTCTTCAATTTTTCAATCTCCACCTTGCTCTTAGAAGCTATAAGCATATCATCGACATATAAGAGCAAATAAATGAAGGTTCCATTATGTAATTCGTGATAGTAAATACAATGATCAAAAGAACTCCGTGTGTACTTCTGCCCAATCATAAACTTGTCAAATCGTTTGTACCATTGTCTCGGAGATTTTTTCAAACCATTCAACGATTTTTTCAGTTTACAAGCCAAATGTTCTTTATCAGCAACCTTATACCCATCTGGTTGGGTCATGTAGATCTCCTCATTCAGGTCACCATGCAAAAATGCAGTTTTAACATCAAGTTGCACTAACTCAAGATCAAACTGTGCAACCAAGGCTAACAAAATACGAATAGAAGAATGCTTTACAACGGGATAGAATACCTCATTGTAGTCAATGCCTTCCTTCTGTGCATAGCCTTTAGCAGCCAATCTAGCCTTGTACCTGACACTTTCCTTTCCTGGAGATCATTCTTTCATAGTGTAGACCCATTTGCACCCAATTGCTTTCTTCCCCTTAGGTAACTGTACTAGCTCCCAAGTGTCATTCTTATTAAGAGACTTCATTTCCTCATCCATTGCAGTCTGCCACTCTATACTTTCTGAATGCCTCTTTGCTTCTTTGTAGGTAGTAGGAACACATTCTTCAACCATTGGAAGTGCATATGCCACCATGTCAGTGAACCGTTTAGGTTTTCGAATATTCAATTTTTGGTCTACTAGCTGCAATAGAATCTGCTTGTTCTTGTGGAGGCTCTTGGGCTGGAGTCTCCTCCTCATCTGTATTATCATCCTCTGACTCAATTGGGATGACATCAAACTCCACCTGCTTCGATGTACCATTGGCCTTGCTCTCCTCTTGAGAGTCATTTTGCTTGTTCTGTTTCCACATGGCAGATTCATCAAAAGTCACATTCCTGCTCAGAACAAGTTTCTTTGAAGTTGGACACCAAAGCCGGTATCCTTTCACACCACTGCTGAAACCCAAGAATATAGCTTTCTTGGCCCTTGGATCAAACTTATTTTCTGTGACATGAAAATAAGCAGGACAACCAAATATATGCAATTTATCATAATCAGTAGCGGGTTTTTCAGACCATACCTCAATGGGTGTTTTTCCCTCAATCGCAGTGGAAGGTAACCTGTTAATGAGATGACATGCATAAGCAACTGCCTCACCCCAAAACACTTTGCCTAATCCGGAATTAGACAACATACACCGAACTTTCTCCAATATAATGCGGTTCATGCGTTCTGCCACCCCATTCTGTTGCGGTGTCCCACTAACTGTAAAATGCCTTACAATCCCTTCATCTTGACACACTTGCAAAAATGGATCAGACTTGTACTCACCACCGTTATCTGACCTGAGCCTTTTTATCTTTCTGCCAGTTTGTGTTTCAATCATTTTCTTCCACTTCAAGAACACATTCAAGACTTCATCCTCGTGTTTCATGATGTACACTCATACTCTTCTGGAGAAGTCATCAACGAATGTAACAAAGTAGTGCATACCTCCCAAAGATGCCACCTTAATAGGACCCCATACATCCGAATGAACATAGTCTAGTGTGCCTTGAGTCCGATGGATTGCGGTGCCAAACTTCACTTTTGTCTGCTTGCCTAAAATACAATGTTCACAAAATCCCAACTTGCAGGTCTTTGCACCTTGCAACAAGCCTTGCTTAACCAAAACCTGTAATGCTCTCTCCCCAGCATGCCCTAGACGCATGTGCCACAATCTGGTAGTGTCTGTAACAGTCTCATTCGAGCTATCAGATACTGTTGATGCTCTACCAACAACTGTACTTCCTTGCAAGAAATACAAATTACCTCTTTGGACACCCTTCATCAACACAAGTGCACCATAAACAACTTTTAGAACTCCACCTTCCATTGTAATCTTGAAGTCTTTGGAGTCTAAAGCACCCAATGAGATGAGGTTCTTCTTCAAATCCGGTACATACCGAACATCTGTCAAAACTCTAACTGCTCCATCATGCATCTTCAAACAGATTTTTCCTATCCCTTTTGTTTTGTAGGCACTATCATTGCCCATCAAAACTGTTCCACCATCCAACTCTTGAAAGCTGGAAAACCATTCCCTGTTGGGACACATATGATAGGTACAACCCGAGTCTAAAATCCACTCATCAGAATGGCATACCAATGAAGAAACAGTCAAACTAAATTCAGAATCATCATCCCCATTGTGTCCAATGTTTGCAACAGATTTATTTTTGTCCTTATTTTTCAACTTTGGACAATCCTTCTTCCAGTGCCCCTTTTTGTGACAAAAGGCACATTCATCTTTTGCAGGTGGTTTTGATTTTCCTCTCGATTTAGAACGAGATTTTCTACCAGATTTCCTATCATCTGATCTGCCTCTTACTGACAATGCATCAGATGATGAATCCTTGTGAGCCTGTTTGTCCTTCTTTCGATATTCATTATTCATCAAAGCAGCAGACACAACATCGTATTTAACCTCATTCTTCCCGTTGATCAAAGTGTGAGTAAAATGATCATAACTATCGGGAAGTGAATTCAGAAGAAGTAATGCCTTATCCTCATCATCAATTTTCACATCAATGTTCATTAAATCAGCAATAATCTTATTAAAGTCATCAAGATGTTCGGTCATAGAAATACCTTGGCGATATTCGAAGCGGAAAAGTTTATTCTTCAAATAGATCCGATTCTCCATGGTTGTGGTCATATACTTTTCCTCCAATTTCTGCCACAATTCTTTTGCAGAAGTTTCTCTCATCACTGAGTATTTCTGATCCTTCGCAAGACATAATCTGATGGTACTACATGCCTGACGATTGATCTTCTGCCATTCCTCATCTTTTATATCTGAGGGTTTATCCTCCAAAGCAATTTCCAACTCTTGTTGGCTTAAAACATCTCTAACTTCACACTGCCACATACTAAAGTTATTGGTTCCATCAAACTTCTCGACTTCAAATTTTGCATTCGAGATGGTGGTCTTTGCCGATGAGAAACTTGCCATTTTTTTTTTTATCTGTCAAACTATCAATCCACTTCGTTCAGATCGTAGACCTCGTTAATACGAGTCCAACAAAAAAACGGAGCTCAATTCTGAGTCCGGATGGCTCCGAAAAACACGAAACAATTTTAGCCGTCCAATTGGTCAAATCTGTCTTGACCGTACAGATGACGCCAAGATGAAATCAGCAACTACTGCTGGATGCTTTCTGTTGAACTGGGCTTCTTCGAAGTGGGTCAGGCTGACCTGGAATAGGCCCAACCTGGACTGGCTGGCTACTGGGTTTCTTCAGCAAACGGGTCGGGCTGACCTGACTTGCACTCAACCCGAGCCCAGGCCCACCTCTTCTTCTCCTCTGTTCTTGTTTCTGCAACAGAAACCCACTTCACAGAGAAACGTCCTTCCTCTCTCCGGCCACGGGATGACGGCAGGAAGGACTACGATGACAAGCAGCGGCGGGCGACACGCGGCAGCGGCGGGCGACGAATATTCCGGCCACACGCGACACGCGGCGGCGGCGGGAGCGATCTCCCTTTGATCAATAAAGGGCGTGGCCCACTTCTGCGATCAGGTTATCAGAGGCAGAAAAAAATAAAAAACCTTGTCTTCTCTCTAATTTACCTAACCTGCAAGATCCGACCAACGACAATTCCCAAACTGCGTGGCTGCTGTTCCCTGTTCCAAAACAGAGATCGACTTCGTCGACCTCGGTGTGAGGTCAAGCCCTTCTCCGAGATCCTATCCGATCTGCACCGTTGATCGCATACCACAACCTTGCTCTGATACCAATTTGTGGTGATAGTGTGTGCGGAAGCGTATGATCAACAAGCAAATAAAATCAAGCCACAAAAGGAAACAAATATTTACGTGGTTCGGTGATTTGACACCTACGTCCACGGACAAAGCTCGTCTTCTTCTTCTTTACTGATCAGAGTTTTTTTTTTCCCTTTCTTAGGGTTACAAAACACAAGAGATAATAAATAGTTTTAACATAGACTAAATTACCCCTCAACCCTAATACAATATAATTGGGCCTATAAAACGAGCCAAAACCCAACAGCAGTGAACCCCATCCTCTCTGGCATAAAATCGACAGAAGACCACAGAAAATGCTCACAAGTCTTTTCCAAATTAACTTTAAACCCCAATCCTTTGCATTTGAATTTTTCGAGCAATGAAACAACTTATTTTCAACCAGTATCCTCTCTGAAGTTTGTCTTGGCTTCTATTAAGGCACCTTGAACAACACTAGATGGAGGTCATAACTCATAACCTCCTTCAAGCAATTGGCAAGGACCTTCAGTTATAATTTATATATAGATGAAGCCCACTAAACTTACGAGTCTGAAGTGAAGCAATGCAATCACATAAGAGACAATGGGAATCAATGAAATAAAGCCTGCATTACACTCCTAATTTAGCGCACCCGTATTACAAAAATCAACAAAAAAACTTCATAAAATCATCTTAAACAAAGAACAGAGTTCTTACCTTTTCCCGCTTGTGCGGGCTTCTTTTCTTCTTGTGTATGCTACATTATTTCCGACCTTTTTTTCCTCTCGAACTCCTTTGTAAGTTGACCAAAAAAGGTTCGGAATCATATAGCTCCTGTTCTGTATCTAATGTCATCAACATAATCGAATTAATTCATGTTTGTAGGCGGTATTTGTTGGTCACAATCATGGGAATGATTGGTGCTGCCCTTACAAGAAACTTTGGCTCTGCTATGCTCGCCATACAGGTTATGGAGGTTATGGAAACTGGCCCAGGGGGGCTAGAATCGTTGACATCACTGAACAGCCCTTCTCCATCAAATCATGGATAAGGATGGAGCAAGGAGAAATACACAGTGAGGTTGTTATCAGTTCATGATATTCTCTACTTCAGCATTCCGGGAGCAGCATTGAAATGACAGATTGGTTTCCTTACTCATTTATCAGTTGAAAAATAATGTCTTCATAAATTTGGATGAATTCTCTAGGTAAAATGTGCATTTGGAACTTTTATGGTACCAGAGTGATAGCCTTGATAGCTATCAATGTTTTTCTCACTCTTTAATAAAAATCAAGCATCCTTACTTATCCACTCATTTATCCAAGAGTCTTGATCTCTTTGTTTTTATCAAATTGTACGATTTAAAGCTTGTGAAAGAGATCACACATATATGATCTAGTGGGCCATTGGTCTGCACTGACCTAAAAAGAGAGGGACACAACAGTGATCACCATTAAAGCATCATGATCGAATTCTTTTCAAAGCTCAAAGGGTTTGTTATTTTTGTTATCAATAGCTCTATCTTTTCTCCGAGAGCATTGGAGATATTATTAGTCAGTTAGAGAAGTCAAAGTGAAAAATGTTCACTTTTTAAGTGGTTTTTGTGGGCTTACTGCTTACCTATCGATATGACAAGTTTTCCATATGACAAATTTCTCTTTTCTTCTCCTTTAAAAGTAAAAACCCATGGACCCTTGAAAATCTATCGTTTTCATATTTATGTCTCCCTTTCGTTTCGAAAAATTTTCCAAGGCTTTAAGGACCAGTTGGCTGAACAGTTCAATGCATCCAAAATCTAGTCATTCAATCAAATAGTATCCTGAATTGCTAAAGTTCACGATCATAAATAATTCAATGCATCTGATACCCCACAAAGTATGTTGTTTACTCAATAGAACTGCACTGTGTGGCTCACTTTGCTCAATTCAGTTCGTTTGTTGACATCGCTCACCAGTGAGAAAGACATGTCCATACCCCATAGGATGAACAATGTAGAAGTAATGCAATGATTGAGTCAATTTTTTTCTCTTGGGTACAAACAGCAGCCTTATGTGGACAGTGGGCACCATCTAATCATCTAATACAATCCATATTGGTATGATCAAAAGAGCTGTAGAAAATTCTTTAATAGTGCCTGCCCGCAAGAATTCTTGGAACTCGATAAACAATTCCCCAAAATGTTGTCCACCAACACGATTTTAACTTAAGCGTCTGTTTGCAGGAACTTCTGATGAAAATCATGCTGAGAATTTTGCCCGTGATATGTTGTCCCCAGCAGATGGAATTTACAATATGATTAGTCAGATTCCAAAAATATACTTTTAGACATCATCATGATCACTTTAGTCTTTAGGCTTAAAGCAATATTTCCAAATTTAAATCTCAAAATGGCAATGGGTAGTTTTTGTTTTTGCTATTAAAGGGTTCTCAATTCTTTGGGCTGGACTAATCTTTCCAGAGTTAGAGGGAAGCCGTGTAAACACCCCTGTAGCCCCTAGGTGGTAGCACTAGTGGATTCAACATTCGATCTCTGAAAAAAAGGAAATCTCCAGAAGAGAGAGGAACCGTGGTCTTGACTATTCGGCAAGGGGTTGAATGGCAGTGAGTAGTTAGCATTTGTAAATCTAACTAAAGGAAAGGAGCATTTCATTGGAGGAAATTACCTCAATTTTATACATAATGATAATCAACATCCAAAATTTTCAAATTCAAAGTTAAAATCTCTAACTAATAATATTGACCAATTCAATCCTAAATTTGTATTCTTAATCAATCTCTAACATTCATATATCGCTTGAGTCGGAAATCTAGAATATCTTGTAAACAAATAATGCCGGTGCCCAAAAAGCTGAAACTTGGAATAACAAATTAGCCATACCATGAAAGTGATATTTATGAAATCTTGCACACAACATTTGATAGGCTGTCTAGGCTGTCGTCACATGTTGATAACTCCACAACATCCCCCTTTCTCCAATCATTCACATTACATTATAAAATCCCTTTCTCCCATCAGTCATTACATATTTCTCAAAACAAAAGGAGAAACAATAAATAAATTTATATAAGCTATATTTTTAACCATACATTTAATCTTTCCAGTAAATTTAACCAACACCCTCAATTAGGGGTGTAAATGAGTATCCGATCTTCGATTGTCCGCTGGCTCCTACCTGCTGATAATAAATTTGAGTCTTTATTTAGACTCTGATAAGTAAATAGGTCCAGATTCAAGTCCTTTCTTTTGGACTAATGACCTAAATGGATTCGGACAGGTTCCAACAGGATTTGAACCCATGAATCCGGACCATCGTATTACCTTTATTTTTATATATCTCTTCTAAAAACTAGCAACAGACCGTCTACAATCCTACCACTAGTAGACAAGTACTTTTCAGGAATATTCTCACGATTTCTCGCCCAGTAGATGGAATATTCTGAGCATTGTGTACAAGTTTACCATTTCTATTGATATCAATTCACGCAATTGCCCTTTACTCTATCGTTCCCTTCTATTTGATTAGCTGTTGCTGAGTGGCCTTGTTTGCAATGCCTCTTTTCTGTGTACTAGTGGAGCTCAGTTTTATTAAGAAAATTTAAAAGAAGTAAAGTTTTTAAAAAATTAAGTAGAAGCTTCAATATATTTAAAAATAAAATTTAAACAGAAAATGAGTGATTGTAAATTGCAAGGCCCGTGCAATGTCCAAATACAGTTGACACTACTTTTTTTCTATACATTTAAAAATAATAAAACAATGATATAGTGAGAAAAATAAGACCTTAAAAGACAATCGATATGAAATTTATATAACTTTTTAAAGATATAAATCACATATTTCTAGATATTTTATTATGAATGTGTATAAAGAAATTTAAATTTACTTTATTTAACCTATCGGATTGATTTATTAGTTTTTTGGTAGACTTAACTTGCTATACTAATTGCAGTTTTCCCTAAACCAACAAATACTGAGTTAAATCACTCAAAAGAACTTGAAAACCCAATTCAAATTTCCTCCAAAACTTGAATTTCATTACACCAATCACCAACCACTCCCTTACATTATACCAATTGTAGCAGGAAAAAAAAAAATCAGGGCTCCACTTCATTAACAAAGATCATCTTCACTACAGCACAACTAAAGACACATGGTGACGCGTAATTACAACCATCCGATCACAAAAGAAATCAGACCTCTTCAGTGGGGCCCACTTTTCCACTCCTCTTGGGCAGCAGCATGGTGTGGAAAATGGGCAGGACCCCACCATTGGTAATCATCACCATCGCCACTACTCTCTCTTCTGGAACCTTCCCTGCTCTACTCTTCCTCCCCCAAAAATCCTGCAATTTCATTCACCCCTTCTGCTTGGAATCACAGTGTGGATGTTGTGGATAGCACACCCACACCAAACAGTCCCACCCAAGAATTGATACCTGGGTGTGGGTTTCCCTACTCTCCGGCTTCAAGCCAACTTGGCATTTTTCTTTTGTTCTTATTGTTGTTGTTGGTTCAAGTGTTAAAGGGTTCAAGTCAGGAAACCCACCAATTCACAATTTCACATAACTGTGTAAGATGATAAAATAAAAGAAAGTTCCCCACACAAGGGTCATACCATATTATTATAGCTGGGAGTTATCTTTAATGCTCGACCCAACTCCCCCACCCATTTGGTTTGTCTACAAAAGGCCATGGATAAACAACATTTATCTTCTTCCGCCACAACAAAAGGCATAAACAAGGAAATAAATGTCATTTACTTTTATCTTGCAAATGGGTAAGTAGTACCCCACCATAGAACAATCCAATCACAACATGATAAGCTTTTAAAATATGAAACACATTTAAATCTTAGCGACCATTCCCATCACAGCCCTTCAAATGTAAAATTATTTAAATAAACACATAGCAAAGAATTGAGAACAAGCACGGAACTAAGAAAATGATGCAGCCCACTTAAGGGTTTGAGATATAATAAACAAAGGGGTCAAAAAAAATTTATTATGACATTCCAGGAGAGTAACATCTACAATCAACTTACATCATTCAATCAATTCATCTCAACCTACGGCACTTTAAATCAGAAGAAACTGGCGTTGAATTGGAGGTGTGACAAAGGCCATTTCAGAAGACCCACATCTGAAAAAACCCACAAAGATATTCAGAGATCAATGGAATTACATCGCCAAAAACAAGTAAATGTTTCAATGAAAAAAAAAAAAAAAAAACAGAGCTATGACATGAAACAATAACAAATGTGAGCAATTGCAGAACCACTTTTCACAAATTAATATTTTTATTTAGAAAACAGAACAAAAATATGAATTTGTCATGATTCATCAAACTAAAAACAGGGGAACATGGAACAAAACAAAAAATAATCCACATGGAAAAATTGATTTTGCAGGAAAACTGTAATCCAACCTAAATGAAAACTTGGGTTTTATTTATTCTCTGTTAAAGAAACGAGGCGTGTAACAATCAACCCATCATGGTTAAAACAGAGAACATAAATAGAAAAGAATCTAGAAATTTGGTTAGGAATCAAAATATCAATCTACTCGTAGAAGGTGATATCTTGGAAGATACCCCGATGCATTTTGTTTGTGTGTGTTGATATGAGAGAGAGAGAGAGAGAGAGAGAGAGAGAGAGTATTTATAGGGTGTCAAACTCCAAAGCCAACAACAATACCTCTGCTGAATAAAATGCACATTCAATTAACTGCGCAATTCATGAAAATTAGGTTAAGGAGGGTACGAGTAAATCAAATGAGGTGGTAAAAACAATACCTCTGGGCGGCTGGAGGCAGGGGCGGTGGGGGAAGAGGGAGGAGGCTAGGGCGGGTGTAGACAAGGCCGGGTGGAAGCACTTCCGGTGGGAAGGGGCCGCTGGCCGGCATAAAGAGAGATGGAGAGAGAGATCATACCTTGGCTTGCTGCTGTTGTAAGAAAAAGAAGATTCAGAAGAAGGGTTTGGCGTAAGAAGGGTTTGGCTTGCTACAGTTGCAAGAAGAAGAAGATTTGGAAGAAGGTTTGGCTCGCTGCAGCCTGCAGTTGCAAGAAGAAGAAATTCGGAAGAAGGGTTTATTTACCGAAGGAGAATACGGGCATGAGTCTTTCATAATTTGAAAAAATTTCATAACTTTTAACGCGTACGGGTACTCCTGTGGCCCCACTAAAAATAAGTTTAAGCTCACCCAATATAACACTATTTGCTAAAAACATATCTTTAATTAGCCTCAAAAGTATAGGCCGCCACAGAAAGTTAGATGCTAAAAACTAAAAAAATTTCCACCAAAATTTAGCGCCATTAGAGTGGGATTTATACATGTGGCCACCGCCATGGGCGCTGCTAAAAGTTTATTAAAATTGACTTTTAGTAAGGGTGGATTAGAATTTTTATTAGATTTTTAAGTGGTGCTTATGGGCTCAAAATATATGCCGTAAGTGTTTTCTTCAAATTGGGTGGGGGCTTTCCTTATATATGAGTCCAACCCTCGATAAACAACCACTAAACATTTATGAGGTATCGTTAAATCTCATTTTGATTAGAGGTTATCTCATCGTACGATTGAACACAAAATAAAAAAGTTAATAAAACAACGTTTTTTTAGCCATGGTTTTTTGTTTGGTCGAACTTATAGTGGTTCCAACTCAATTCTAAAAAAAAAAAAAATTGGGATTCTCTATAAATAAATGCATTTGATCATTTTGAACGACTTTGATTATTCATATATATGGGCACGAGTGGGACCCATCCAAAAAAGTTTCCAGCATACTTCGTTAGAAGCTATTGTAGTTGCCCCCAGAATTAAAAAAAAAAGAAAAAACATGAAAGAGGCAGAGATTTGGGAATAAATCAAAGCAATTAAAATGGTGTGCTCATATTATTTTGGCAAAAAAAGAATTTTACTAAATGGGGCTTTGCGGACGTAGATCTGTGCATCGCCAGTAGGCAAAATAAATTGTCAACGCATTATTGCATCGCTATTAGGAAAACACACGTTGGCAAAACTTTCACCCTCTTTTGAGGGAAATCTTTGTTGGAACCAATGTATGTTTTCCACAACTTTTGCTAACGCAGTCTTATTTGTGTCGGTAAAAGTAGCAATTCTCTATGACTTTTGCCAACGCAGTCCATATATGTATCGGAAAAAAGACTTCTACCAACGCCAATTTTCATTGCATTGGCAAATAGTGCCGGAAAAGTTTTTCCACAGCTTTTGCCAACGTGGTCTTACTTGCGTCGGTAAAAGTAGCAATTCTCTGTGACGTTTTACAACGCAAATTTTCACTGCATAGGAAAATAGTGTCGGGAAAGGAAAGTTTGTCATAGATGGGGCTTTGCGGACGCAATAATGCTTTGGCAATGATGTGAATAAAAACTCAGAGTTTTCCTGACACACATCTATGCGTCGCCGGTAGCTAAGATAATTGCCAACGCATTATTGCGTCACCATTAGAAAAAATACGCGTTGGCAAAACTTTCCCTCTCTTTTGGAGGGATTTTTTGTTGGCGCCAATGTGGTTACCACAGCTTTTGCCAATGTGGTCTTATTTGCGTCGGAAAAAGTAGCAATTTTTGTGATTTTTGCCAACGTAGTCTAAATATGCGTTGGAAATAAGACTTTTGCCAACGCAAATTTTAACTGCATCGGCAAATAGTGTCAAGAAAGGTGCAGTTTGTTGTAGTGATTGCATTTGTCAATGAGCGGTAAACTGTTTTAAAAAAAAAATTTAGAGGCGTGTAAAATAAGATCTAAACCATTAGTAATGTTCACAATATCAAACATAACCATCAGACCAAATTTCACTCGTTAGATTATCACCAATCGGATATATGCAAAAAAAAAAAAAGAAAAAAAAAAGAGAATTTAGGTATAATTTTGTGGATTATATGGGCCCCAAGCACAAGATCCAAACAGTGAGATCTCTTTGGAAGGCTGAGCACGTCCATAGGGTTAATTTTCATGGCCTAATACCTTGTGGATCTAAAGAAATGTTTGAAAAACTCTCAACCAATGATATAAAAATGTCTATTTATCATAGACCCTTATATTACCAAACACCTCTTTTTTGTAAGAGTCTATTTTGAATGGTCGTTAAAAAATAGAGTAGACCTCCCAAACATGCCCCAAGTATAATAGATTCTGGCCATTGTTATAAGATATGGATCTTGGGTGGATGCCCACTTAAGATGAGTTAGGGTTAGATTTAGGGTTTCTATCTTATGAGACCACTTTGTCTATAAATAGGCCTCTCTACCTTTGTATTTGATAATAATTAAATGAGATAATAGAAAACTCTCTCTTCTCCCTCTAATCATCTTTCTCTTAGTCTCTCTGTTTCTAACACGTTATCAGCACGAAGCTCAAAGAGAAGGAAGAAAATCCAGTTTTCTTACCCAAAGAGAGAAGGAGTCTTCTTACCCAAAAGATGAGAGATATCCTTCTCTCACAGACTTTCAAGGCGAAATCCTTCCCTGCACGGATTTTCATAACAAAATCCTTCCCAGCGCGGATTTTCATCGCGGATTTCCTACACAGATTCCTTCCCAGCACAAATTTTCATCTCGGATTCCCTGTGCAGATTCCTTCCTAGAGTAGATTTCCATTGTGGAATCCTTCCCGGCGCGGATTTCAGAAAAGGGTTATATGTTTTCTTCATATACTGTAAGTGGTATTTAAATTATAGTTCAAATCCAATCTATTAGAATACATGAAATCAATTTATAATGCTTGTTCATAATATTCATAGTGTTTTGGTTACTGTTCATCCTCTTGCATGTTTTATTTTATTTTTAATTTATCAATATTGTGAATGGATTACAAAATAGAACCAGAAGTTCTAAAAACTGAACCTGAAGTTCACCGATCTATGGACTAGCAGTCCTAGAAGTTAGAATAATGATATGAACCTGCAGATTCATATCCATAAAATTACATGGCCATGAAATTACATATGATCATTTGACAAAACCTGAAGTTCTACTTCAAACCTGAAGATTTGACAGAACCAGGAGTTCTGATAATTTGATAGAACCTAAAGTCCTACTTCAAACCTGAAGATTTGATAGAACCTGAAGTTCTACTTCAAATCTGAAGATTTAACAGAACCATAAGTTCTAAAAATTTGATAGAACCTGAAGTTTTACTTTAAACCTGAAGATTTGACAGAACCAAAAGTTCTGATAATTTAGTAGAACCTGAAGTTCTATTTCAAACCTGAAGATTTGACAGAACGTGCAATTCTAATTTCATGTATTATGAACCTGAAGTTCTTAATCAAGCCTGAAGTCTTGACAGAACTAGCAGTTCTGATTCTCAAAGTTGAGAACTTGATGTTCTAACTTTTTATTGGCCAATTTATTTTGTCATGTTTAAATTCCTTCCTAAATTAATTCTGATGTTAATGTTTCATTTTTTTTTCTTTCCCTTTTACTTTATTGATTATCTGCACACGGTTAACTTAATATATATTTTCTATTACAGTTCTTGCATGATGTCAAATTTGGCTAAAATTGACTTTAAAGTACTTAACATAAATGGAGACAACTACTTATCATGGCAATTGGATGCTAAAATCCACCTGCAATCCAAAAAGTTAGGAGAGACAATAAAGGAAGGTAACATGATGTCCTCAGAGGAAAAGGCATTAGCCCTCATCTTCCTGCGCCATCACATACATGACGACCTAAAAAATGAATACCTTATCGAGGAAGACCCAGCAGGCCTATGAAAATCCCTGAAGGATAGATATGATCACCAAAAGATAGTCATACTACCAGCTGCCCAAAATGAATGATTCAATTATTTCAGTTTTATCGTGTGATTGTATAGTTATATTGATTCATTATTTAAGGTATGAATAATGGAACTGAGGACAATCTATGTTTGGTAGATAGTGCCATAACACACCATTATGAAAAATCAGAAATTTTTCTCAGAATTGTTATTCCACGAAAGGTATCCACCATAGTTGGACCTGTGCAAATATTTGAATGCTCCGGAAAAGCCTATACAATGAGACAATATTCCTGCCGTTAGGGGGAGATAAGATAGTTCCTAAGGAACGTATTGTTCCCGTAGAACAACTTGTTCCTGAAGAACGACGAGAACTAACATGGAATATTTTCAGTCTGTCTCATCTAAATCCACGTACTTTACAATGTGAAAATGAAGTACGTAAGAAGCGTGGCAGCTCTATAGGTTTAAAGGACTCAGCTCCATGGAAAAGGAGAAATGACCAATCATCATCGTGTCCTCCTGAAGAGACACGTAACCCTCTTGAAGAGGCTCCTCCCGAAGAGGCACGAAACGCTCTTGAAGAGGTTCCTCCTGAAGAAACACATAATGCTCCTGAAGAGGTTATGGTAAAATTCGTTCGCTCTAGAATAATAGAAGTCCTTGATGAGACTTTGGAAGCCCCCGAAGAGGCACCGGTACCGGATAATAAAGAGATTTCTATACTTTACAAGTATTCAAGAGAGAGAGATGGAATAGAAATGATGATGATGATTGGGATATGGAACCACGTTCTATAAATCCTGGAATGATTTTCTTTGCCTGAAGTAAAACCAATGAGTATGTACTCAATCCAATTAAGGAACTGCAACTAATTTAGGTATATTTTATTATTATGATTGTAGATATTTCAGTTTTGTAAGATATGCAGATTCAAGTTCTCTCTCTGACCCTCACAAGGGTCTATCATAGATAGATTATGTGTTTCTTAATGATAATGCCATCATTTATTAGTGTTCTACTAAACAGACTTTGATAGCTACTTCCTCCAACAATGATGAGACTTTGACTCTTTATGAAGCCAGTAAGGAATATGTATGGCTAAAATCTTTGATTCAGGATGTTCGTAGTTCTTGTCAATTACCTTCTATTGCAGGTATCTTAAATATTATCTATGAAGATAATGAAGCATGCATAAGACAGATTCAAGAAGGCTTCATTAAAGGAGACAAGACTAAGCATATAGTACCAAAGTTCTTTTTCACTCCTGAACTTCAGAAGAACAATGAAATTGAAGTCAAGTAAGTTTGTTTGAGTACCAATTTGGCCGACCTGTTTACCAAATCTTTACCAAAAATCAGTATTTCATAAATTTGTATATAAGATTGGCACGCGTAAAGTTCATCATCAAACTATGTGAATGGTTGCTATAATCAGGGGGAGTGGTTTATTAGGGAGCATCCTGAAGTATGCCACCCATGGATATTTGTGCGCTGTACTCTTTTTCCTTCTCTAGGTTTTGTCCCACTGGGTTTTCCTAGTTAAGGTTTTAACGAGGCAGCATTATGCACATCCAACACCAGTTCAATGATCTTGAAGAATGTTGTACTCTTTTTCCCTTCGTTTTGGTTTTTCCCACTGGGTTTTCCTTAGTAAGGTTTTTAATGAGACAACTGTCATTGAATGGTGGTCATCCAAGGGGGAGTGTTATAAGATATGGATCTTGGGTGGATGCCCACTTAAGATGAGTTAATGTTAAATTTAGGGTTTCTATCTTATGAGACCACTTTGCCTATAAATAGGCGTCTCTACCTTTGTATTTGATAATAATTAAATGAGATAATAGAAAACTCTTTCTTCTCCCTCTAATCATCTTTCTCTTAGTCTCTTTTTTTCTAACAGCCATTGATTTATTTGTTCCTTTTTCGTATTGAACGTGAACTGTCTAATTTTGTACGTGGGGAGATATTATGGGTCATGCCTTACTAACAGCAGGTCCCCCAGGGTCAACAACATGGAAAAGTGATCAATGGGCCTGCTTCTTGGTAATTACGGCTGCAATTTAGGATACTTCACTTTGTAGCTGATTTGGGTCTGTTTGGATGAGAAAAAAACCTGGAGAAAATATGGGTAGAGAAAACCGTCCGCTGTTTCAAATTGTACCGTATAAAATTTACCCCACATTCAAATCTGTAATTCTTTCTCACAGGCCTGAGATTTTTTCAGAGCACGGATGATATTGTTTTTCTATATGGGTATTGCAACTCCAACAATTCGACATAGAAAGCCATGTCTATAGCTTTGGAGTTGTTCTGTTGCAACTGACCACAGGCAAACCGGCTATAGTGCGGATCTCAGCTTCCGAGCGGAGAAGCTTAAATGATTGCGCAATTCCTATTGTTGTGGGAGGGGACGCAAGGGATATGATTGACCCAAACTTAAAAGGCAACCATGACATTAAAACCATTCAAAAAGTAGCAGAAATTGCACGTGCATGCACCTCACCAAAATCCGTAGATAGACCTCACATGAGAGATGTTGTAGTCGAGTTGGAGTATATTGGAAATGAGAAAGCCCTTGAAAGTGGACCTGAAAGTGGTGGGTGCATAGACAGTGGACCAGTACAAACTAGCTCTGAGATTTTATCGTATCTTTCAGCAAGATAGATTCCTCATCGCATCCAATTACAGATAATGAAATGACTTTCAAATGGTTCCATAGATGTGTTCGGGTCCACGCTGCTGGATTAAATGTTCATAAGTATGAATATTGTCAACAGATTTCATATGCATGTATGTAACATAGGGAAAATAAATGTTACCTGTAACAGAATGATAATGATATATTGTGTTGTCGGGTATGTTCAGGGGATCTTACCTAAATAGTCCAAGCCGGGATTATCATCTATTCCCAAGTATTAGTTTTCTTTAATTCCTGAGATTAGCATGATTGATTTGCTTAAATATAAATGAAGGTATGGAGCCATGCGGGACTCATCTTACTACGTATATGTAGCATCGAAGGAAGTAGTTACTCTCAACCAACCTGTTATCTACACCATGACTCTCTTGAGTGAAACAAATGCATGTTTCTTTACAAGAATTTAGGCTATCTAGGAATTCTTGAATTCCAGTCAGAAATTCCATGTTCATTTATGAAATTTCTCAGCATTTGAGGTAAGTTGCATTTTAAAATCCCCAAAAGGTGGAATTCCCAAATGCTAGCTTTTACTCTAGCATTTAAAAGTACAGCCATTCCAGGATACTTTGTTTGTAACTCTAGGCATTTCGTTAAAACTCCGGCTCTCCCAACGGTCGATTGTCATCTTATCTTTTACACGACTACACAAAAATCAAATCCGGTAATCTTCTTCCTCTGTACACCTTTCACCCACCTGATTTATTTCCTTATTTTTTCAAAGTTGGATGAAATTCTCAGACAGGAATTTCGGTATGAAAGAAACAGGGAATTCAAGAAAATCAGGATTCAGCAGCATTTCAGAATTTTAGCACATCGAATTCTGTAAATTTCAGCAGACATGAATTCCAAGCCAATGAGACCTCTGAAGTTCACAAAAATCACCCATTACACTTTATAAAACAGTGCGTACACACAAAAGAAGAATCTCTCCTCGCCTAAATAAAAATCTCTATACACGATGAAGCAGAGGTGGTGATTTTCCAACGACAACTTCCACATCAAACATCACAAAAATGAATTTTCTATGAAAAAATGAAAACTTTTCCACCGAGACGTGGAATCAATGAATCACCAATTTAGACCGATCAGGTCTCTCTCAAATGAGTTCCCTTCAACAATTCATGTCCTCAACAATGTAGCCCAAATTATGCCTCCTCTAAACGTATGGGCAACCTAATACCATCTATGCATCTGACTTCTACATTTTTTTCCTATATTTTGGAAAAGATGACATGCTGAATTTGTGAGAACTACGTGAAAATGAATAATAATTCGTTTGTTTCGTATATTTTGAACATGATTATTTGTATTAAAATATATAAAAATTGAATACATGAGGTGGTTAATTAAAAATAAATATTAAAGGTGATTTTTTAAAAATAAACATAAAATAATATTTTTCTTTAGGAAAAAAGATACAAAAGAAGATATTATTTGGACACTCACGTTTATGTAGGTTTGCCCTCATTTTTGCTGCACACCAAATGCGTAAAAGAGGTATGAAAATCATATAAAAATGAGATTACTTTGAGTGAATCATTTACGTACTTAAGGAGATAAATGGCTTCATATGTTACGGACATGTTTGTTTGCATTAAAATATACAGAAATTCGACACTTCATTCTTCTTAACAATGAAAAATAGATATTAAAGATAATTTTTTTAAAAATGACCTCCAAATAACCTTTTTATGAAAATATAATCAAAGAAGGTGCAACTCATCTTTATCTAGTGGACACTGGCCCTGTCTTTCTACTTTACTAGTTTCCAGAAGTAAGCTGCTTCTTCAAACTAGCAGCCTCGAGTACCTTTCAACCGTACTATTGACTTTCTACCAAGAAAAAACTAAAGTGCTGTTGACTATTGAGAGATATAAGTTATCTTTAAACTCGTGGAAAAATGCACCAATGGCCCCAGTCTAAAATAGAAGCAATTGGATCAGATTGCCCTGGCCATTAATTCTCCAATTGGACCATAATTTCAACTCTCTTGTTGAAGTATCATCTATTATCTAGAGTTTCAATGTTTAAGATCTGAGGCAACAGCTGAATTCAATCATGAGTACTGTTCTAGGAGGGGCCGGCCCCCCACCTTCGAATGAAGGGGTTTGCCTCTGGCCTCTGAGAATGTTGCAACTGCATGAGTTTACCAGAGTGGTGCACCGTGTACCAAAATGTTGTCCCAAATGTTATTTTGTATCCCATCTGTGGAGTTCGATTTACGACGAGAATCACGGATGCAAAGAGACACAACTAACACAAACGAAAAAGCAAAACACCTAATGAGAATCGTCACTCATTACCATTGGGGTTGTTGTTGTGCCCCAGTTGTTAGCATGCCATTGTTGAATACAATTATTTTCTTCAAGAATAATTAATTGGGTCCTTGTCTTGACTCCACCGGTTTAGACCCAATTATTTTTATAGTGGGATAAATTTAGGTACTCCTGCAGTGTATGCTACCGGTCATCCATACAGTCTTCGTAATGCCGGCCTTCGTTGTGGCTTCTCTAGACTCACCTAATTAATATCCCAGACTTAATTAATATCCCAGACTGTTGGGTATATCGCACAAAATTTAGTTTTTGTTTCACCCGCCTCCTTTCTACCAAAGAGGAAAAGAGCTGCAGGTGAATATTGTGAGAGCCCCAACACAAAAACCCGCTATAAGTGAAAATGAAGAGAAGATAGAGTTCTTAAATCGAGGTGAATAAGTGCCTTTTGGGTTTGGCTGGGAGAATTGTGTGATATCCTATGCATGGTTGAGCATATCGCACAAACCCAAGGAGAATTGTGTGATATCTTATGCATGGTTGAGCGATATCGCTTGGTGCAATATCTTAATGCCTTAGATATCACATGGTGTGAATTCCTAGAGCCCTAGGATACTGTAGGATTTAAAGGGTTAAATTGTTGCTTTTAGAGTATACTTTGCCATATGAACGACTATGTGGGAATTATCTAAATTTCAATTGTTTTGGAGCAATTGTCAATTATAATGACAATAGTATGGTCAATATCCCAACTGTTAATATCTTTAGTTTGGTCCTTAGCCCTTGGTTGGAGTATATTAAAAAAAGGATATTTTTAATAAGGTACAAAATCTTGGCTCATTTTAAAAAAAGTAAATGAAGATTTCAATATTTTAAAATAGTATAAAAATTTTCCATAGTTCTTTCAATCAACTCTTCTCTATAAAAAAAAGTGAGAAATGAAAAAAAAAAAAAAACCCTTATGTCATTTTTCAATTTTTCCATTTAACAAATCATTTAAGATAAATGATCAAGTCCAACTCAAATGACCTAGTGGGGCACAATTCAAATACCTTTATGCATGAATGGTTTAGAAGAGGGGATTTCAAATGACTAAAAAACTAGCTTCATTAAATGGTTATGATCTTCAAAATCAAAATGGCCGATTTTGGAAAGGAAATAATTTAAGAAAAGATATATCTGTATAAGAATTCAGCATGATTCTTAAATGCGATTTGATGCATTGGTAAGGATTCCTAACCACCTATAATCAGCCCTCACACACACACACACACACTAGTTATTTTTGTGAGTCATCCAATTGTGACCTATTAGATTGAGATCTAATGATGATGATAAAATCTAAAAAACTTATTTTAAGCCTCTAAGAGTCATTAATCAAGATAATTAGGATGATCCAATAGCATTGATATTTTGCAATGCTTCTAATGAGTCCCATAGGCCAGCCCACACTCCCACAAAGCACAAAAATAAAACTATTCATGTGAATTCTCATTTTTGGGTCAAACTCTAGAGCTGATCTTGGACATCTTTCTATTCCTACCTGGGTCCGAATGCATTTTCAAGAATCATAAATAAGGACTCCACGTAGCCCCAAAGCGTTCACGTACACGTACATATCTAAAAGTTCCTGCGTGGAATCAATTCAGAAGCTACCGGAGAGTATGGTGCCAGTCGTTGTAGACGCCACGGTCTTGTGTTGCAGGTCTTTGTTAATCTCAGCCTGGTGTTTCTTTTTGCCCGGTAAACTTCACTTTACGTGCTGAAGACGCTAGCTAGCCTTCCGTGCAGACTCCAGAGGGCTTTGGTTTCAGTTAAAAAAGGCTCGAGTGACATATGGGGGAAGGCTGCGCTGCGGATAAGAGGGAGATGACTTTGGTTCAGAGTTGTCTGGCAATCTTATTGACGTTAGCTGTGCCGGTTCATGCCCAGCCAGGTTAGCAGCAGCGACATTTTTTTTCAACTAGTTTTAAGTGTCTGTTTCTTTGCTTGAATTTTCTGAGAGTGGAAATTTTAGAATTTCTTTGTTTCTTTATTAGAATCCTGGAATCTCAGAATTCCATCATTTCCGAATTCCAAATTTTTCCAAAGGATTTCAGGATTCAGGAATTTCAGGAAGGCTTACAGAAACTCCGGGGAGTGTTGCTGATTGAGTGTTTCAACTGGAAAGTTTTTCTTCTTCCTCTCTTCTTTAATCTTTTCTCTGTTTTTCCCCGCCTTTTATTCCCTGTTGTCTTTCTTTCGGGATGGAATGAGAAAAGGAACACGTAGAGACAGCACGTGGGCTTGTTTCTCTCCTAGATTTCAAGGAATTTATGGGAAATTTCTAAATTTTCAGACATAAGGAAATCCTCATCATCCAGAAATTCTACCAAAAAATAAAGTGTAAATTCCTAAATTCTCAAAATATCATTTGAGTTCTTTCACGTGCCTCAAATTTGAAAATGCGTATAAAGATACACAGGATTTGCAAATGGTAATGTCCAAAAAAACTTCAACATATGAAACTTATGTCAGAAATTCTGGAAAAAAAAACAGGCTAGAGAAACCCATTTCTTTTTAGGATTTCTCCTCGGGGCCTATTTCTTTGGAGAGACAGAGAGTTGGACAGAGACAGGAAGGGTTAGGGTTTAGAGTCAATCGAGAGAAAGGGTCTGGAAAGAAATGTGCGTTGTGAGAGAGGGAAGGTACGACACAGAGCACAGTTTGTTAAGAAGCTAGAGTAGGCTCGTGTTAAGTTTTTCTTTGGCTCGTGTTAAGTTAAAGGAGTCTTTAGAGCATCTCCAATAAATATGTAAATTTGCAAATGCCAAGGCCTGTAGGATGTAGGATTTGAAGGATTGAAATTTGGCTTCTCGAAGTATGGGACTCACCTCATAAACCAAATTGATATTTTATTATATTTTTATTTTTTTTATGGGACCCACATCATAAATGTAAAAAAAAAGACATTTGCATTCTTGTGGGCCCCTTCTTGGAATAAAACATCATTACATTTGAGTTACTTTAATTGTCTTAAAAAAAAAAGGATGTTTCGACTTTAACTAGCAATCCAGAAATGTAATCCACCCATGAAATTCAATTTACAATCCAATAATCCTAGGTAACCTTGACTGTGGTCAGGTTACAATAAGTAGTGGAAAGGCAAGACTCAAAAGAAAAGGATCTAAATAGTTCAGATTATGCCATGATAATAGTGATAAGTTTGAGCTTGTATGCTCTATGCCCCCTTTTTCAAGCGTAAGAAACTCAGCTTATTATACGGAAGTAATTGTTTCATATGGGATTTATCTAATGGTAACCTTTTCACTTTGATAACTTGCCTTCCTAGCTATGATTGTCTGATATAGGCAGCTTAAAATTACGTTCCCAATATATGGAGTAATATATTAGGGTTTTTTTTATATATACCCCATATGACTTATATAATTTGTAAATAACCCCTATGGTTAAAGTATTTAGTGATACATCCATGTTTTTTTCATATCCATAAACTAGTAGTCCTAAGTCCTAATGATAATGGGCAGTTCCTATGAGGTTTGTGTTAAATTGAAAATGACAACTTTACCGTTACATCTATTATACAAAAGTGGATCATTATTTATAAAAATACCATTATTTTATCCAAAGTCCCAATAACTCTCTCTCAGTAACTCTCTCATGCACACGACGCCTGATTACATATTTTGAGACTTTCATCAATCTAGTAGTTGAGTTGTGCATGGATCGGGGCACTTACAAGTACTGGTGTTGGTTGTTCGTTATGATAAATTTAGCTTTAATGAAATGGGCCTTATATTAATAATTTTAGGTTCATGTAGGGTTACTTTCTCTTAAATGTGCCCTTAAAAGTACTCTAGTAACTGTCAATATTATTAACTTTGAAGAAAAGCAAGTCCAATACTTTTGAAAAGGAGAAATTTCAAATAACGTCTTAAGTTTTTGCCTTATTTCAAAACAGGACACAAGTTTCAAAGACTTTCAAATTAGTCTCTAAGTTTTCCAGAAAGTCTTCAATTAAGGACATTCGTCCATTTCAAGCTATTTTCTATCAACTTTTTTCCTCAATTTTCTTAAAATTAATCAAATTAACTTCTATTGAAACAAAACCCTCCTTCACTTCCTCTATTTTCTTCTTATTTTCTTCACCGGCGTCTTCATTGTGATCAAGGACAACTAGTGTCTCCACAGTGATCTAGTCGTTGTCGAAACTATGTCATGGCTTTAAAATGAAGGGGAACTTTGGTATTTAAAAATATCCGAGGGAAGAAGTTGTCAGAAAATACTTTTAAATGGCTGCATGTGCTTAATTGAAAAAACTTACTATAAAACTTAGGGACTAATTTG
Organism: Camphora micrantha; assembly: GCA_003546025.1. Taxonomy (NCBI): domain Eukaryota; kingdom Viridiplantae; phylum Streptophyta; class Magnoliopsida; order Laurales; family Lauraceae; genus Camphora; species Camphora micrantha. The sequence goes on from QPKB01000002.1 coordinate 77,317,322, forward strand.
AAAAGTTTTGAGATTTGTGTTTTTTTTTTAAAATAAGGCAAAACCTTAAGGCCGTATTTGAAAAAAAATTCTTTTGAAAATATGCATATGGATAAAAAGATGGGCCAGATCGTGTCGCGACACTCTTAAAACTTATAGTGGTTTGCAAGGCTATAGACTTTGGAAACATGAATGGTATCAAAATAAAAAACAAGGATGTATCACTAAATACTAAAACTACATGCCCTATTTACAAATCCTAGAAACCTTATAAGGGTATATTGAGTTTCAATTTAACGGCAAACTTGTAAATGGCATGCTTCAAATTGACTATCCTTATGTTTATGTGACAACAATGTATAAACTCCTGTGCTCTCTTACATTTTTCAGGATTCATCAGCATCAATTGTGGAATGGCTGAGGACTCCACCTATATAGACATCATAAACACTACTTACCATTCAGATGCTAAATATATTGAGACGGGGGTAAACTACAATCTCTCAAAGGCTTTTCTACCTGATACTATATTTCAACAACTCTACAGTAATGTTAGAAGCTTTCCAAGTGGGAGCCGTAACTGTTACAACTTGAGTGAAATCACCAAGGGAACCAAGTATCTCCTCCGAGTCCATCTGTGGTATGGAAATTATGACGGCAGAAATAGCATACCACAGTTCGACATCTATGTAGGCGTCAACCGTTGGATGATCATCAACGATAGATCTTCAGTTCCATTCGTCAGAGAAATTATTCTAATGGCCAAAAGGAACTATATGTCCGTTTGTCTTGTGAATACAGGTCTAGGAACACCATTCATATCTGCACTCGAGCTACGACCTCTGAACAATTCCATGTACAAGGTTGTAAATGAGACACATTCTCTAACGCGATGGGATCAATATGACTTGGGTAGACCCAGGTACAATAATGATGTCAACGCGGGTATCAGGTGCGATAAAATCTCTCTCCTAGGGCCTATTTGTTTGCATGATAACAAATATGAATTGAATATATATGGTGGCTAAAAAGAAAATTAAGGTGAATTTTCAAAAATGTTACTTAGGGTCTATTTGTTTGCATCAAAATACATAGAAATTTTTTTTAAGCGTTTGAAAACAAAAATCAAAGGTGCAATTTCAAAAATTAACATCAAATAACCTTTTCTTTTATGAAAATAGAATTAAAGGAAAATGTGAAATGAATACCTGAAAATTGGTCTTTAATTTTAACCACTTCAAGAAATTCCTACATTTTGAATTCCTATTTATGTTAATGCAAACAAATATGCCCCCAAATAACATTTTCTTTTAGAAAAATAGAATCAAAAGAAGATTCTATTTGATAGTTATTTTTGAGAAATTACCCAATGATTTTTAATTTTAACCACTGTATGTATTTAATTCATGTGTAATTTAATGTAAACAAACATGATTTAACCTATTCATTAATCATCAAGTGTGGTGGCAATCAATATTGATTATGTAGGTATCCGGATGACCCTTACGACCTGCTTTGGAGGCCCTTTGATGATATAAATTGGAGTCCCTTTAACACTTCTTCTACAGTGACGAACCCGAACGTGGAGTTTCAGCCACCCTCAAAGGTCATGATGACTGCAGTACGTCCAACCGCTGAGAGTGATGCATTGTATTATGATTGGACCGTAGATGATTTATCCTTGCAATTACAAGTTTACATGCACTTTGCCGAACTTGAGCAACTTAATACTAGCCAGAGTAGAGAATTCACTGTATGTTGTGGCGATAACTTATGCTATAACTCAACTATTCGCCCACTATACCTTGTTACAACCACTGTTGAACCCCCCCAGCCACTGACTGGCCAATCTCGGTACGTATGTACTTTTAAGCAAGCATCAAAATCAAACCTCCCTCCAATCGTTAATGCTGTAGAGGTTTTCGTCATCAGGCAATACAAAGAGATACCAACAAGAGACCAAGATGGTATGTATGTATTTCATTACTCTACTTTGTGTGCGCGCGCACGTGAATAATCACAAGCTTATGGGAATGCAACCAAGGCAACCATTAAAATAAAGATAACAAAACATCACAACAAGCATCAAATATATAAGATATATGTGGGTCAGCCACAATATGTAGCCTATTTCACAGGAGACTAATGCAAAGCTTTTCTTACTATTTATGGAGATTACAAGACACGCAAAACTCCACTTTCTAGAGAATCCACGTATAAAATAAAAACTCTACTAAGATTCTCACCTCCCCTAACATTCAAAAAAAAAAAAAAAAAGAATTCTCTCCTCCCCTAAAATGGATCCAAATCTATACTCTTAGATTAGAGTTAATCTAATGGTTCATAACAAAAGGAGCTAGAGGAGTAAATATAAAGGGGAGTGGGGACTAGCTAATAAAATGATTTGCCTTCATGCATGTGCATGCACACACATATAACAGAAACTAGATAGATTGAAGTCTTTCGATTGAAACTTTGGATCGGATGCATGTATTTAAATGGTTTGGAATTAAGAAGATAGGCTAATCCCTATTTAGGGGTGAGAGTTCTATCCAGTGAGAAAAATACATGTACCTCACCAGCATATTGATGGACTTACCATCTACAATAAACCAAATCAATTGATCTTTGATGTTCTTCCAATTGAGATATTAGTTAACCCTAGTTGGATAAAAGACAAGGTCATGGGTATTCGTTACCAATAATAAATAAATAAATAACTAAGTTCCAATATTTAAAAACCAAACCTCTGCTTCCATTTTTTCCAGTTTCCATCAATTGAACTTTTTTTTGCCCAAATGCAAGCTGCTTTAAACTCATAATTCATAGCCATTAATAAATTTAAGTTATCAGTTATTCATACTTAAATATTTAAAGACTTTCCTTTCCAACTTGTGGAAAGCAGTTGAAGCCATCCTAGACATCAAATCCACTTACCAATTGAAGAGAAACTGGGTGGGCGATCCATGCGTACCAAAAAGTTACTCCTGGGAGGGCTTGGCTTGCAACTATGCCCTTTCAGATTTCCCTACAATATTGTCTCTGTGAGTTCTCCTCCCCACATGAAAATAGCTGATGCAAAAGACAATGCTTCGTAGTGTTCATATGCCTTGATGCAAATTCACATATTTGCTTTGCAGGAACCTTTCTTCTTTTGGATTGAAGGGAGAAATAGCTGCTTCTCTTGCAAATCTCATTTCCATCCAGTCCTTGTAAGTTTTCTATTAAGCCATTAAAACAAAATATGAGCTCCAGTAACCCCAGTCTGAAATTGAAGCCATCGAGTCAGATTGCAAGTCTAAAAGCAACATAATCTCATTCTCAAGCCATCTTTCATAGTTGATGTCTAAATTCTCCACTAATCTATAGTTTCAATGTTTCATGAATTGAGCAAGGGCCCAAGTATAACCACATATATATATATATATATATATATATATTTATATATATGTTTATGTTTCACAATTCATTTGGGGAGACTTTGGAATTATTTAGGGTCTGTTTCTTTGCTAGAATTCCTGAATTTCCAGACATAGTGGAATTTCTGAATATTTCTTAGGCTTGAGTATCCAGGAATTCCACTAAAATAGAAAGGGAGTGGAATTTCTGAATTCCCAAAGGTCAAAATTTTTAAAAAAATGGCTAAGATACTACTAACTTGGATCTTGACTTTAGATCTCCACGTGGCCAGTGAGCCCCAAAAATATGCCACGTCTTATAGTAAAATACGAGGTGAGCGGAAAGGATCTTGACTTTTTGTTGTGCATGTCTAGATCTAGAAAGGTTCATTCTGGTTTATATATATATATATATATATATATACACACACACACACTGAGGATGTGTGGGATGCATACAAGGGCTGCTTGCTCGTAGGTCTCGAACCTACATTGTTATAGGACACCTGAGACTTTTACCATTGTACCAAAGCAATGAACATGACCCAGACTCATATACTTCCTAATTATGTTTTTCTTTCCTTCCAGGGATTTGTCATGGAATAACTTGACTGGGCCCATACCTGATTTTCTAGGAGACTTACCATCTCTTTCATTGTTGTAAGTTGAATAGCATTGATGATGACTTTTAAGTTCCTTTAATCTATAATATATGTAGTTTGAAGCCTGCATTCATTTCAGGAATTTAAGAGGCAACCAACTCAGTGGATCGGTCCCTTCAAATTTGGTAACAAAGGTCAATAGAGGATCACTTCAGTTGAGGTAGGCTTTAAACATAAACAGCCATGAACTTCAATTTGCACCAAGCTTTATTTCAATTTATGACTATCACAACTAGAAACACAATTTGGAAGTCTCCAGGGAGACTTGACAAAATCAAAGACTAAATTATACCCGAGAAACGCCAAATTGAAACTTTTCTTGCCACCACCTTGTTTTTCCTGACTTTGTTGAATATGATTTCTAAGATTCCACTTGATGAACAAATGCACCCTTGGTATGTCTAATGCATGAAGCAAACATAGATAACAGTATGATCGTCAATGTGGCATTGGTTTTACTGGTGTGAGAATTAGGGAATGGTGGTGGACTACATGGGAACGGGATGCACAGAAGTTGTTTGATCAATTGCTTGTGAATTGGATGCAGTAGGTTGGGACTGCGGGTTGAGAAATGGAGGTAAGAAGTTTGAAAAAAATGACTGTTAGGGGTTGCAGAGTGTGGTTTAGGTTAGGTCCTCAAACCTAACCTAATTTAGAATTGGAACAGGTCAAAAAGGGCAATGCTATCAAAATTAAACATGACATGAATAGCATGATGTCACGCCCCCAAAAGTGAAACCGGGGTTATGCGTGAGATTAGGGCCAATTAAAAATTTTCTTAACCTTAAACAAATACAACTCGACCCCAATCATGTCCCATCCGGATCGAAGACCGCTGTGAGGTGGAAACATTTCCTCAAATATAAATTACAAAGAGCGGAAGCTTCATAAATGCAAGTGGTATCTTAAAGATGTATAGTTTAAGAGCAAATACTGAATACATTAACTAATTCAAGTTTAAGACTGTTAACAAAAGTATTAATTACAACATTAGGCCACACCAAAACTTGGGCCTAATCAAAATGATAATGAAACCAAAATAAGAGCTAATCTAGAATTGAAGGCTCTCGTGTACGAGGTCGATACGACTATGAAAGGCCGTCCGTACTGTACTCTAGGAAGTCATCAGGCTGATCTGCCTGAACTTCTTCCGTCGCTTTCTCCCCCTCGGGATAGAAAGGCTCGGTACCTATGCACAAAGAGTAGCATCATCAACACAACGGTCGGCAAGCAATATACATATATACAGCATCAAGATATGCAGTACGAATAAGAGTAAACGATGACAAAGATTATATGAAATGTATAGCATCTGAATCATTGACAAAATAACACAGTGGAAGATCCAACATAATATCAGGGTAGCCAAAGGGGTTGGTCCGGACATTCCATCAATGTAGTCGAAAACGGTGTCCAATAGTAATCCAATCTGCAGATGGCCTACTCGGCTCATGGGCGACTCGACCAGAGTGTATGGTCCGAGCGCAATCAATCTTGCCGCAAAGTTCAATGGCTCATGGGCGACTTGACCAGAGTGTATGGTCCAAGCGCAATCAATCTTGCCTCCAAGGTTATCTAATGGCTCATGGGCGACTCGACCAGAGTGTATGGTCCAAGCGCAATCAATCTTGCCTCCTAGCAAACGAAATATCAAAAGGGTCCTAATCCATCAGCTAAGTTCTCCATGTCATCCACAAACCAAGAAAACAAACAAAGCTAAGGAACCTATAGATAGTACCAAACGGTACGATTCTGAATCAAAAGCGATAGACAATCCAATCCTAAGTATAATGTTAATCTTGAAGCATCGTACAACCATACTCAGTCAACGAAGGGGTTAGGGTTCACGATACCCGGACGGACAATCTTCGTGCATAGATTTAAAGAAGGGTATCCCGTTGTCCCGTACCATTCAAGATTGAGATAGATTATAAACCGATACAACTAGATTAACCGTGAAAGATGTCGGTTCAAAACATCTTCACTTAAGTCAAGTGAGTCCACCAAAAAGGGGTAACCAAGTCCCACCTAAGGTCATCAAAGAAAAAGGGGTGAAAATCCTCCCAAGAAGGAAAAACCCAGTTGGCTCGGTCGACCTGGCCCTTGGCCGGTCGACCGCATATACTGCGAGCCCGGTCGACCGCGCCACTGGCCGGTCGACCTTCCCCATGTGTGCCCGGTCGACCGCACCACTGGCCGGTCGACCGGCAAGTTGTAAAATAAAAAGATGAACAGTAATTTGGTCAGGTTCCAGGGGAACCTGACCCTGTGTCGCCGGTCGACCGCGCCCTTGGCCGGTCGACCGCGTACACTGCGGAAACAGAACTGCAGGTTCTGTTTCTGCAGTGAAGGGGTCTAAATCCATTCCCTCCCTTCTTGAGCCTGATATGCAGCCAAACCATGCATATTACAAGTCCATTAAAAACCAACCAATCCACCTAATCAAGTCATTAATAAGCAAATCCATTTCATTAAGCTAATCAACATAATTATCATGTTTTCAAACCCTAAAAGCATCCAATGAACCATTAACATCTAAAGCATCATTTTTCCATACAAATCAAGGGAGACAAACATACCAAGCATAAATATACACATATATACTTGCCTTAGATGAAGAGCTCAAGAAATCCAAGAGAAAATTTGGGGAAAAACCTCTTTGAGCTCAAAAATGGGGGAAATGGTTTCCAAACCAAAAACCTCTCTACAAATGAAATGCAAGGGATGGGGTGAGCTTATCTAAACCATTTCTAAGCCAAAGGAAGAAGATTAGTTAGACCTAAAAGCTTGGGAAGCTTACCTTTGAATGGGTTGTAGGTGAAAAGCTTAGAAAAGGGTATGGTTGTGAACTTGAGAGCAAGAGGAAGAAGATTGGAAGCTTCACCGTCGGCGTCGGAGCTCCGGTGGTCGTCGGCAGTGAGGAGGCAGTGAGGAGTTGAGAGAAAACAGTGAATGAGAGAAAGAGAGAATGAAAGAAAGAGTGGGTTGGGCTTATATTAGGTTAAGTAATGGGCTATTTTAAGTTTAGTCCTTGGGTTTGCTAAGGTGATTATTTGGGCCTCTTCGACGCGTCGAATCGAAACGCGACTGAAGACTAAAGTTCATGAAATGTCGAGACCTACCCGATGCACCCAAACTCACAAAAACTCATAATCTCATAAAAACCCTGAAAACTCTCAAATTGCAAACCACCCCCCTTACTCTACCCGAACGCACTCCGAATCACGCGAGACTTCGCACGCGAGGTCCAAGCGATCAACCCGACTCGCTAAGACTCTAAACACACTTACTAACTAATCAAGCAATTAATTATGATTAATAGGGGATTAGCATGTGGGATGTTACACATGATATCACAGATTCGGCTCAACATCAAAGGAGGGAGGAAGAAGAAGGCTCCTCAGGCAAATTCCTAAGACTATTACTTTAAGATATTAGTTTATGCACAATCCTTTTAGAGCAAAGCCTAGGAAAAATTATCGAAAGGGGCATGAACTTTAAAATATATATTTATAACTGTACTATATATAATTAACTAAAATGGGTGACATGGGGAAATCTGGAGCATGGCTTGCTGGAGCCTCAAGTGTGTGGTAATCTGGAGGCTTGGCTGCATCATGAAGTATCATTGTATTTAGATAAAGTAGCTTTTTGCCAGTGTTTTTGTTTCTTATTGTCATTGACTTTGTCCGAGGACACCTGAAACACTTTTAATAGATTCGAACCATCATACTTGGGGGCCAATCATTTACATACATAGCTTGAAATGTGTAATCCTAGAACACCTTACCTTTCTACTGTAGAATTTTTGTGGAAAGAAAAAGAACGGTCGGTGGAATCATTGCTGATTCCTCTTGTTTTAATTATTATTTGTCTTTTTGAAAAACTTCTTTGGCTGTGTGATTTAGATGTTTAAAAGAATTCAGTTCTTGAGTTATGTCCCACTGCTGTAAGGATAAAAAAGGTTGAATGGTTTATTATGGTTCAGATGAATAATGACTTGAGGAGAGAGTGACATGTCTTATAATTCCATCGTTATGATTCTACTTTCACTAACATGATATTCAACTTTTCTTGTTGCCAGTATTGATAATAATCCAAATCTCATTACCCCTGTCTTTGACAAAAAAAAGAGTCGAAAGGTTATTGTTCCTGTTCTTGCATCAGTTATTTCGACATTGGTCTTGCTCACCATTGTGGGTATTCTACTCCTAAAATTTACTCAAAGGAGGAGACAAAGAGGTAATATTGCCATTTCTGCATTTTTAAAAAAAATTTGACTAGCTATCTTTACATCTCTATATTGTAAATTCTAACTTGACAACAATCTCTCGTACTTGAACTTTCAGTGAGTTAGACGTTTATTTATTTTGCTTATCAATGAGTAAGTGTGAAAATAAAGTGGCAGCTTGTGTAAGCACAATGTAGATTGATAGTGAGAATAAGAGAGAAAGAACACAATAATGAAAAAATTGCTAATGAAAGAGAGAAAGAACACAATAACTAAGAGGGAAGAAAGAAAGCTCACCTGATAGATAAACACTCAACATAATAGGCCATTACATCGGAGCAAAACTCTACTAAAAGATAAAACGAGTTAACAAATAAAAATTAAATGATAAGCTCAAACTCCCCTATGGGCCTTATACCGTATGAGAAATTTTCACCAGCGCTCTGCGCCCAATGGGAGCGCTCCCCTCCCTCTCCCGAGTTTCATGGGACCCATCATGACGATGGCACTGATCTGATGGAATGCATAGCACTGGACTGCAGGTGAAATCACTTGTACTAGCGCTACATTGCAACTATAGGAAATCACTTCAAAACAATGCAAAAAAGAACCAAACTCACATTCTCAACTTTATTTTGTCATGAGAGGGTTTTTTAAATGGTGTCATGATTTAGTGTAATCTTATGCATATGTATCTTTCTACTTGCTTTGCCAGCCATTCCATCACTTGATTGGGTTGTGCCGTGTTACATATATTTCTCTTTAACAGATGCTAGTGGTGCCTCTAATCAAAAGGTAAAATGTCTCGTGTACTTCTCTTATAAAAAAGTGTCATTTCGAAATCTTGTGTCCCAGGGCACACATTAGAATTAAGCAATCAATTAAATAAATAAGCTCAAATCTCGGCCTCTTTGTTTTTCATTGGGTAAAGTAAAATATGTTGTCAAGAAAATCCATCATTTAGAAATTTTACTTTTCCCACGTTTGGTTGATCACAATGAGTGGAAAAGTAGATTTTCAGCCACCAAAAACTTTATTTTGATTTTATCAGCAACCAAACAATTTTACCTCATAAAAGACAAATAATGTGGTTACTTTACCACAATTCCTCTCACTTTACTTGACCTCATTTAAAAACAGAACAACTTTTAGTTTATTAGAAACTATACTTCATGATTAATTAACCATGACATTTCCCATTGATTTGAAATTTACTTTACTTTACCAGTTATGTTATATGTCTAACAACCTTGCAAAATACTCTCCATAAGTTCCTACGTATCACATTTCATGCATGTTTAGGTAATGTCTTATCATTTATTTTTCAATTTTCAGTGTAACTAGTTTGACCATGTATCCCCTTATTTGTTTCCATTCACACGTTTGTCGTGTCACACCCATATCATGCATCACATCATATGTGAGTACATATGATTAGGCCCATAACAAAAGGAGATATTTCCCATACGACTGGTCTTACTTCTGACATTTGCCCCACAACAGTCAAACTTTATATATTCTCCGCAGAACTGTTCGTACAATAATGGTGTGATATCGCATAGCCCTAGGATATCTAATTGTATGATATCGCACAACCCTAGGATATCTTAAAGGCTAATAATTGTGATATTGCACGGCCCAAGGATATCGCGCAATATGATGGGTGCGATATCGCACGGCTCTAGGATATCACACGAGAGAATACTTAAACTTTGACCTCTCATAGGCGAATGTCAGGTCTAAGGGCAGCTCTCCAGACAACATCCCTAACAAAAGCTCAGGTGCGGTACAAACAATAACTAGGAACCATTCAGGTATGGGTTCAGGTACAAGTCCCCATTAGTAATTCATGATTTGGTCCAAGTACAATATGGATCTGTTGCAACCTAACATGTTTTCATCTTCATTGTTGTGTGGCAGTGAATTAAGTTCAGAAGGTTCATCTTACATATCATAAACATTTTTATGCAGCTCACATAGTCGAGACAAATAATCAAAATGCAGATATTGGCTCCTTGCACTATGAAAATAGACAGTTTACATATGCTGAAGTTCTCAGTATGACCAACAATCTCCAGAGGTGCATTGGAAAAGGAGGGTTCGGGACAGTGTACCACGGCCAGATGACTAATGGCACTCAAGTTGCAGTGAAGTTACTCTCTCTACAATCAATCAAATCCCCTAGTCAAGGCTCTAAGGAATTTCAAAATGAGGTGAGACAGTGAGACCGTGAGACTCAACCATTGCTTCTGCCAATCAAGTGATATTAGGCTGCAAATAGAAATGCTTCATCATCAATTTTGACTGGATAAATGTCTTTAGCAGATATCAAATTATCTAATATCTTTTCTGGGTTACTCCCCCTATTTCTTATAGGACCCACAACTTGAATGATCTGTTCTGTTTGATGTAAAATTGATGCATGCATATGAATGATCCATTAGAGTTGCTGCTGAAGTTAGACATATGGTTGGGATTTGTGTTGCAGGTTCACCTCTTAATGAGAGTTCATCATAGAAACTTGGTTCCTTTTATCGGTTATTGTCAAGAGGATGGTAACATGGCCCTAATATACGAGTGCATGGCCCGAGGACACTTAGGAAGCCATCTTTCAGGTATCAAAATCCATCATATTTTATCCATTTTCCTACTATTATCAAATATATTGTCCTCTATCATCATCATCATCGTTGCAGTCATTGAAAGCAAAAGTAGCCACAAGGCCCACAACACACAGGGGGCAGCTCTCCTAAGCTCAAGCTTAGGATAAGGTAAGCTCTATTTTGTGGGGCCCACATGGAGATGGGGATTTTTTTTTTTTGGTGGGGTGGGGGATTTCAAGGAATCCCCGAAATCCTCCTCTGTGCAAAAAATCAGCCTCAAACGTGATTTTTATCAGCTCCATCCGCCCCAAAAGTTTAATGGTCATCAGTCCATTCGGATTGCTACACAGTCAATCAACGGTCCAGTAAATTCAGATCTGACAGAAAGTTGGTGGACATGTGCAATTCAGGGGGTCGTGTGCTTGGTCCATTTGGATGGACTAAGAGTTGGCCCCACAAGCGTGAGCTTAGGAGAGCCTTGCCCATATATATATATTATATAGGGAAATATTCAAGTGCATCTAGACACCCGTTTTTGGGAAGTTTCAAGTACAAAAAGGGCTTTTGTACTTTTTGGGAAGATCCCCTTTTGTACTTGAAACTTCCCAAAAAGGGGTGTCCCTCACCACACATAGTGAGGGATAGATGCACTTGAATACCCCCCTATATTATATATATATATATAGAGAGAGAGAGAGATGCTCCTATGAGAGATATCTCTCACCTTATATGAGAGATTGTGTGGGGGCCTTCACATCCATATCCAATGCCAACAACTTAAATATGAGGGCCCCCACCCCTATTTTTCATATAAGGTGAGAGATATCTCTCATAGGAGCATCTCCCATATATATATATATATATATATATAAGTTAACCTACAAAACTCCACAGGCGTTTTTCATAAAAAAAAAAGCCTTTTAGCCAATGAAAGTGTGACACGTGTCATCAATGATACACTCATCCATTCTTTCTCCTAAACATTCTCCTACAAAGGTGGATCTTTTCTAGATTCTCTTAAAATACTAACAAATCATTGGCTATTAGATAGAGGCAGAAACTCCCCTTTTGAGATAGGGGAGTTTTTTTAGAATTTCTCTCCCCCTCCCTCTCTCTCTCTCTATATATATATATATATCATCATTACCAACCACCACCCCAAAATCCCCAAATTGACCATTCAAATTATGGATTAAATTAGGGAAAATCTAAGGGTTAGGATTTGGACAGCTTTCAGGCCCGTTACATAATATCTTGCTGGATAGGAAGGTTCCCTTTTTTTTTTTTTTTTCACTTTTTTTTTTCTGAACAGATGAATCATAGGAAGACCTTCCAATTCCTACCCTATCAATGATTGTCATGCTTCCAAGTGGGCCCCACTGGCTGGATGGTATCTTGTAGAGGAATGTCTAGACCATTCCTACAGGATGTTGTGTGTGTCAGTGTGTGTGTGTGAGAGAGAGAGAGAGTATCTTGTAGAGGAATGTCTAGACCATTCCTACAGGATGTTGTGTGTGTGTGTGTGTGTGTGTGTGAGAGAGAGAGAGAGAGAGAGAGAGAGAGAGAGAGAATTGGGGAAGCTATCATATATGCAAATAATAATGGATTGTTGTTGTCACAGACAGCAATTCAAATGCATTAAGTTGGGACCGGCGCCTACATATTGCATTGGATGTTGCACAAGGTGAATGTGACTGAATTTATCTGTTTTTGTTTGTCTTGTTTGTTGTTTTTTTCCTTCAGTACTAATGTCTTTGATGGTTGGTTTGTGTTTATACATAGGATTGGAGTATTTGCATAATGGTTGTAAACCACCAATAATTCACAGAGATGTGAAGACGTCCAACATCCTACTAAATGAAAGATTAGAGGCCAAGATAGGAGACTTTGGGTTATCCAAAGTTTTCAGTGATGATTTCACTCATGTTTCAACAGCAGTGAAGGGAACCTTCGGATATCTCGACCCAGAGTATGTTTCCACTCACATGAATTTGCTTTGGTTTACCTTGCAAGTGAAACCTTGTTAATTTTCTTTTAGGTCATGCATTGCTACATGGACTGCCCATGGCTGAAATCGAAATTTCTCCTTTCATGGGGTGAATCTCCATTTCATAGCCTTAACTTGGAGGCAAATGGAAACATATTATCTACCGTTTTTTTGGATGGCTACATCCAAAAGCCCAAATGTATTTGATAGGTTAGGGGCACCACAAAGTATATTTCACATGTCCTTGTAAAAAGTTGCAGTTTACTTTTATATCATCCTCAGTGAAGGAGATCGGTTCCATCCTATTATGCATAGAACATGACCAAAAAGGAAGAACCCAAGCATAACAGATTCTGGCCATTGATTTATTTGTTCCTTTTTCGTATTGAATGTGAACTGTTTAATTTCCTACATGGGGAGATATTATGGGTCATACCTTACCAACAGCAGGTCCCCAGGGTCAACAATATAGATAAGTCATCAATGGGCCTGCTTCTTGGTAATCACAGCTGCAATCGAAGATTCTTCACTTGTAGCTGATTTGGGTATGTTTGGATGAGAAGAAAACCCGGAGAAAATAGAGGCAGAGAAAACTGTCTGCTGTTTCAAATCATACCGTATAAGATTCACACCACATTTAATTCTGTAATTCTTTCTCACAGCACTTGAGCTTTTCAGAGTTAACATGCACGGATGATAATGTTTTTCTATATAGGTATTGCAATTCCAACAATTTGACAGAGAAAAGCGACGTCTATAGCTTTGGAGTTGTTCTGTTGCAACTGATCACAGGCAAGACGGCAATAGTGCGGATCCCAGGTTCCGCACGGAGAAGCATAATTGATTGGGCAATTCCTAAGGTTGTGGGAGGGGACATAATGGATGTGATTGACCCAAAGTTAGAAGGTAATTATGACTTTAAATCCATTCAAAAAGTTGCTGAAGTTGCACGTGCATGCACCTCACCAAAATCCGTAGATAGACCTCTCATGAGAGATGTTGTGATTGAGTTGAAGGAGTGTATTGGAAATGAGAAACCCCTTGAAAGTTCCCCTGAAAGTGGCGGGTGTGGCATTGACAGTGGACCAGTACAAACTACCTCTGAGATTTTATCTTATCTTTCAGCAAGATAGATTCCTCATCGCATCCAATCACACATAATGAAATGACTTTCAAATGTTTCCATAGAGGTGTTCGGGTCCATGCTGCAGGATTAAATGTTCATAAGTTTGAATAATGTCAACAGATTTCATATGCATGTAACAAAGGGAGGAAAATAAATGTTACCTGTAACAGAATGATAATTATATATTGTGATATTGTGCTGTCTTGTCTGTTTAGTGGATCTTGCCTAGATAGTCCAAGTTGCAATTATCATCTAATCCCCATTATTAGTTTTCTTTAATCCCTAAGATTAAAGAGAATACATCTCCTTCCAAGATTGACAATGATTTTGAAGATAAGATCTATGGGTTGGAAATACTTTTTAATTTCTTTTATAATCAATTAAATGTGATTCCTTTGAATGCAAAGGCCCACCTATGATTAGTCCACTCGCTTTCCCCATATGTTATTTTGTAACTTTTGCTTGAATTGTCTAAAATTAATTTGGTCCTCATATGTGAATTGTGCAACAACTCATTGTAGCAAACTAAAAAATCTCATTATCTCTAATCCAACAATGTAATTCCTTCTAAAAATGAAAACAAAAACATTGTAATCCAAAAGGTGGGGTGTCCCATATTGTAATTTATAATGATGCACTATTGTATGCAACAACTATTCAAGTAAATCCATATTGTAATTCACCCAATCAGGAATTGAGGGTGAATGAAAGAGAAGTCCTTGAGCTATAGCTTAACTGGGAAGTGGATGAGTGGGATATTACTTTCCAATGTAAATAGTAAGATGAAGAAGAAAGAAAGAAATTAAAAGAGAGTTCAATCTACGCTATCCATCCACTTCTACAATGATCTAGACCTTCCATCTAGGTTTTACTCATCACGCAGACTTCGATCATGTTGTAACGCTACTCTCGTTCATCCATTATTAACTTACGGGATATTTAAGGATTATAAATACTGAGCAGTCTAGTAAATAAAAAATAAAAGTTCTTTTAGCCCCCTCATAGGAAATGTATAAATGGAGTTTATTTTGGGTTTTTCCTCGTAAAAAAGCGTATGCATTAATAATTTGCTTTGGGGAAAGTGTTTCACAGGTTATCACCACAAACACATCTTTGAAGAAGGAAAGCTTAAAAAATAATTTCAAATGGAATCTCATATATCCTCCAAAGCTTACCAAAAACCAAAAAAAGGGAAAGCTTGAAAAAGCTGTAAGGAGAATTTCAAAACCCTAGGGTCTATTTGTCAACTTCTAGCCCTATCATAGGAAATGTGGAGATTGAGTTTATTTTGGGTTTTTCCACGTAAAAAGCGTATGCATTAATAATTTGCTATGGGGAAAGTGTTTCACAGGTTTCCACCACAAACACATATTTGAAGAGGGAAAGCTTAAAAACAATTACAAATGGAATCTCACGGATCCTCCAAAGCCTACCAAAAACCAAAAAGAGGGAAAGCTTGAGAAATCCATAAGGAGAATTTCAAAACCCTAGGGTCTATTTGGTAACTTTTAGCCCCATCATAGGAAATGTGGAAATTTTCCTCGTTTTCCTCGTAAAAAAGCGTATGCATTAATAATTTTCTCTAGGGAAAGTGTTCGACAAGTTTCCACCACAAACACAACTTTGAGGAGGGAAAGCTTAAAAAACAGTTACAAATGGAATCTCACGGATCCTCCAAAGCCTACCAAAAACCTATAAGAGAGAAAGCTTGAAATAACTGTAAGGAGAATTTCAAAATCCTGGGGTCTATTTGGTAACATCAAGTGAAGGGAGGTGAAGATCAAACAAAGAGAAGAAAAAAGAAGAGGGATCAAATAAAACAATGATGACTTTTGTCATTTAGGAAAATGAAAATGTATTTTTTTTTACTTTCTTTTTTTATAAAAGGTGGAGGTGGTTTTTGAAATATGATAATTTTTTATTTGAACCTTTTTCTTTTATTATCTCTTGATATGATCCTTGCCGCACTTCACTTGAACTCGTCTGGAGAATCAATTCCAAAAGAATAATTGGATACAGGGTGCATTGTAAATTGTTGAAACCCACGCCAACCTATGATCAAGTCAAGCCCACTCACACATGGACATTCCCAATCATCCCTTGAAGTGATGCCTGTCCCAATTTGATTGTGATCCAACCATCATCTACCGTTGGATTGAGTCAAAATTAAAATAACACATTATTAAATTTAAAGCGTTAAAATTAAGAGTTTAGATGATATGCATGGTTTTAGTGGACATGCATTTAGGTGATCCCGGCCGACACAATTGTAGTGTACTTTAAAAAGGAGAATTTGAGTCATTTTCTAATGCTACATGAAATTGATAATTATTTTATTTTGTCTCTTACAATGATTGAATTATTAAATTGATTCTTGAGGAATTCACCGTATAAATTACCGTAGGACCCCATACCACTCTTGAAATCCCAAAAATACCGTATATATGGATAAGGTCCTCAATGTGTTTTTTTTTTTTTTTTAGCGATTGGTCGATATTATCCATTATGTGGTGGTTGCTCTTGATTTGTAGAACTCTAAATAGAGTTCCATTTGAAGTTGTTGGATAAAGCAAAAGGGGGAAGTTGAAGTTGCAGAGAGCTCCATTTGCAGCTTCTTTTATGGAGATTCAGTTAAGAATCCGGAAGAGAATCCACGCCATTCAAAGAGCACCAGATGCAAGAGCCTTTGAAAATTGGTATTGCTTTCTCCCATCTTCTAATGCAAAAAAAAACCCATTTTGTTTCAATCATTGATTTCTTATATGCAATCTGCCCATCTCAAAACCCATTCCATTTCTCCTCTCTAGGAAAGTAGAAAGAACAACCATTTTCTTGCTTTTTTATGCTATTTTCATGTTTTTCATTGTTTTTCATAAAACCCAGTTTCAGATTCGGGTGTTTGAAGTAACCCATCTTTAGCATTCTATTTTAGATTTTCAAAATGATCTTCTCTTGATTTTATTTTTTTGGATTTTGATTTGCAGCGACTATTGTGGGCCACCAAATGGTTCTGTAAATCGAGAGCAACCACCGCATAATGATTGATATCGATTAATTGCTAAACAACAACAAAAAAATAAATAAATAAATAAAAAATACAGAAATACATCTTGAAGACCTTATCCATACATACGGTATTTATAGGACGTCAACACCAACGTCCTTTTGAACAGTTGATTGGACTTTTTTAAATTTTTTATAAAGTCTCCTATCTCAGCCTCAGGAGTCAAATCTACCATAAAGATAGGAGACTTTTAGGCTGTTCAATGTCTTCGAGGATTAGGACTTGGCCTATCCCACTAAAAAATGGGGCCACCTATTGATGCGCATGTGTTATTCATTTGGCTTGACCAATGACCCGGCCACCTGTAGTTGCACCATCTCAATAATGGCAAGATGGACCCTCCTTTTTTTGATAGTTTAGTGCAGTGGTCATTTCCCTACAATATTGTAGTGTTGTTGTTTTTTGACTTCTAAAAAATACAATATATTTTTAACTAATTGTTTGCCGATTACTCCATATTATAATATATATTAAATTCAAGATTGAGCTCAATTTTTAAATCAAAGAAATGATCAACAACTTTATGATTTTCTTTTAATATTTTTTTTTTTAAATGATAAGACGACGACAACACATCTCCTAGGGATTTAATTCCATAAAAACAACAATAAAAAATATTCAATTATATTTTTAAGATAAGGAATTTAAGGTTAAGTGGGTTTCTTTGATTTTTTAAGAATTCTATTTATGGTAACATGAGTTCCTTTGAATTTGTAGGAATTCAATTTCATGTGAACAAGTAGGTCTTATCTTTCATGGTATAATGTGTTCTTTTAAATTCTTAAAAATTCAGATCCATGCTAATTGATTGGCCCAATCATATTTTAACGATAATGAATTTATTTATTTAAATCCCGAGAATCCAACTCCATGCAAATAAACAAGCCATGCTATATATTTAGGATAAGGAATTAGTAGTAAAGATGTTTATTATAATTCCGAAGAAATATTTTCATGCAATAAAATTGACCCTAAACAAGACATTTAACTAAAATCTCATGAGCCTTCCATCGTCACCATCTATCAATCAAATTGATTTTTGGTCTTAGGATCTTGAAAATGTACATTTTCAGATCAGGGACAAAAGGAACAATATTTTTGTAAAGAAATAGATAAATGAAGTGCCTTAACTCAGTGTTGTTTCTTTTTAGTTTCCTGCCTTCTCTGATGTTGTCTTGTTTTGTGTTGTGCAATTTTTGCACTCATTTGTAAGCTTGTCAGTATAGTCCGTTTGTACTACTTGGTTTTAATAAAAAGTTACCATTCAAAAAATAATAATTGATTTATCCTATTCAAAGCCTAATATGTTTATTGTATTAGATTTCACTTCAATATGTAAATGTGGGTTTTTCACATAAAGGTGGCCCACATAATGACCAAAGGTTGGATAGAAGAGGAGGAAAAGAGAAATCATACTAAGAGGGGAAAAAGTAAAAAACAATGAGGGCATGTTTGGGTAATGTCCTCACATGGATTCTGCAATTGGGTGATGTCCTCAAACGGATTTTGCAAATCCACGGAGGCAAAGAAGCACCTAAACTACAAGGAGGGACTCTTTATGTGTTTTTTCAAACATGGAATGAAGCGACTTCTGTCATAAAAAATCCTCATAGAGGATAGTATGACTCTCGGGGAATGGTATAAAATTCCTTTTTGTTTACCAAACGTACCCTGATTGTAGGTGCACAAGAAAAAAGAATGTATGCGTAGTTTTGTCATGTCTTCCAATATGGAGAAAGTATAGGGAAAATTAGATTTTTTGAAAAGGAGGAGAAAAAACTCATCTCTATATATAAGCTACAAGGAAAAATCTCTTTATTTAAATATATTACACATGATCAATCTTATGATGGGCTCAAAATATCTTACAGTGAAACTGTTTATTTCCCATATATATCTCATTCAAAAGAACCCTTTGCCCTTTCGAATTGAATTATAAATCAAGCAATTAGAATGGCTTATGGAGTTGAATTTGATAAATCGCACGGTCCCAAAAGGTCCTCACAGACAAATCCGCCCAGTCCTGTGTACGAACCCCTTCCACCAAAAATGGAACTCATATATACAAGTATACTTCTTTTTGGTTCATACCTAGACTCAGAGGTGGGTCACCAAAATTAAAAAAAAAAAAATTCATGAGATTTTTGTCCTTTTCCTATTCCCATGTCTGGACATCACTCATTAATGGACTCCACTTGTCTTCACCCTCATCTGAATTGATTCAAGTGCTCCTGCAGTTCATGCTACCAGCCTAAAGTCAACGTGGAAAATGCCGGTCTTCGATAGTTTTGTCTGGATTGGTAGACTTTAAATTAACCAGTTTGCTCCACACTCTGTATATGTGTGGAAGAGAGGCGTAGAGGGGCTTTCATTTCAGGTAAGAAGAGACTTTGGGAATCCAGAGAGAGAGAGAGAGAGAGCAGCAGATAGAGAGATGAAATTGCTATGGAGTTCTTTCGTGAGCTTACTGATCTTTGCGGTGTTGGCTCATGCCCAACCAGGTTAGCATCTTTGTACATCTTTCCTGTAGAGTTATGTATATTTTAAAACACCATACAAAAGCACATCAGGTTGAGTTGCATGATTTATAATGTTTAGAATGTCCGAATGGGTGTCTGTGTTCAGAAACCGCAAAAGAAAATTACCTCGGCTTGATTAGGCTCCAACTGATCAAGGTTCACTACTTGCAGTCTCATAAGCAAAACTCACGTCTAGATTCAGCTTCACCTAGCTGGGATCGAGCATAATTTGTTAACATGTAAGAGAGTGGGCTAAACTCAAGCTAAGCTTGTAAAGGAGCTCATAATTATGTATCTAAAACATAATATAAATTGTTTGGTGAAACCTTAAATAATATTATTGATTTAAACATAAATTTTGAAAAACATCCAGACTATTCCTGCCTTTTAGGGTAAGGGACTGACCTGCTCTTCTCGTACGATCAAACAAGACCTTCTACACTCATTAGCCCTGCTTCAATTAGCACCAGCCCAAATTTGATACCCAACAAATTAGTCTAGGCCGTTCAATTAATCATATAAATTCTGGGCCTTACAACACCTTGCATAACAGTTGGGACAAGGACATCTTTGATGTCCCAAACAGTTACTGCCTCGATTAAATGGTTCTAATTTTTTTCATATAGAGAGGTAATCCGAACACCTTTCAAACCATTCATAAACTACGAAAGGTCTGGATTTTCATGAAAATAACTCCAATTTAAATTTTGTCAAAAAATAAATCAAATTCAATTGGATTAAATAAAGATATAACATGTTTAAATTTGAGAAACACAAGATAGGGCCAATGGTAAGGCTTTCTCACTCCCACCAAGGGGATCTACGGCCCCAGTTATTGGCGAAGGCACAAATGCAGAAGTTTCCTGTGGCAGAGCATAGATGCGAGAGATTTAACCAGATGTAGATGATGATCATTATTTAGAGCAGTGCTGAATTAAGATGAGTACTAATTAACGGGGAGTTAGTAAGTGTGAGGGTTTTTTTTTTATTTTTTTTATTTTTTTAATTGTTACCTTGGTTGGGATCCAAGAGAGAGCCCCATATGCACACGAGAGGAGAAGGTAGCCCACTCAAGTAGGAAGGAGGATCGCACAAGCGAAAAGAAAGCCCACACAAGTGGGAAAGGAGCCCGCACGAGCGAAAAGAGGTGACGTACCCGGGATTCGAGCCCGGGCAGCCTATGTAATGATAAGCACTAATATCAATGTAAAATCCTCATCTATGCAAATCCTCACTGTGGAATTCCTATTATAAAGATATTGGTGAGGATTTCTCCCCTATTACCAACCGTGCAAACAAAACAAGACAAGTCCTAATTGCTGAAAATGTCATGTTTTTCAGTGTTGCATATGAGTCCTGGTCAGTTAATCCCTGCTGATTCTAATGCCCAGTTTGGCAATGGAATTGGCCTAGGGGTGCTCATGGGCAGGGCCAGCCCGAGCCTGATTTGGGCCTGGCTTGGATATGTAATTAGGGCCCGATTGATAATTGGGTTGGGCTTGAATTAAGTGATGGAAAGCCCCCTACCCGACTTGTGTAAGAATCGTCTGCAGAATCACCATGCTTGGACCTGCTGAAGAGAGTCAGTAATTCTGCCCCAAATGTCCACCAGGTTACACAAGAAGGAAGCTTCTGTATTGTTAATCACATTAATAAGCAGGAGGAATCCAACTGATTAGTTTTGACCCACAAGCTAAGTTTGTGGAAGACGCATAGAGGCTAAGAACCAAGAGATCTAAAGCTATGAAAAATGAATTCTTACGGCCCCAACGTAGTTGGGATTATGCGATGATGATGATGAAGAATTCAATTGTAGTTTAATACTACAATGAACTTGATTACATTTAAGTTACTTAAACTTTGCTAAGAAAACATGTTTGTTCTAGCGATCCAGAAATGTATTCCACTCATGAAATTCAATTTACGACCCAATAATCCAAGGTAAACTTGACTTTGGTCCGGTTCCATTAAGTAGTGGAAAGACAAGACTCAAAGAAAAGGATCTAAATAGTTGAGATTATGCCATGATAAGAGTGATAAGTTTGAGCATGTATACCCTATGCCCCCCTGTTTTCAAGGTAAGAAACTCAGTTTATAGAGTCTGGATCACCTATTGCAGCTGTTATACCTTCACCATGAGTGGACCAATAACAGTTTGCCTGGATGACGTGGTGGACTATTATTGGTCCACTCACGGTGAAGGTATAACAACTGTGATAGGTGATTCGGACTCCAGTTTATGATCTGGAACTAACTATTTCATATGAGATTTATCTATTGGTCGTATTTTTCACTTTGATAACGTTTCTTTCTTTTTTTTTTTTCCTTCCTAGCTATGATTGTATGATATAGGCAGCTTAAAATTACGTGCCCAATATATGGAGTAATATATTAGGGTGTTTTTTTTTTCTTGTATATACCCCCATAAGATTTATAGAATTTGTATATTACTCCTATATGTGGATAAAATGTTTAGTGATCCATCCATATTTTTATATTTTTATACCTTTTATATCCAAAAAATCAATAGTCCTAATGAGAATGAGCACTTCCATTGAGGTTTGTGTTAAATTGTTATAATAATGATAACTTTGCACATACATCTATTATGCAAAAGTGGATCATTATATACTAAAATACCATTATTTTATCCCAACTCCTAAGAGTCTCTCTCTCAATAACTCTCCCATGCATGTGAAGCCTAATAATATATTTGAAACTTTCATCAATCCAATAGTTGAGTTGTGCATGGACCGCGGCACTTAAAATTAGTACAGGTGTTGGTTGTTCATTATGATTGATTTGGCTTTAATGAAATGGGCCCTATATTAATAATATTGGATTCATGTGGGGTTACTCTATCCCAAATGTGCCCTAAAAGTACTCTAGTAACTGTCATATTAGCTTTAGATAAAAACAAGTTTAATACTTTTGAAAATATGCATATGGATTAAGAGATGAGCAAAAAAGTGTCACTTCATTATCAAAACTTATAGTGGTTAGCAAGGTTATTGATTTTGGAGACATGAAAGATATCAAAATAAGAAATATGGATGTATCACTGAATACTAATACTGAAACTACATGTCTAATTATAAATCCTAAAAACCTTAGAAGGGTATATTGAGCTATTATTATTTAAATGTAAATTTGTAAATGGCATGCTTCAAATGGAGTTAGTTGTAAATGTAGAACACCTATAGCTAATTTTAAATCCAATGGGCGATGACCATTGACCATCCTTATGATTTCTTTTGAAGATCATTTGTTTATGTGGCAACAGCATATAAACTCTTGTACTCTCTTAAAATTTTCAGGCTTTGTCAGCATCAATTGTGGAATGGCTGAAGACTCCATCTATATGAACACCATAAACATTACTTACCATTCAGATGCTAAATATATTGAAACGGGGGTAAACAACAATATTCCAGAGGCTTTATTACCTACTACTACACTTCGACAACTCTACAGTAATGTTAGAAGCTTTCCAAATGGAAGCCGCAACTGTTACAACTTGAGTGAAATCACCAAGGGAACCAAGTATCTCCTTCGAGTCCATATGTGGTATGGAAACTATGACGGCAGAAATAGCACACCACAATTCGACATCTACATAGGTGTCAACCGCTGGATGATCATCAACGATAGATCTACAGTACCATTCGTCAGAGAAGTGATTATTATGGCCAAAATGAACTATATGTCCATTTGTCTTGTGAATACAGGTCTAGGAACACCATTCATATCAGCACTCGAGCTACGACCAGTGAACAATTCCATGTATAAGGTTGTAAATAGGACACATTCTCTAACACGATGGGATCAATATGACTTGGGTAGATCCAAGTACAATAATGTGGATGTCACTGCGGGTATCAGGTGCACTAAAATTTCTCTCTGAGGGCCTATTTGTTTGCAAGAGAATAAATAGGAATTGAATACATATGGTGCTTATGCGGATTTTCAAAAATGTTACTAAGGGTCTATTTGTTTGCATCAAAATACATATAATTTTTTTTAAGTAGTTAAAAGCAAAATTCAAAGATGAATTTTCAAAAATAAGCATCAAAGTAATCTTTTCTTTTTATGAAACTAGAATTAAAGGAGGATGTGAAATCAATTCCTAGAAATTGGTCTTTCTTTTTAACCACTTCAAAAAATTCCTGCATATTGAATTCCTATCTATTTTAATGCAAACAAATATGCCCCCAAATAACATTTTCTTTTAGGGAAGTAGAGTCAAATGAAGCTTCTATTTGATGGCTATTTTTGAGAATTTAATTATGACTTTCATTTTTAACGACCATTTGTATTCAATTTATGTGTATTTTTAATGTAAACAAACATGATTTAAGCTATTCATTAATCATCATGTGTGGTGGCAATCAATATTGCTAATGTAGGTACCCGGATGACCCCTACGACCTGCTTTGGAGGCCCTTTGATGATATAAAATGGAGTTCCTTTAACACCTCTTCTAGAGTGACGAACCCGAACGTGGCATTTCAGCCACCCTCAAAGGTCATGATGACTGCAGTACGTCCGGTTAATGAGAGTGACGCATTGTATTATAATTGGACCGTAGATGATTTATCCTTGCAGTTACAAGTTTACATGCACTTTGCCGAACTTGAGCAACTTAATGCTAGCCAGAAAAGAGAATTCAATGTTTGTTGTGGCGACAACTTATGCTATAACTCAGTTGTTCGTCCAGAGTACCTTGTTACAACCACTGTAGAACCCCCCCAACCATTGACTGGCCAATCTCAGTACATGTGTACTTTTAAGCAAACATCGAATTCCAACCTCCCTCCAATCCTTAATGCTATAGAGGTTTTCGTCATCAGACAATACAATGAGCCACCAACAAGAGACCAGGATGGTATGTATTTATTTCATTACTCTACTTTGTGCGTGCGTGTGTGAGTAATCAAATATTGCTTATGGGAATGCAACCAAGGCAACAAAGTTCAAACCACCATTAAAATAAAGATAAGAAAACATCACAAGAAGCACCAAGATATAAGATATATGTGGATCAGCCACAATATGTGGCCTACATTCCCAGGAGACTAATGCAAAGCTTTTCTTACTATTTAAAGGAGATTACAAGACAAGCAAAACTCTATACTTTCTAGAGAATCCACATTCGAAATTCAAGCTTGTTACAATGCTTCTCTCGTCTTCTTGAAAAAACCATTCTCTTGTTTCTTTCAATCCAATAGAAACTTTGGATCCGATGCATGTATTTAAATGGTTTGGAATTAAGAAGATAGGCTAATCCCAATTTAGGGGTGAGAGTTCTCTCCAGTGGAAAAATACATGTACCTCATTGGCATATTGATGGACTAGCCATCTACAATAAATCAAATCAATCGATCTTTGATCTTTGTCCAATTGAGGTATTAGTTAAACCCTAGTTGGATAAAGGACAAGTTTTATTTTGCCCTTCCATTTTTATGTTCTTAGATTCAAAGACTAACTACAACTCATTGTTTTACTTTTCATAGATGGTTAATCCACAGTTTTAATATTTAACCTGAGGTGAGGTCATGGGTATTCTTTACCAAAGAAAAATAAATAAATAAACTCCAATACCAAACCTCTGCTTCCATTTCTTCTAGTTTCCATCAATTGAACTGTTTTTTTTTTTTTTTTTTAATCCAAATGCAAGTTGCTTTAACTCATAATTCATACCCATGAGTACCTTTTTTTTTCCAACTTGTGGAATGCAGTTGAAGCCATCCTAGACATCAAATCGAGTTACCAATTGAAGAGAAACTGGATGGGCGATCCATGTGTGCCAAAAAGTTACTCCTGGGAGGGCTTGGCTTGCAACTACACCCTTTCATATGCCCCTACTATCTTGTCTCTGTGAGTTCTCCTCCCCCATGAAAATAGCTGATGCAAAGAGTACAATGCTTCTTAGTGTTCATATGCCTTGATGTAAATTCACATATTTGCTCTGCAGGAACCTTTCTTCTTTTGGATTGAAGGGAGAAATAGCTGCTTCTCTTGTAAATCTCAAGTCCATCCAGACCTTGTAAGTTTTCTATTAGATCACTAAAACAAAATATGAACCCGTAACCCCAATCTGAAATTGAAGCCATCGGGTCATATTTCACCCTTCATGATCTAAATGCACCATAATCTCAACCATCTTTCACGGTTGTTGTCTAATCAGTATCTAGAGTTTCAATGTTACATGAATTAACCAAGGGCTTAAGTATAACCACATTTTTTGTTTATGTACTCAAGATCCATTTTGGGACTTTAGTATTGGGGCTCTCATACCATTTGTTGGGTTATGATACCACTTCTTGTGCACGTGTGTGGAAGCGTGAATCTCCACGATCGACAATCAATCAAGCGACACAAGAAAATGAGCATCACACACAGAGTAATTAACGTGGTTCGGCAAAGTTGCCTATGTCCAAGAGAGAAAACCCTTTTTTAAGCCCCTAAAAAAGCCTTATTACAATTACCAAAATACCCATGACCCTGGACCACTTGGTCTGGACTCGGCCATCAATTAGATGAGACGATTAGCGATGACCTAACAATTTAATTTTTGACAAATGGCTAAGCTACTACTAATTTGTATCTGATGGCCAGTGAACCCTACAAATATACCACATCTTACAGTAAAAAAACAAGGTGAGCTGCAAAGGATCTTGACCTTTTGTTGTGCATGTCTAGATCTGGAAAGGTTCACTCTGGTTTTTCTAAATATAGAGAGAGGATGTGTGGGATGCATACAAGAGCATGGAGTCATCTACCCAATAAGATCTAAAGAAGGTTTGTCAACAATACGCATGCCAAAATTAGATCAATTGGATGCATTTTAGCCATCCAATCTAAAGCTATCAAATGGCAGTAAAGTTAAAGTAGATTATTGATTGAATTTGTCTTTTAATCATCCATTTGAAGGATTTCGATCAGATGAATGAATTTGTCTTTTCATCATCCATTTGATGGATTTGGATCAGATGACCAAGAGCGTCCAATCCGTCTTTCATTTTAGTAGATGGTTAATCCACAAAGAAATTTTTTATTTGACGAGCAAACCCAAATTTATGGAAAGTGCTACAGTTAATCCAAACTCATAAGGTCATCAACCAGTGTACTCCTGCCGAAACAGGGTCTTGGGAGGGTCTAGACTGGAGGCAGACCTAATCTTTGGCAATTTTGCACGAAGTGACTACTCGCAGTCACGCATGGCACCGGAAACTTCTACCATTGCACTAAAGCAATGACCCTTGATCCATACTCATATACTGCCTAATTATGTTGCCTTTTCCTTTCAGGGATTTGTCATGGAATAACTTGACTGGGCCCATACCTAATTTTCTAGGAGACTTGCCATTCCTGTCATCCTTGTAAGTTGAATAGCATTTGATGGTGAGTTTTTAAGTACTTGTATTCAATAGTAATGTAGTTTGAAGCCTGCAATGATTTCAGGAATTTAAGTGGCAACCAACTCAATGGAGCAGTCCCTCCAAATTTGTTAAGAAAAGTCAATAGAGGATCACTTCTGTTGAGGTATGCTTTAAACATAAATAGCCATGGACTTCAATTCCCACCAAGCTTTATTTCAATTTATGACTATCACAACTAGCTAGAAGCAAGATTTGGAAGTCTCCAGGGAGACATGACAAAATCAAAGACTAAATTATACCAGAGAAACGCCAAATTGAATCTTTTCTTGCAATCTTCTTGTTTTTCCTGACTTTGTTGAATATGATTTCTAAGATTCCACTTGTTGAACAAATGCACCCTTAGTATGTCTAATGCATGAAGGAAACATAGATAACGGTACAATAATAAATGTGGCATTGATTTTACTGGTGTGAGAATTACGGAATGGTGATGAACTATATGGGAAGGGGATGCACAGAAGCTGTTTGATCAATTGCCTGTTAATTGGATGCAGTAGGCTGGGACTACGGGCTTAGAATTGGAGGTAAGATATTTTATAAAATGACTGTTAGGGGTTGCAGAGTGTGGTTTAGGTTAGGTCCTCAAACCTACTTTGGTATAAGAAATGGAATAGCTCAAAAGGGGCAATGCCTTCAAAGTACATGACAGGAATAGCATGATATCGCAGATTCAGCTCAACATCGAAGGAGGGAGGAAGAGGATGGCTCCTCAAGGAAATTTCTGAGACTATTTCTTTAAGATATTAGTTTACACACAATCCTTTTAGAGGAAAGCCTAGGAAAATTATAAGCAGGGGAATGCACTTTAAATTTTATTATATATAACTGTACTATATAATTAACTAAAATGGGTGACAATAATGGAAAATTGGATGTCTCCAGTGGGCCTGGCTTGCTGGAGCCTCAAGTGTGGAGTAATCTGGAGGCTTGGCTGCATCATGAAGTGTCATTGTTATTGGATTAAATTGCTTTTGCCAGTATTTTTATTTTCTATCATCATTGACTTTGTCTGAGGACTCCTGAAACACCTTTATAATAGATGCAAACCATTATCCTTGGGGGCCAATCATCGACATACATAGTGTGAAATTTGTAATCCTACAACAGCTTACCTTTCTACTGGAGAAATTTTGTGGAAAGAACGGTTGATGGAACCATTGTTGATTCTTCTTGTTTTAATTATTATTTACTTTTTTTGAAACTTCTTTGGCTGTGTGGTTTAGATGTTCAAAAGAATTTTGTTCTTGAGTTATGGCCCACTGCTGTAAGGATAAAAAGGTTGAATGGTTTATTTTGGTTCAGATGAATAGTGACTTAAGGAGAGGGTGACATGTCTTATAATTCCATCGTAATAATTCTACTTTCACTAACATGATATTCAACTGCTTGTTGACAGTATTGATAATAATCCAAATCTCGTTACCCCGGTCAATGACATAAAAAAGAGTCGAAAGGTTATTGTTCCCGTTCTTGCATCAGTTATTTCAACATTGGTCTTGCTAACCATTGTGGGTTTTCTACTTCTAAAATTTACTCAGAGGAGGAGACAAAAAGGTAATATTGCCGTTTCTGCAGTGTTTTTTTCAATTTTGACTAGCTATCTTTACATCTCTATATTGTAAATTCTAACTTAACAGCAATATCTCATACTTGATCTTTCAGTGAGTTAGACGTTTATTTATTTTGAGTGGTAGTGAATTAAGTTCAGAAGGTTCTTCTTACATATTATAAACATTTTTATGCAGCTCCCATTGTCAAGACGAATAATCAATATGCAGAAATTGGTTCCTTGCCCTATGAGAATAGACAGTTTACATATGCCGAAGTTATCAGTATAACCAACAATTTCCAGAGGCCCATTGGCAAAGGAGGGTTCGGGACAGTTTACCATGGCCAGATGACTAATGGCACTCAAGTTGCAGTGAAGATGCTCCCTCTACAATCCATCAAGTCCTCTTGTAAATGCTCTAAAGAATTTCAAAATGAAGTGAGACTAAACCACTGCTTATTCCAATCAAGTTATATTAGGCTGCAAATAGAAATGCTTAATCATCAACTTTTACTGGATAAATGTCTGTTGAGCAGATATCAAATTATCTAACCCCTATTTCATATTGGACCCACAACGTGAATGATCTTTTCTGTTTGATGTAAGATTGATGCATGCATATGAACGATCCATTACTGTTGCTGCTGAAGTTTGACATGTGGTTGGGATCTGTGTTGCAGGTTCACCTCTTAATGAGAGTTCAACATAGAAACATGGTCCCTTTTTTTGGTTATTGTCATGAGGATGGTAACATGGCCCTAATATACGAGTACATGGCCCAAGGACAGTTAGGAAGCCATCTATCAGGTATCTATATCCTTCATATTTTATCCATTTTCCTACTATTAGAATATATTATCTGTATTCCCCACCTCCCCCCCCCACCCCCCACAAAAAAAAAAAAAAAATAAAAAATTGATCATTCAAATTCTGGATTAAATCAGGGAATATCTAAGGGTTAGAATTTGACCAGTTTGAGGCCCTCAACATAATATCTTGCTGGATAGGAACATTCCCTTTCTTTTTCTTTTTTCTTTTTTCTTTTTTTGAACAGGTGAATAATTGGAAGACCTTTCAATCCTTACCCATCAATGATTGCCGTGCTTCCAAGAGAGCCCCACTGGCTGGACCGTATCTTGTAGAGGAATGGCTAGACCATTCCTACATGATGCGTGCGTGAGAGAGAGAGAGAGAGAGAAAGAGAGAGAGAGAGAGAGGAATTGGGGACTAAGAACACACGAGCTTAATTGGTTTTTGATATATGCAAAATAATAATGGATTGTTGTTGTCACAGACAGCAATTCAAATGCACTAAGTTGGGACCGACGCCTACGTATTGCATTGGATGTTGCACAAGGTGAATGTGACTTGAATTTATGTGTTTTTGTTTGTCTCGTTTGTTATTATTTTCCTTCGATACTAATGTCTTTGATGGTTGGTTTGAGTTTATACATAGGATTGGAGTATTTGCATAATGGTTGTAAACCACCAATAATTCACAGAGATGTGAAGACGGCCAACATCCTACTAAATGGAAGATTAGATGCCAAGATAGGAGACTTTGGGTTATCCAAAGTTTTCAGTGATGAATTCACTCATGTTTCAACAGCAGTAAAGGGAACCATCGGATATCTTGACCCTGAGTATGTTTCCACTCACAGATGAATTTATTTTGGTTTACCTTGCAAGTGAAACCTTGTTAATTTTCTTTGAGGTTGTGAATTGCTACATGGACTGCCCATGGCTGAAATCGAAATTACACCTTTCATGGTGTGAATGTCCATTTCATTGCCTTAACTCGGACGGCAAATGAAAACATCTTATCTACCTTTTTTGGACGGCTACATCCAAAAGCCCGCGTGTATTTGATAGTTTATGGGCACCACAAAGTTTACTTTTATATCATCCTCAGTAAAGGAGAGGCCGGTTCCATGCTATTGTGAGAACAACCATAGAACATGACCTTAAGAGGAAGAAACCAAGTATAACAGATTCTGGCCATTGATTTATTTGTTCCTTTTTCGTATTGAATGTGAACTGTTTAATTTCCTACATGGGGAGATATTGTGGGTCATACCTTACCAACAGCAGGTCCCCAGGGTTAACAACATGGATTAGTGATCGATGTGCCTGCTTCTTGGTAATCACCGCTACAATCGAGGATTCTTCACTTGTAGCTGGTTTGGGTCTGTTTGGATGGGAAGAAAACCTGGAGAAAATAGTGGCAGAGAAAACTGTCTGCTGTTTCAAATCGTACCGTATAAAATTTACACCACATTCAAATCTGTAATTCTTTCTCACATCGTACCGTATAAAATTTACTCCACATTCAAATATGTAATTCTTTCTCACATCACCTGAGATTTTCTCAGAGTTAACATGTGCAGATGATAATGTTTTTCTATATAGGTATTGCAATTCCAGCAATTTGACAGAGAAAAGCGATGTCTATAGCTTTGGAGTTGTTCTGTTGCAACTGGTCACAGGCAAGCCTGCAGTACTGCGGATCTCAGGTTCCGAGCAGAGAAGCTTAATTGATTGGGCAATTCCTATTGTCGTGGGAGGGGACACAAGGGATGTGATTGACCCAAAGTTAGAAGGCAACTATGACATCAACTCCATTCAGAAAGTTATAGAAATTGCACGTGCATGCACTTCACAAAAATCCGTAGAGAGACCGACCATGAAAGACATTGTAGTTGAGTTGAAGGAGTGTTTGGGAAATGAGAAAGCCCTTGAAAGTGGCCCTGAAAGTGGCTGGTTCATGCACAGTGGACCAGGACAAACTCCCTCTGAAATTTTATCATATCTATCCGCAAGGTAGTGATTTATCATCGCATAGAATTGCAGATAATTAAATGAATTTCGAGCTTGAAGAATATGCTGCTGGCACCATGTAAGTATCATTCTTGCGTCGATGCAGTAATACACTTGGTTCTGTTTGG
Source organism: Camphora micrantha (assembly GCA_003546025.1). Classification (NCBI taxonomy): domain Eukaryota; kingdom Viridiplantae; phylum Streptophyta; class Magnoliopsida; order Laurales; family Lauraceae; genus Camphora; species Camphora micrantha. Next base: position 77,348,827 of record QPKB01000002.1, read on the forward strand.
TATTTAGTTAGGAATTTGTGGGGTTTCCAGTGCATTCGCTGAGAGAATCACTTCTCACGTGAATGGGGATATGTTTTCATGCTGTTAATTAGCAGTTGTGTAGCTCATCGAATCAAGAAACAGCTTAATTATCCATGGCAAGGAAAAAGATGTAATCCTTGTGCAATTCAACATCATTTCAGTGTATACATTTCACAGCATTGCAGAGCTTATAAAGGAATGTCCTTGTACACAGATGAAAGGCAGCTGTTACCTTTCAAAATAAATAAATAAATAAATAAATAAAGGCAGCAGTCAAGAAATAAGAAAGTAATAGCAAACCCATAATTTCTGCGTTCCCTTAAACATTACTTGTCCTCAAACTCAAGAGTCCTCATTTCTAGATACTATTTCATCAAATCTACATTTGCAACCTTTATAAAATCTTTTGCATGAAGCAGGGGATTAAATGAAACAATATCTTCTTGTTTCTACGAAACATGGGGCTCTGGACTCTAAAAGAGTAGAAAGTCAACAATGTAGCCCAGTTTATGCCTCCTAATTCCTATTAAGTTAGTACTGACCTGGTACCATGTGTATCCCACTTCTTCCTGTTTTCCTCTGCTTCGGAAAAGATGACAAGTTGAACAAGTTGAAAATATAAAGTTCATGTGTTTTGCATGTAAGGGCCCACTTTCTCAAATATGTAAATACATTGTAATCAATTTCAATCTAAAACATTGAAATCATCGTGGAGTCCAAGTCTTTAAATACTAATAAAACATTGCTAAATAAATATATAATAAGTTTTTTTTTTTTTTTTTTGAAAGTTTCGTTTGCATTTCAATTGAAATTAAGAAAAAAGCACAAAAATGGTTAAAGCTCATTGGGCAAACATCCACTCAACTCAAATTAAAATGGGGCCAAATATTAGATACAAACTTAATTTCTCCATTTGATTTTTTTTTTTCTAATATTTGAGAGCACTATTCACCATGCCAATTAAAAACTACCTCTTTGTGGTTTTTTTTTAATAAACTTTCTTAGGTCGATGTAATGTGTCAGAACTTGGTCTCATAACTCAAACTTATTCTTACTCAAAAGAAAATCCGATTTCTCTTCAAATTAAAACTTGATTTTTGTTCAATTCACATAAACTAAATTAAAAATATTAAAATATTAGATATAAATCCTAATCCCTCTTATTTAAAGTAATCAATGATTAGTCTTTTATCCATATATGATTCCCCAATATGCTCAATATTATTGAGTGTTGTGATTTCAGCATGAGAATACAAGCTTATATTTGCCCATCTCCCTCTAAATGTCTTATGAATCCATTAGCTTAGATGGGAGATAATCATTCATTAATGTAAGTTACGAAAATTCATTAAATCATATTTATGTCCAATATTTTGGCTTATTTTCATTTTTGTTATGTGATTTGAAGAAAGCCAGTTTGAATTTGAATAAAAACTGAACTTTGAGATTGAGAAATTAGATTATGTACGAAGGTGTTTCAATTTGAGTTATCTCATCTATATAAACAAATTTGAACTTAAAAATAATTAAGCTTGACTTTATGTTAAATGATTAATTATAAATAATTGGAATAGAGAATTTGTGAAGAAAGTGGAAAAAAAGGAGAAGATTTTTTCTTGACTACAATATTAGTTTTTCAGAATTCTCTAAAATTGAAAATTGTAAAAAATGACTTTAATTTAAAAAAAAATGACCTTTCGCACGTCATCAAGCAACGGTCTTTTAGTCTTGCAAAATTGGGGCTCGACGATTTAATGATTTGGATTGTAATAAATTGATTATATTTAATTCACATGTTCTAAAAACTGGTCCCTCATGCGTAAAACACACGAATCTTGTATAATTTATGTGATAATGCTTTCTGTTTGAGTCCGGATCCTCTGAGGATTTTCCTCATGGTGACCGTGAGTGGACCAATCAAGGCCTGCCACATCACCGCGGGCAGCTTACCATGCACGCGGGCAGCTTGACATACATCCGGCAGGAGCTGCCCACGATGACGTGGCGGACCATGATTCGTCCACTCACGGTCACCGTAGGGGAAATCCTTAGATGATCCAGATTCTTTCTGTTTAGGTACCGTGCTATACCAGGCAATTGACACAGAAAAGTGATGTGCTACAGATTTGGAGTTTTCGTGTTACAGCTAATCACAAGCAAGCCCGCAATTATCCAAAGAGGCAGTAATGATTCTCAAAAGATGGATTTAGTCAATTGGGCAAGCCCTATAATTGCAAGGGGTGACATACAAGCTCTGGTTGACGCAAGGTTGGAAGGAGACTATAGCACTAGTTCCCTTGCAAAGGCAGTAGAAACCGCACGAGCGTGCACTTCAGCAAAATCCAAAGAAAGGCCGACCATGAGCGACGTTGTAGCCAAGTTGAAGGATTGTCGTACGTTAAACTGAGGGAACCAGGAGCTTAAGATCAAACAATCAGTTGAATGTTTTTATTGAATTCTGAATTTATAGTTATAATATGTTGGTTGTTTTCTCTGTCTTTGTTGTTCAAAAAAAGGAAGGGTATTCTCTAATATCTTGTATACATGATCAATGTTATGGTGGGCGTAAAACATGTTAGAATGGAATGTTTTTTCATATCACATATAGAGTCATTTATTTTACCTCTAGCCGTCAAAGGACTAACCCACTGACGTATAATCAGGTGCGAACCCACGTTTGTTAGTACATTGGGCGACCGCCCCAGGTGGGATCATGCTTCATTGGATATCATCCATATTTAATGCATCATTTGTCATTATATCTTAAAAAAAAAAAAACTGCCTCTTTTCTAATTCGCCAATGCACATTATGTTCTACAATGAGTAATGCTACTTGGACAAATTTTTTGGACAGAATCTTGGACAAACCCTATGGTATGGCTTGAATATCATAAGGGATATAGGGGATATTCAAGCCATACCATAGGGTTTGTCCAAGATTCTATCCAAAAAATTTGTCCAAGTAGACTTTTTGTTCTACAATTCCCTAATTAATCTTCTCCTAGAATCTCTCTCATCTTACCTCTTCCTACAATTTCTCTCACAATTTATATGATTACATTCAATTCTACAATCCCAAACAATACAAAATAACTATTAAGGCCACAATAAAACTAATGCATGTACAACCATTCACTATCTTTGGGGGACCCTTTATATAAATTGTTTTTCCCATCCACCCATATAAATAATCCTCTTGTGGGACCCTATATATAGATGAAGATCCTATCTTTTGCATTACTTAAATAAATACATAATAATCATTAGTCATTACCCTTGCATGATGGGCTTGGCCATCAAATCCTATTCACATGCATCGTTGAGAATCTGAAATTAAATAAGCATTACATTTTTAACATCTTTTTCTTGAATCTAGAGAATTGCTACATGTTTTCTTGACAATATGGGTTAGAAATATATGGCATTCTGAAATGGAATAAATTATATAGAATGATTTTTGCAAGCAAATCCCTTTTCCAAGTATCCTTGAAAATCTAAAATTGAATGATTACTTCCCAAAATGCTCATGCGCAATTTGTATACTAGCAAAATTATTTGTGCTTAGTATGGATATGGCAAACACTACAATTTAAATATTAATGTATAAAAAATTCATAGATTTTTCTTAGAAAGAAAGCAAAAGAAAAAAAAATTATGAGCATGTATTTATATAATCGAAGAATTGGTATCATAGAATGAAAAAAAATGAGAATTAGAGTAGAATGAGAATGATAGAGTTTGGATTGAAACAAAGTCTTTGAGAAATAAAAGAAAAGAAAAGTGGAGAGAAGTTATGAGTGGTTATGATAAAGAGATAAAGAAAGTAGTTGATGCAACTTCCGGTCAAAATTATAACCGACGGTTAAAATTGGATTAAAACCTCATAACTTAATATATTATAATTGCCGGACAAGACAAAAGGGAAAAAAACACCCTTTTTAAAAGGTGGGGTTTTTAAGAATTCCTTATATTTAATGGATGACACATCTTCCACCTCTAATTTTCACATTAGAAGCTCTTATTTAGATATGCATTTATTGAATTCTTGCACTAAAAATGTAGCAGACTAAGACCTCCATGATGTAATGACAAATTGTGGTGAGGTCTTAGTAATGACAAATTATGGTAAGAATATTTGTATTGCACATTTACCGGGCATACCTCTTCTATTGGCTGTTGTAGTTAAAAAGCTTCTACGAGAATTGAGCTTTTTATCCTTAATTTGTTAAAAAATAAATAAAAATAAAAATCATGTCTTTAAACCATGTAATTCGTGGAGATTAATTATTCTTTGTTTGTGTTGATGATTAGTAGTTGGCAATGATTTTAATTTCTTCAATTGAACATTCTCTGCACGCCCACTCAAACGAAAATCCTGATTCGCCACTATAGATATGTGTATCATTTCTAAGGTCTTGATTATAGCAGGTTGGCCTGTGATTCAACTCTAAAAGAGAACAATCGAAAAGCTAAAGACGTCGCTCTTCTCATTCAACTGGTTGGAAACGTAATACCTTAATTAAAACTTGAAGTATATTGAAGTTAGCATTATCCAAATCAGTTTCTAAGTAAGAAAAAGCAGGCTGTTGTATTTGTTTTAAGAGGTCATTTGACCACACTTTGGGCTTGTTTGGTATCTCTACTTTTTTTTTGATAGATCCATCTAAAATAGATCCATTAAAAAAAGAGCCATAAAAAAGAGAGGCTAGAATTAAAAAAAAATGCGTTCGGTAACGCACGAATTTATTTTAAATACATCGCCTCTATATTTTAAGACCCCAAAGCTCTATTTCTCATCTGCCTACTTTTGGAGCATTTGGATTTTAGAGGATTTGGCTCTAAATGTCTAAAGCGGAAAGAGTCTAAAATCTTGTGCCAAACGCTCTAATTGTTTAAACCTCTGAACGATTTAGACATATAGAGAAATAGAGGCATGAAATAGAGATGCCAAACATAGGCTTAATCCCAGTAAATCTAGCAATAAAGCCCAAATAAGAAAGTGAAAAGATATGATTAAAGTGAAAGTCGACCAACATGCATCCAACTCATGTGCTAGCTCGCTTATGTGACAAAAAGAATTGAAAAAGAAAAACAGGGTCAACACTTTCTACCGAAAACTAAAGCTAGGTCAATACAAAATGGGTGTACACCTTTTAACCTTCCTATTATTAAGAATCTGCTTTTGAAAAACGAACCGATCAAAGTTGAAAAAACATAAAAGCTTCCTATTATTAAGAATCTGCTTTTGAAAAACGAACCGATCAAAGTTGAAAAAACATAAAAGCTTCCTATTATTAAAAATCTGCTTTTGAAAAACGAACCGACCAAAGTTAAAAAAAATAAAAGAGAACACGCAGGGTCCGCGTCTTCTCGCTTTTCCTCGTGTTTAGCAATTTTGCTGTAGCATGGACTTGAGCGCGTTCTACACGGGAAAAAAAAACAGAAGTACTTATTATAACTCGCCAGGGGACGGAGGTTGGAACCCAATTAAGAGCCCAAACACAATCCGGAAAACAGCCCGTCCAAGTGGGGCGTGTTTAGGGTTCAAACATTTGGAAGTTGGGTGAGAATTGTCACTCCATATCACTTGGGTTAGGAGCCCTCTAATAAAAAAGAAGTAGCTGAGTGCCGCTCCGCTAGAGAGCGGGGCAGCTACAAAAAGTGTTTATCTTTTATTCTCTTGAAAAAAGAAAAAAACTGATTAAATAGGTAATTCATAATAGATTACTGTATTACAGGGAAGCAACTCCCACTCTCATAATCCCTACCAGGGATTGATCCCTCGCAGGATGGCTTACAATCTCCTCTCCTAGCCACTTTGCCAACTTAGTTAAAAAAAAAAAAAAACAGAAAATAAAAGAAAACAGATCAATAACCCGTCCGGTGTTCCCATGCTGAGATTCTCCTCAGCCCTAGTAAATGTGAGTATGATCCTTGGGGAGGGAGCTTTATAGATGCTGTCTAAAAGATGGGGCTCTTTTCTGATCAATGGGGCACTATATGTCTATATATTTGTAGACATAATTAATAGAACTTTATGCTAACTTGAGTATATAATTAATATTATATAGTTAATGATAATAGATTATACGCATCCATGCAAGTTTACCAATTGAAAGAGGGCAAATAGAAAGCTCTCCTCATGAATAAGGGGAATCCAAAAAATCAGTCCAACCAAATTATCCTAGCCCTCAATTTTGAAGCCCTAAAATTAACGACATCTTAACCAAAGATTTTCTTGAGATTTAATCCATCGGTGAATGAAGGCTCAGTGAGTGTAAAATTAGGTCCATTGCCAGATCATGGGATGAAAATAATATCGAAGGAGCTGCATTGATGAAAGGTGAGGCTAGGTGAGCCTCTTAGTCTTTGATTGCGCTTGCAGTTGCTTGTAGAGGAAAAATAATATATGAAAGCGATGTTCTCCTACGAGTAGACTATATATAACCAATATGGAGTCCAGTTCGTGGATACCACTTAAAATGGCTTCTTATTAGTGGGGTGGGGTACATGGAAATGTCTCATGGATAAGGGTAACAAAAAATCAGCCTTTTAAGATAATCCTAGCCCTTGATTTAATAGCCTTAATATTTAGTGTTATTTCAATCATAGATTTCTTTGAGATTCAATCTAACAGAGGATAAATGTTTCATGATAGTGAAATCGGATTTGGTACAAGACTGTGGGAGTGAGGGTGTGAAAGGGCCTTCACTGATTAAAGGTGTGCCCAAATGGGTCCCATAGAACTAGTCTACATAAGCAGTAGCTCGTAGGAGAATATTTCTCTAATATATCATATAGAAGAATGTATATATTACATGTTAGTGAAATGTTCTGCTACGAGCAACTATACATACCATCCAAACCCGTGGAGCCCACTTGGGGCTACCTTTCACACTCTCATCTCCCATGATCTAGCAGTGACCCCAATTTCTCTCATCAACCCATTATCCATCCATCATTGGATTCAATATCAAAGAAACCTATGATTAAAAGACAACTAAAATTTATGGCTATTAAATCACGTACTAGGATGACTTAAAGGGGTTGTTTATACATTTTTAACTCTTCTTTATAAACAGACCTTTCCATGCATCTAACCTCGATAAGTAGATATTTAAGTGGGCTCCATTAGCTGAATTGCAAAGAAAAACATTGCCCTTACATGTTAATAATGTATTAAATTAATCTGATGAGAATTGTCTACATAATTTCAATGTGGTCTTGCCTATTTTTAAGGCCACCTAGGCCACCTTTAATCAACCCTCTCCAACTCACCATCTCTGGCACTGTATTTTGAGAGATGCCATATGTCTAAATATAAAACTCATGATCCAATGATTACATGTTATTAGATTGAAATTACTAATAATAACAATATAATGCCACCGATAAAGAAAATAACAATTTAATGCTAATAATACTAATAACAATAATAATATCATTATCTTTAGATACTATTAAACTTTGAAAATCATGTATCAAGAGCTTAAGATAATCTAATGGACACGCTCCAAAGGAGGCTTGCCAGTCCGCACAATGACAGTTCTCACAAAAATAGAAGTGATGTTAATTAACTCATTTTTGTGTATTTTCTTAAGAATCATTAATTGTGGCTGCACTCGACTTCAATCGTTTAGTACATATATGTGAGATCCTTGGTTGAATATAGATTCAGGTGCTCTCGCAGTGAATGCTGTTAGTCGCAGAAAGTACAGAGAAATTGCAAGCCTTATTATGTATGAAGATGCGTAGTGGGAGAATCATCCCACCCAGGTCTCTTCTTTCCCGAAGGCCTTTCTTTTAATTTGAGAAGACTATACTAACATTTGGGAAAGCTGTGCATGTGCTCCGAAGGAGAGATACATGGCATTGGTATGGAGTTTTCTGGCAAACTTATTGACGTTTGCAGTGTTGTTACATGCCCAACCAGGTTAGCAGCAATCTTATATACCTCTATATTAATTCTTTACTACTTTTCTTCAAAATTCCTGCAAAAGCTTATCAGGTAGAGCTTCCCTTGTTAGTAAAGTTTACAAATGTCTGAATGGCTATTCATGCTTAGAAAATCAATACAACAATGATATATCTGGCCGCTGAGGAAGGGTGTTTTTTTTTTCTGTGTCTCATAAGCTAAATTCACCCTAGATTCAGCTTGACTCTATTAGTAGAGTTGCCAAACAAGCCCGTGCATAGGATAGAAAATAGAGACTATAGTCTACCCATATAAGATAAATATAATGTATTCTTTAAAAGAAATGATTAAACTTTAAGAGTTGTAAATCAAGAGATTAAGATGTTCCCGCAGTGTATGCTACCTATCGTCAGAAGTCTATGCGTGCTCAGTTCAATCGGTTTTCCACCACCATCTCCTTCTATGTGTTGAAGAGCCTCCTGAGGTCTCTCGTTTCGGGTAAGAAGATACAGACATTTGGAAGAGGCTGTTCTGTGAGAGAGATGACATTGGTATGGAGTTGCTTTTGGTTCATGGTGAGCTTATTGACATTGGCGCTTTTGGTTCATGGCCAGCCAGGTTTGGCAGCAACCTTATACCTCTACTTTTCAACTACTTCTTTATAAGAAATTTCCGGCGAAGGCTTTTTTGGTCGGATTTCACTTGTTTATATAGTTTAAAATGTCTGGATGGCCATTCACTTTCTACACAATGATAATAGGCACATCAACATTTCTAGCTGGCTCCTCAAGGCAGATCAGCTTGGTTTAAGCATGCTCCAACTCAAGGTTGGATTGCTATCTCATAAGCCAAGCTCACCCAAGATTCAACTTGGGGCAACTCAGTACAGTTCGTTAAGAGGCTCCACTACACCCGCTTGACTGAAGCCTAGCTAGTAGTAAATGGCTGTTAGTTAACAAATGAGGGGTCTGCAGAACAAGATGGTACCAGATTTTCAATCCCTATCATCAATAGAAGTTAAGAGCCTTATTATTTTGGGTTTTTATGGATTAATCCCTTTTAAACTCAGGTTGGACAGAGGATAATGATAAAAGTCTCCCGAATGTTAGTACGTAGAGTCCCTTGACTTTGGGCCTTTTTTTTTTTTACAATTTTCCCCAAAGCTCATGGGGTCATGAGTCACGATATCATTGATTTTCCAATGGTAATCAACAAGGAGAATTCAGTTTTTTCTTCCACCATATATTGAGATCTTATAATATGTAATAATTCAGTAAGAGCTAGAAATATAAATTTTTTTCCTCCAAATCCGGTAAAAATAAAAACCCATGATATCATCACACAATATATTTCAGTTTATTTACACTTTTTTTTTTCTAAAAAGCAACTCAATGAAGCATTGACACACAATGGTTATTAGGTGTGCCTGGTGCGCAAGGTGGGGCCCACCTGGGGGTCTATTCGAGTGAACCAATATTTTTTCTTATTTATATGGGTCCCACTAAGCTTGCACCCATCCGAGTGGATTGTACACCATTGGATCGACTATACACTGATAGAGTGGAGAAAACTTGTGGATCCTAAATGATAGGGTTAGAATGACTGGATGGGATTGATTTTTTATTTTTTTATATTTTTTTATTTATTATTTTTTAGAGAGGAGGGGCCTAGGCAGATCATAAAATCCGCCAAGGTTCTAGCCCTAGGCGGGGCCCCATAGCCTTGCGTGCATGGAGCTCCAGCACGTAAGTCACGCACTGGATGTACTGCTTAGTCATCTAGGATGCGATGTGCTGTGGGGGCTTGCCTGCGATTGGAACCGGGGGGATTTGAAATTTTGCGCAGTACCTACCTACTAATTTCTCGGCCCATTTGATCAACTTATCATCTTTAATTTGGGCCGCACAAGTTTTACAGTCCATACAAATCAGTGCACAATTGATTTGTGGGTCCAGTTCATTTGGATGAATGTTAAAACACATGTGACTAGTGTAATTTAAGGGGTTTGCATTGTTGTTGCATTTCGTGCGCACCTTGTATAATTTCAAGCGTATTCACATTGGTGTGAAAAAAATAGAATCCGTAACATTCTGGGGAGTGATTGTGTGTGACACTTAAATGGGTGATTAGGTGGGCCAGTTAGGTGGTGTGCACCATAAGATCCATGTGCACCTTGTTAGTCGATCATATTGCTTATATACCTTACTAACAGCTTGTGGGACTCCTTGTGATCAATCCAACCGAGTCATACTCACTGTGTTCCGCATGGAGTGACACAAGTCCAAATTTGATGCCTTCATTGATCGTTCATCCATTTAGTTCTCTCGTTGGATTGGAATCCTTAAAAACATGATGCCTTTTAAATTATTAAGCTTGATCAGGTCCATGGATAGGACGGGTTGAGATGATCCAAGGGACTTGAGATTTCACCCACAAGTAGTTCTGATCGAGATCTTTGGATCTGACCACCTCTCTGAGGCCCAGGTGGGCCCCATCAGTTGATCTGGATCATTAAACCATGTGCTGCACGTGTTCTACAACACTATTGTCGTCGGTACAGCGACGATGCAGCATATACGTCCCAATATGTTGGTACCAGCTATGTAGAAAATTCCAAGCCGCATTTAAATCATTTTAAAACATCCTTTCAGATAATGAATATATCTCTTTCCCCTTTTTGCCTTCCAAGTTTCAACTAAACAGTCCTTCTGTTGAAAAGAAAGGCAAAATGTATTGGCCCACGTTAGTTTTTTCCCGTATAAATATAAAAATGAAACCCACCTCTCTAAAGAGGCCCCAACTCTCTCATGCTTATAGAAGCTCTCCCGATCACTCACCTCTTTAATACCAACTTTCAAATTAACATGTTTCTTACATAATTCTAGGACCCTAAATTGAAGTGGAGCCCACCTTTAAAATGATCATTTATAAATTTGATTAAAATATAAAAAATAAAAATAAAAAAGATGTTGAGTCGCATGAAATGATATGGCTCTTATGGCTGATACAACTCTTCAATTGAAATAGTATTTAGCCAACTCTCTCTCCTAAATTTCATTGCACCTCAATGTTGATGTACTACTCAAGTTTGGGTGAGTATTTTCTTTTAATTTCACTGCAGTTCAATGCCAATGCACTACTAAAGTCTTTTTTTTTTATTTGGGAGTTTGCTAGCCAAATACATTTTCAATTAAAGAGTTATACCATCCATAAGAGCCATATTATTTGATGCAATTCTATTTATTTTTAATTTTTTAATTTTAGTTAGATTTGTAAAGGATCAATTTGAAGGTGGGACTCACTGTAGGTTAAGATGCTAGAATTACATAAGCAATGTCTTAATTTGAAAGTTGCTATCAGAGGGGGTTCTCTCCTTAGAGAGGTGGGTCCCATTGTTATATTTATGTTGGAAAAACATTGAGGTGGGCTACTTTTTAGAGTGCCAGCGTAATCGTTGTACCGAAGACGGCCCCGCTATGCAAAAATATGGGGTTCCATCAATCTTAGTGCCAACCATTTAAATTTGATAGATCTGAGTTCCAGCATTGATAACATTCTTCATTTCTTGCAAGCTTTCTCTGCATATACTGTGGCATCCGTGATGATCTCAACTACTGAGTTTTTACAAATACCCGCCTAAGGTTTCCATGATGTAGAAATAGGTCGTGATTTTAGTATTAGTGACTAGGATCATACCTTTACATTTTAATACCTTCCGCGTCCTCGAAATTATTAGCTTTCCAACCACTAAAAGTTTTAGAGTGAAATGACATTTTTATCCATCCTTTTATCCCTACATGCATAAATTCAAAAGCTCGGACTTTTTTTTTCTTCTAAAGATTGTAACATTAAGAATTGCATTTAGTGGGGAGAGAATAACTATATATAAATCTATTTCTTATCAATACAAGGTTTATTTCATTAAGTCCAAATAGATCATAATGATAATCAATACCTGTGCTTATAGTTGGCTATGACTAATTCAATTCATGCACGACCCACTGTTAGATTGATGAAAGTTTCAAAATATATAATTAGGCTTCATGTGCATTAAAGAGTTATTGAGAGAGACCGTTAGGACTTGGGATAAATAATGATATTTTTGTAAATATTAATATACTCATTTTTATTTAATGGATATTAGGGCAAATGTCTCATTTTTATAAAAGTTCAATATAAATCTCATGGTGGTTACCCATTCTCAATAGAAATATTGATTTTAGGAACACGGAAGGTATTGAAATGAAAAGTTAGAGCATGTTAACAAATACTAATACTATATGGGCCTATTTACAAATCATAAAAACTTTGGGGTGGTATATATATATAAAAAAAAAAAACATACATCCATATGTACTGATATTGATGTGAATCTAGGGTTGGAGAGGAATCCTCAAATCCATGAACCAAGGGAGGAGGGTTAGTTACTTCTTTTTTATTTTGAGGCTGAACCTCCTATGGATAGAGGACGTTAGACAAGAGGCAAGGGCGTGAGACAAGAGTTAAAGACTATGAGGGAGATATGGCCAATTTGGCAAGGGAATCTTGGTTTTATGACCCTACCAGCTAAATTTGTGGAAAAGGCGCAGAGGCCAAAGAAAGAAAAGATTTCAACTAGCTATGCTTTATTTCATATTTACATAGTGACCTAGAAATATTTGATTGAACCACCTTAAAGGTCAAACAACAATCCAATAACATTAGGTAATTACCTTGATTTTTGTCATGTGTTAAGATAATCTTATAATCCTTGTAATGCTATGATAATGGCGATGATATTGAGCCGTGTACTTTTACATGTTTTTATGTAAAAATATGGTTTATTTTTTAGAGTTAAATATTTAATTAGATGAAATCAATCTAATGATGATTACTGCTTAAATTGACGTTCTTCTTCTTCTTTGGTATTTTTTTCTAATATATTATGATTGTATGATATAAACAATTTAATTTTATAAATGATAGGCCCAATATATATATATATATATATGAGAGAGATGCTCCTATGAGAGATGTCTCTCACCCTACATGTAAGGGCCCCTCACCCAATCTCTCATATAAGGTGAGAGACATCTCTCATATGAGCTTCGCCATATATATATATATATATATATATATATATATTGACAATGAACTGACAAATGGCATGTTTTAAACTAGGTAGGACAAATTCAGGCCAATAGGATATGGCAACGCTGATGATTAATTTTTGTTAGCTATGATTAAAATAACAATTTAATCATCATTCTCTTTTGGTTAAAATGTATTTATCTTTATTTATTTTCCCATAGGCTTCGTCAGCATAGATTGTGGCATAGCTAATGATAGCAACGGCTATATAGAAAACGACATTACTTATATTTCAGATGCTCAATTTATTGAGACGGGTGTAAACGAAAATGTTAGAATAAATCGGAAGGAGCTTCTAAGGTTATATAGAACCGTCAGAAGCTTTCCAGATGGAAAACGCAACTGTTACAAATTGGGTTCTCTCAACAAGAGCAACAAGTATCTTATCAGAGCAAGCTTCATGTACGGAGACTATGATGGCAAAAATATGACACCAAAGTTTGATCTCTATATAGGTGCCAGCCGCGGGATAACCATCTCTTTCTCCAATGCAACTGACTCAACCTATGAAGAGATCATCATTGTAGCAACAATGAACTTTATATCTTTTTGTCTTGTGAATACGGGCTATGGAACTCCTTTCATATCTGGACTTAAGCTACGGCCACTGGCCAATACCATGTATGGTGTTGTGAATGAGAGCCAATCTCTTCGGACTTTTATGGACCGAAGTGATGTTGGACGATCCATTGACAGTGGCGACCTCAGGTGCGCAGTAACTCTCTCTCTCTCTCTCTCACACACACACACACACATACATGGAGGGTATTTCCTCCGTTGGCAGTAGGCAGCTTTGATTTTCTTGCATGACATCACTCATATGGACATTCACTGTAGAAAAATAGGCAGCTTTGATTTTTCTTGCATGACATCACTCATATGGACATTCGAAATAGAAAAATTGTGCATAAAATAGAATCCATTATTAGGCCATTTTTCACCATGACTAAACCTTTTGCCCAGTGGATCATTTTAGCCTCTTGATATAAGACCTTTAAGTTTCCATTTTTTAACGCATCACCCATTTTTTTTTTTTTAAGAATCCAATTCAAAGACAAAGTCACATTTGGATGGATGTCAAATGGAGGGCATGGAGGGCATGTGACATTCATGGGGACAAAGGGTCCGAGGGGATTATATATATGGGGTTATTTGAAATTTTCACATATAATATAAAAACTAGCGAAAACCGACCGTGCTAGTTCACAATATTATCTATTTATAAAAATACCATTAAGCTTTTTTTAAAAAAAAATAAATGTAATGGGATATCTGTAATTTAAAGGCCTAGAAGAAAGATTCACCAAGAAGTAGTTTTAAGTATATATTCCTCAACAATCTTTTACAAAACAATCATCATCAATCTTATAATAAAAAAAAAAAAAAAAAAAAAGATTGTTCAACCTGATATGGAGATATCAACATCATTTCGGATTCCAGCAGACATGACACAAATGTAATCTACAGCTTAGGTGGGTCTTTCACTATATCCATCAATAATTGCAAGATAAAACCCAAATATAAGTTTGAAATTGCAGCTGAATTTGAAATAAGGAGATGCCTTCTAATTAGTTAAGAAATTCATAACTAAATGTAGTGTACGTAAAACGGAAAAAATATCTTAGAAATTATCTGAAAAGAGAAATAATCAACAAAGAAACTTTATTCATGGGAATAGATCCATTGCAAGGTGGAAGGTCAAGAATGTATATCACAAGAGCCATCCTTTCTCAATCCTTGTCTAGATGGTTGTTTTACTCCATAACCTTGCATATGAGACCACTTTTCAATGAATCACGAGTATAATTAAATTAATTATTTATGGAAAATCCTCTAAGATCCATCTCACAAAATATTAAAATCACCAAAATAAGTTCCACATCTAAGAGATAATGATAAAAACCTGATCTAGTTGATGATATATGCTCCAAGTCAACGTAAATAAGTTTTAAGTCAATCAGACTTACTTATAGAAAAAACATGCATTTTTTGGTTTTCCAACATAGTGAAACAGGACAGATGATGCATTTTTTTAAATTAATCTTTAAACTAATAGAGTCAATGAACTGATAATAACTCAACAAAATATGTAGTTCAAGATCATACGACATCAAATGATTTGTATTATATTGTTCAAATACCATTAAATAACTAATTGTTCAAATTCAAATAAATGATCATTTTATCACATGATAAAGGAAAAAAAAAGCTTTAAAATATATCGGTTTCAGCATTTGAAATTTTAAATATGTTTATATATATATATATATATGTGTGTGTGTGTGTGTGTGTGTTGTGTGTGTGCGTGTGTTCTTTTATTTTATTATATAGAATGATTCAATCTAATAGGGGTTGATACATGATACACATTGTTGATCTGTATCAGTTTTTACCAGTGGCAATTACAACATTTTTATGAGCTTTTATTGTTGCTTCACAGCCCTCATGGAAACTATATATTTCCCCTTACTATACAAGTGGAGGCAATACTATCATTTCTTTATGAATGTCATATCTTTAGTTAAATTTAATCACTAAGAGAAGACATAAAGCCATGTACAAAAGCAGTTCATCGAAGAAATGAGTGATTTGACAGGGAATTTGTTTATGGTTAGAGTCAATTTAGTAGGTTATATCATAAAGTTTCAAGGCCATTACGCTGGCTCTTTTCTCAAACTGTGATCAATTTAGTTTTTTGTTACTTAGAACTCCCTATTTTTCATTTGTTTGATATATTAAATTTTTTTCTGGTTAATGATCATTATTCCAATTTATCACTTACATCAAGCAAAATAAAAATAAATTTTCAACCACAAAAAGAACAAAGTTTGATGCACAAATAAAATTAGTAATATACTCCAAACAACCTTGATGGTTGGTTTCCATTTTCATTCCCATGAATGAGATCAAAATTAGTAATGCACTCTAAACAATCTATTGCGGTCATGGGAGACTAAAAACACCAAAATAAATTTCAAATGAAAGAGATAATGATACAGACTGAATCCAGCTCATCATGCATGTCCCAAGTGAACCTAAGCGATTTTTAACTCAACCAGGCTAACTTATGGAAAACACTTGCATTTTTTTTTCCAACACAGTGAAACAAGATATGCGATTTTTCCTTTTTTAAATTTAACTTCAAACTGATTGAGTAAATGACATGACAATAACTCAACAAAATATGTAGTTTAAGATCACATGACAGCAATAATATGCATTATTATAAAAAATTAATTGTTCAAATTCCATTAAAAGAATAATTTCCAAATCTTGATAAATGGTCATATGTCACATGATAAAGGAGAAAAAAGCTTCAAAATCTACCACTTTCAACATTTGACCAAGTAATAACTCAACAAAATATGTAGTTTAAGGTCATATGACAGCAATGATCTGTATTATTATAAAAAATTAATTGTTCAAATTTGATTAAAAAAATTAATTTCCAAATCCTGATAAATGGTCATATGTCACATGATAAAGGAGAAAAAAGCTTCAAAATCTACCACTTTCAACATTTGACTAGACAATAACTCAACAAAATATGTACTTTAAGATCATATGAAAGCAATGATCTACATTATTATAAAAAATTAATTTTTCACATTCCATTAAAAATAATTATTTCCAAATCCTGATAGATGGTCATATGTCACATGATAAAGGAGAAAGCTTCAAAATCTACCACTTTCAAAATTTGACCAGACAATAACTCAACAAAATATGTAGTTTAAGATCATATGACAACAATGATCTACATTATTATAAAAAATTAATTGTTCAAATTTCATTAAAAAAATTAATTTCCAAGTCCCAAGAGATGGTCATATGACACATGATAAAGGAGAAAAAAGCTTCAAAATCTACCACTTTCAATATTTGGGATCTGTAAATATTTTTATATGTTTTTTAAGATATAGAAAGATTCAATATAATAAGGGTTGATAGATGATACATATGGCCGAACTATATCAATTTCTACAAGCGGCAATTGCAATGGACTTTATGAGCCTTAATTATCACAACCTTCGTAAAAATTATATATCTCCTCTTACTTTACCAAATGAAGGTATCACTTTATATAAATAGAGTTTAAAGGCATACTATTAGATTGATATTTTCTAAAACGGTAAAAAAATCCATTTTTCTCTCCTTGCAACTCTCTATTTTGCAATATCTATTTTGTAATATTCATTTCATTTATTCTTCTATTTACTAATAGTTATTCCAATTCATCACTTACAGTAAGCAAACAAAAGATAGTTTTTCAACGACACAAAGAACAAAGTCTGATATATAATTGTTACAACTCCCTATTTTTCATTTGTTTGATATATTAATTTTTTTTTTCTGTTTAATGATCATTATTCCAACCACAAAATGATATAAAAATGAAGAGATGTAGTAATTTAAATGCAAACAATCAAAGAGGTCCGCCGATCTAATATCTAGTGTGAACAAAAATAGTGAGACAAAAATTGAAATGCTAATGCTAAAATCAAAGACTTCTCAATAATCACCACCACTGATTCCCCAGCTCATTTATTGATAATTCTTCATAAAAAAATATAAAAAAATATAAAAAATTAAATAAAAGATTTTGTGATTAAGTACAAAACCAAAGAAAGTACATGAGATCTCCAATGTAAACAGAAGCAAACAGATGGGAAGAAAAAGATGGTAAAAAGCTTTTGAGGAGAACTACCTTATAATTGGGAATGACAATACTTAGATCGGCCAAAATTATTCTAATCATAAAAGTGGCGAGTGGAGAAAGGAGAGAACAATAACTACAAAGAAGGATCTTTTGGTTCTAGGATGATGACGGAGTCGAAGTCGCAGCCAAGGAGCACCCACACAATAAATTTTCTGATGTAGCTGGTGGGATCGATGACCAAGACTGATGTCGTTAGGATTTCTGAAACTAAAGAAAGAAAGTTACGACACATATTTGGTTGAGATTGTGATTTGGGATTAGGATTTAGGGATTTGGAGAGGATAGGTTTGGTTGTGGTAGAAAACAAAGTCTTTGGACATAGAGAGAGGTATACAAAAAGATGAGGAATGGGAGAGGAGTGATGGAGAAGAGGAAATGGCTTGTGGCGTTTAAAGGTTGGAAATGTAGAGATGTGAATAGAAACACAGAGAGAAGAGGAAAGAGTTTCTGTAACATTGGATTAGTAAATAGAACATTATTAATAGGGCTAATATCACGTAGGAGGATTAATTAGTGATATTAGTAGGAGGTCAATATGAGAAGAGTCAAAACCAAATTTGAAATTGACAGTGCAATTGGAAATCGAATCAACTTTGCTTCATATATAATAATGGTCCACATGTGTAAATGATTTATATATGAATCATCTTCATATACAAACGAGACATGTGAAACACATTCCATTGTTTTTCATATTCACACCTCTTCACATGTGAATTTGTGTACATCCAACGGTTACATCTTCCTCCGTTTTTCACGAAGTTTTAAGAACCCATGATGAATCAAGTGATGAGATTCAACCAACTAGTAGTTTTTTGGCATTCTGAGGAGGATTAACAAGTTAGATTGTGAAAAAGAGTCCCATAAAAGTTAGAAAAGTAGATCTAATGGTGTGGCCTTTTTCACAAAAATTCTCACAATCCATGAATGATCAATGTAAGGAATTTGAGCCCCCCTAGCCATTTTACGCCCTATGAATAGATTGAACAGTTCAAATCTTGCTTTAGGGGCCAACATGATTCAAAACTCTGAAAAAATCAAACTGCTTTTACAACTCGTGGAATACACTTTATCCTCAATGTATGCATCCAACGGTTTTACACTTTTTAAAGATTCCTAAAGATCTACGAAGAATCAAGACCTAACATCTAACACCAGAGCTTTGTTTGGCCTTCTAAAGATAAGTAACGGCTCGAATCGTAAAAATGGGGCTAACAGAACTCTAAAAATGTAAATTCAATGGTCCAAATTTTTTTCATAATTTTCCCACAAATCATGATGATCCAACGACTGAAATTTGACAGCATGACCATCTTTTACCTCCTAAATGTGATTAACAGTCCAAATCATGCTATAGGGATAGATATTATTCAGAAAATGAAAAAAAAAAAGAAAAAAAAAAAAAAAGAAAAGCGGTGACCTATGTTTTCACATTGTGGGCACTATAGCAACACCTTTTGTCGCAATAGTGTGATTCCATTTCACATCCGTTGAGATGGTAAAGAGTCCGCCCCTTTCTTCAGACATTGTTTTAGGCTTTTTGTATCTTCTTTTTACACCTAATGAGTAAATCACCTAAACAAACACGATGCGTGTGGAATTTTTGCACATGATAATTATTTACATATGTAAAGTAGTGGGAACAGATGACACAAAAAAGATGGGTGTCTTTTATTAATTTATCTACTAGTAAGTTTTGGCAATCAATTTTGTTTGTGCAGCTATCCGGATGACTCTTTTGATCGCTATTGGTGGCCAAAAGAGGATGCTAGTTGGACTCCCCTTAGAACCTTGCAAAATGTGACAAATAAAGACAAGGCGACTGAACCACCATCAACGGTCATGATGACTGCAGTCTGTCCACTCAACAATAGTGATGCATTGTACTTTAATTGGACGGTAGATGATTCCTCCCAGCAATTTCACGTTTACATGCACTTTGCCGAACTTGAGCTATTGGGATCTAACATGACAAGAGAGTTTACTGCATGCTGCAGCAACAACACATGCTATAACTCACCTATTCGCCCAGAATACCATGTTACAACTACCGTCCAAACCTCCCAACCATTGACTGGCCAATATAACTACTATTGTTCAATTAAGAAGACTCCAACTTCCACCCTCCCTCCAATCCTCAATGCTATAGAGATTTTCACTATCTTGCAGCTCACTGAAAAACCAACAAGAGAAGATGATGGTATGTATGTAAGCAGTTATGTCTGTAGTTGTCTTCTTCTCCTTTTGTCCTTGGGCACACTTTCATCAAAGCTCTATTTTAAGGCATGCCAATCCTTCTTTTTTTTCCATTAATCCTGAAAAGAAGAAGCTAAATAGAATTTAGTCTTCCAACAAGAATACTTGAAAATGTTTTGGAATTAAGAAGTGGACGTGGATAGAAATAATAATAATGGATCTAAGGAACTACAACCTTCTCAAAGCTTTGGCCCAAGATAAATCGGAATGTAGAAACAAATTTCATTTAGCCATCACCAACATAATTGGAATAAGGCTTTGATGATGATCATTATGTGTTGATCCCTATTTAGCAATGACAATCCTCTCCTTTAGAAAAATGCAAGCACCTTATCACTGTAAAGGGAATTTTTGGACTAGCCATTTACAATAAATCAAATCCATTGGCCTTTGTCAATCGTCCAATTGAAGGCATTAATTGTACAGTCATTGGGAAGAGTTTCTTTATGGACCATACACTTTAGATTCAAAAGCAATTATAATTAATTGTATTAACTCTTCATAGATAGATAATCCACAATTTTAATATTTTGACACGAGTCAGTGGTAGAGTAGAAGGTGTATAGTACTGCAACCTTGAGATTGTAGAATGTAAAATCGAACATTCCACTTTTATCTTTTTTTCATCGAAAGAACTCATGTGTTTTTCTGCTGCAAGTTGCTTTAAACTCAACTCGCAGCCATAAGTACCTTTACACTGTGCTATTAAGAAATTTAACTGAACAGGTTTTTTGATTTGTGAAAAATAGTAGAAGCGATGGTTGACATCAAAGCGACTTACAAAATGAAGAGAAACTGGATGGGTGATCCATGTCTGCCAGAAATTTACAAATGGGAGGGCTTGACTTGCAGCAACAACCAGTCAGATGCCCCTGCAGTCGTATCCTTGTGAGTTCTCCTTGCATGGAAATAGCCAATGCAAAGACAGTGGTTGTTAATGTTCATCTGTCTCAATGAAAAGTCACATATTTGCCCGACAGGAACCTTTCTTCTGCAGGATTGAAGGGAAAAATAGCTGCTTCTCTTTCCAATCTGAAGTCCATCCAGTCCTTGTAAGTTTTTATGTTAGCATAGATGGCCCCATTCAAAGATTGAAGCCATCAGATCATATTGCTCGGTTCATTCTCTAATAGCACCATAATTTCAACCATCCGTCTCTCTCGTTGATGTCAAATCAGTTCATCATAAACCAAGAGTCTCAATATGTCTCGTGTATTAAGCAAGTCAAAAGTATAACTTCATTGTTTACTAATGTATCCACCACCCATTTAGGGACTTTAAATGAGACAATTAGCAATGTCCAACCAATCTAATTTTTGAAAAATGGTGAATCTTCTATTCTACTACTATTTTTATTTGATGGTTAGTAAATCCCTCAAGCATGCCACTTGTCCCAATATTGGAGAGCTGCAAAGGATCCAGACTTTCTATTGTGCAAGGCAGGATTTGGAGAGGTTCTTCTAAGTTTTCCTAAGGACACATGGAATGTATATTCTAGGCCACTTGGCCCCACAAGATATAAAGGAAGATGAGGTTATTAGACATCAAATGGAGAACTAATATATAAAGGAAGTAGTTCCAGTTATACTAATCCTTTCATTTAATGGATTTGGATCAGTTGTCAGCAATGTCCTATCAAAAAAGCTTTTATGTACTTGGCTAATCCACAAACAATCGTTTTATTTAATGAGCCCACAAATGTAAAGAGCTGGCCTCCTATAGTGCTTAATCTTGTAACTCTAATTTCCTCTCAGGGATTTGTCGTGGAATAACTTGATTGGACCCGTACCTAATTTTCTAGGGGACTTGCCATTCCTGTTATCCTTGTAAGTTGAAGGGCATTTGATGAGTTTTTGAGTTTAAGTACCTGCATTCAATAGTATCTGTGGTTTGAAGCTTGCCATCATTTCAGGGATTTAAGTGGCAATCAACTCAGTGGATTAATTCCTTCCAATTTGATAGAAAAATCCAAGAGAGGATCACTCAAGTTGAGGTATGACCTCACCACAAATAACAGTGAACTAAATTTCCACCAAGCTTTATTCTAATTTGTATCCATCGCAATGAGAAGAAACACAGTTTGAAACATCTTCAAGGAAACTTGACAAGATATGCCATTGATGCAATGAGCACACTCGGTGTTTTCGACCCTGCTTAGAACAGTGACACAAAATCAAAGAATAAATTATAGTCGAGCAGATTCCAATTGAAACTTTTCATGCCTGCAAACTTGTTTTTCTCTGACTTAGTCGAATATGATTACTAAGATGTTTGATCTTTTAATAACAGTCTCGATGGCAACCCAGATCTTTGTGTGCCTGGTTCATGCAGCAGACATTCTAGCAAACGGAAGATTACTATTCTCATTGCGGCATCAGTTGCTTCTGTAGTGATCCTGTCTATCTTGTTGATAATCTTAAGGAGATTCAAATGGAGAAAAGAAGGTAAGTATTCCATTGTGTGAAGACCTTCTAACATTTCTAGAGATAAATCCTAATGTAGACAGGCACGCATGCGACTAAGAAATGAACTGGGAATCAGGGACAACAATCATTTTCAGAACCTGCCTTAATCGGCTAATCCTAGGTGTAAATGAACTGGGAGAAACTATGTCAATGGCCCACATTCAGAAGACAAGTACCCAGGCTGTCCATTGGCATTACCTCTCGATTTGATGCTTTACTTCACTTCATCTCACTTGATTTTAAAAGCAAGATTACCAAATGGGCCCTAAACCAAACCCGATTTCATGCCCATTGTTGAGTGGAAGTATATTAAGAACATGAAATTCATTTTACATTTTCATGAGCATTTTTATGCAGTTCTTATTGTGGAGGCCAATAGAACGAGCGCTTTGCAGCTTTCTGAGAATCGACGGATTACAATCACAAAAGGTATGTCTTGTAATCAGGAACCCATGCATTCCAGTCCAGGTTCGAGTAGTGTTCTGATCTGGATACAATATGGGCCCCTCATAAACCAGACTCATTTTCATCCCCATTGTTTAGTAGCACTAGTATTGAACAGGAAGTTCATATTACATTTCAAGAAATTTTTTTGTGCAGATCCTGTTGTCGAGGCCATTATGGTAGGATTACTTGCCTTAATTGATGATGAAACTTGCTGGATACTGATGCCAAGATGATAGCTTTCTAGCGTTTCAAATCTCCTCCCCAAGTTATAAATATATCTCCTCCCAATTAACTAGAAGCCTTCTTCTAGTTCTCTCTCCCTCTTTCTAGCTCTTTTTATGGTTGCAAGGTGAGAATGTACCTTCTCTAGGCCAGAGAGGTATTTTTAAAGGCCTAGGGGTAAGTTTGGGGAGTTAAAGTGTGATTAGAAAAGGAATTTTAAAATTAGGGCATGGCAAGAAAAAAATAGGCACTTTACTGCCCATGCCTAAAGTGGGCAGTGAAGTGCCTATTTTGTAGGTTGGTCAGCATGGGTTGGGCAGTAAAGGTATTTTCTGGCCCTTTCTTGAGAGCGGATCTGTGGTTCAGGTGCACTTGCTGGGTCAAACACAGGTTTTTTTCACTAATGACCAAGGCCGTTAAGTATCCTACAGATTTAAAGAGTCTAAATCCAATCTAGACTCAAAACTTATGTAGATTAGGACTTCTGGGTCAAAATACCATTTTACTGCCCTTCACATAGTGACAAGTGCTTCAGTCAGTTTTGATGGCCGTATAGGGTTCTTACACTTTACCACCGATCTCATGGGTGGCAAAGTGGGTCCCTTGGGATTCTCCAATTTGGTCCACTAAATGATGCAAGAATGCAAAGAAAACATTATTACAAACAACGAAATAATT
Organism: Camphora micrantha; assembly: GCA_003546025.1. NCBI lineage: Eukaryota > Viridiplantae > Streptophyta > Magnoliopsida > Laurales > Lauraceae > Camphora > Camphora micrantha. The sequence goes on from QPKB01000002.1 coordinate 77,372,681, forward strand.
AACTAAACTCAAGGTACGTGAAAATGTGTCCATCAATGATAAGGTCCACTCAAGATTAATCGTATGGTCAAAATCAATATCATCTGGGTAATCTGGGATCAGGTCCTTCCATATTATGTCATCCCCTGATTCCCTGAAGGTATGTCCTGTAATCAGGAACCTATTCCGGTCCCTTTTTAGGTAGTGTTTAGATCTATATACGGTATGGGTCTATCCTAAGCCAGGCCCATTTTCATTCCCATTTTTGAGTGGCAGTGTATTAAGAACATGAAGTTCATCTTACATTTTATGAACATATTTATGTAGATCCTGTTGTCATGGCCAGTAATGCAAGCGGTTCATTGCTCTATGCGGATCAACAGATTACATCCCCTGAAGGTATGTTTAACTGTAACCAAGAACCTATTCCGGTCCATGTTCCTGGAGTGTTTTGGTCTGGGTACTATTCCGGTCTTTCCTAAACCAGACCCGTTTTCATCATGGACATTTTTATGCAGATCCAGTTGTGGAAACCAATAATACAGGCGATGCATTGCTCTCTGAGGGTCGACAGATTATATCTACTAATGGTATGTCCTGTTGGTAGGAGCCTATTGCGGTTCAAATTTAAACAGTTTTCTATTTGGGTATAACATGGGCCTGTCCTAAACCAAACCCGTTTTCAACGGGTGTTTCATTTATTTATGAGGTTCCGTAGAATATATCTGCTGCAGGTTTGTCCCATAAGCAAGAACCTATTTCAGTCTAAGTTGAGGGATGTCAGGAATACAACTTTATTAGAATTTCTTATAAAAATTTGATTTGGGTAAAATATGTGTCCATCCTGACCCAGACGATCGAGTCTTCATCCCCATCTTTTAGTGGCAACCTGTTATAGGAAGATGAATTCATCTTACATTTTATGAACATTTTTTATGCAGATACTGTTGCCGGGGCCAGTAAAATAGGCGGTTCGTTGCCCTCTGACATACGACAATTTACATCCGCTGAAGGTATGTCTCATAATCAGGAGCCCATTTCAGTCCATGTTCAGGTAGAGTTAGAGCCAGGTACAGTATGTGTCCGTCTAAAGCCAGACCCATTTTCATCCCCCTTTCCAAGTGGCAGTGTGTTAAGAGCAGGAAACTCATCTTACATTTTATGAACATTTTTTTTTTACAGATCCTGTTGTCGATGCCAATAATATAATTGGCAGGCCATTGCTCCTTGAAGGTAACATATTACTGTGTCCATGTACATGTATTATTTTGATCCGGGTAAAATATGGGTCCATCCTAAGCCAAGGGTGGACCCAAGTATGGGCATGTGGGTGCAGTTAAACCCGTAAAATCGCGTTGCATTTCCAAAATATATATAAAGGCTCTAGATCCACTTTAAAAAACTCAATATTAACTGTGGGTTCTCCTTCAAAATCCACATAAAAATCCTTGATTTCCCCACAAAACCATATCTAAGAGTGCAGCCACTGTGCTAATTCATACCCGTTTTCATCCCCATTTTCGAGTGGCAGTGTGTTAAGAACAGGAAATTCATCTTACATTATTTTACAGATCCTATTGTCCCGTTGCTCTCTAAGGATCAACGAATTACATCCCCTGAAGGTGTGTCTTGTAACTAGGAACCCATTCCATCATCTGGTAGTGCTTAACTCGAGGTTTTGGTAGAAGTTCGAGTCTCTGGAAAAAAAAAAATAGAAACAGAAAAATGCGTTAGCTAAGTAAACTTAATGGCGCTTTTATTTATTTACAATATTGTTTGGGCCTAAGCTAGACCATTTTTATCTCCATTTTTTCTCGGCAGGGTACTAAAAACAGGAATTTCATCTTCTATTTTCTAACTGCCAATTATGTATTAATAAGGGCAAAAAAGTCCCAGAACAGGACGTTCATCTTACATTTTATGAATATTTTAAGCAGATTCTGTTGTCAATGAAACTGGCAGTTCGTTGCTTTCTGAGGATCAATGGATTACATGCCCAGAATGTATGTCCTATAACCAGAAACCTACTTCTGTCCAGGTTCATGTATTGTTCTGATAGGGTAATGTATTAAGAACCTTAGTTAAGCTTTTACACTTATGAACATTTTTATGCAGATCCTGTTGTCAAGGCCAATAGAACGGGCAGTTCATTGCTCTCCAAAAATCGACCGTTTACATATGACGAAGTCAGTGTTATAACCAATGGTTTCAAGAGATTCCTTGGCAAAGGAGCGTTTGGGAAGGTTTACTACGGCAAGATGACTGATGGCACTGAACTGGCCGTGAAGATGCTCTTTCCACAATCGGTCAAGTTGCTCTCTGATCTCTCTAAACAATTTGAGAACGAGGTTAGCCTAAACCATTGCTTTATATATTACCAATGATGTGATCATTGCATGCTTGGGGCCTACGTTTAATCTTGGCTATCAATTATAAGGATGACAAGAATAAATGGCCAACATGAAATGTCCATGGATAATGGGACCCATTACTTGAAAGACAAGTCGGGATCTACAGAGGCTTTGACCCACGCTGACCATGATCATCATGGGTCAACAGCCTTAGAGGATCCCAATTCCTTGAACGACTCATTATAATTGTTTGTCGCGGCGAGAGTTTGACATACAATAAGGTTGGCATGTTCATTGCAGGCCCAGCTCTTGATGAGAGTTCATCATCGAAACTTGATCCCTTTTATTGGCTATTGTCAAGAAGGTGACAACATGGCTCTCATATACGAGTACATGGCCGAAGGAGACTTAGGAAGCCATCTGTTAGGTACCTACATCCTTCAGCTTCTTACCCTACTTCCTACTGCTACTGCTAGTGAAGATGATATATGCAATACTAATAATAATGGATAGTAACAGGCAAAAAGGGCAATTCAAAAGCTCTGAATTGGGACCAGCGACTACATATAGGATTGGATGTTGCACAAGGTTAACAAGACTGAAATATTGTTTGTTTTTTTTTTTTTTTGGCTTTCTTTTACTTTTGTTTTGTACTAATGGTACAATGGCTGGTTTTGAGTTTGTGTGTGTAGGATTGGAGTATCTGCATGATGGTTGCAACCCACCCATAATTCATAGAGATATAAAGACGGCCAACATCCTATTGAATGAAAGATTCGAGGCCAAGATAGGGGACTTTGGGTTGTCCAAGGTCTTTCTGAAGTACGATGAATCCAGCCACATTTCAACAGGAATCAAGGGAACCGAAGGATACATCGATCCAGAGTACGTTCTTAGTCCCTTGAAAATGAATTTGCTTTCATCTGCCATGCAACCGAAACTTTGTTGATTTCTTTTTAGGCCATGGTTTTGTGTACATGGTGTTTAAGAGACTTACAAACGTTGATGAGAAGGAAAGTACCCATTTAAAAAGTCTGGCACAAAAGGCTCCTTTTGTTTTCACATGAGAGATTGTAACACCATGAAGAATATATAAGACTTAACAACCTACAAGTTCTCACCCGTGCAAAATTTTGTCCTGGGCACCAGCAGGACCATCACCATAGGTGGGGCCCCCTAAATTTTAGTGGGTCTCGTATGACGAATGGCGCCCATGCACAGCGCACAGTAGAAAATCGTCAAGTAGCAGCACTACTACTTTTCATGTTGAATGTGAACTGCAGTAGCAGTTCCTCGGGATGTACATGTTCGGCTAAGATTGATTTAGAGGAAAAACCATCAACCAAATTGAAATATTGGTTTTCTATTTTTCCAAACCGAACTAAATCGCCTAGGTGCTCAAACTGAACAGAACCGAATCGGTTTGGTTCGATACGGTTATGGTTTTTTTATTTTTTATTTTATTTTCATAAAAAAAGAAAAAACTGCATTTCAAACTTGGTCCATCAAATGGAATGAAGAGAAACTCTAATGAACACTAAAATACATTTCATAATTCGTTTCAACCAAGGAAGCATACATCAAACGATGGATGAACTCTTTCCATCCATCATCCAGTTGCGTGATTAAATGGACCAAGCCAGGTTCGGCCAACTTTTTAGGCCAATGAGCTGAAGTAGTTCAAATCTTCTGGTAAAATACACCAACAAAATGGTCAGGTGTGTACCTATTTCTTTTCATAAAAATTGGACCAGACTTTATTGCTTGATCCAGACTGATGAATTCAACACAAAAGAAACTGGTTTTTTATTTATTTTTTACTTTTGCCAACAAGATGGGTTCGATTGGAATGTAGCCCTAATTTTGAACTAATTGAGATGGGACTCTTCATAGTTCACTTTCTATTAGGTTAGACCAAACCCTTGGACAACGCTACTAAAAACCGAATAATACGCACTTCTTGTAGAACTTTCATCAAACATGTAACATACAAATAGAACATACAAACGCTTCCTCTAATGCTAAAATAGTTAAAACTCAATATTCAAGTTAATACATACGGTCGGTTCGGTTTAGGCGATTAACCGTGGGTTCAAACCGATGATCAACCGATATAAGGCGGTTTCTAAGATTTTCAAACCGTTGACCGAACCGATCTACATAAAATTGATCCGAACCACCCAGCTCGATCGGTTCAATTCTGTTTTGCAGTGATACTAGATTTTTAGTGCAACCCTAGTAGTTTCTACATAACCAGCAACACCTCCTTTTGAGGGACTAGAATTGCACCACAGGAACATATTTTTGGTCTCGGTCATTAGTGTAACTAAATGAGATTTGGATATAAACAGTAGAACAGAGTATATGATGTCTCTTAACAGAACGTACTTACTTCTCTTAATATATATATATATATATTTATATATGAAAATATTCATGTGCATCTATCCCTCACCACATTATGGTAAGGGACAACATAGTGGGGCCACTTTATGATTATCCAAATCATCAACACACATGAAACTCGTTAAATTACAATGGATCAATTGAGTTTTCATTAATCCGAATAGATTGGACAGTTGGATTGAGGGTCAAATTTTTTCTTTAATATATTGTCATTAAATTTGTTGGCCATGGACGAAGGGGTTAGATACTTGGGATTGATATCAAACTTGATATATAGTCTCATCTCATATAACTTTTTCCATCCCCCAAGTTCCATGATCAATGGGGCCCTGGTGGGCCCCATTGAGTGTGTCACTCACCATATGGTGAGAGAATGATGCACGCGCGAGCGTATATATATATATATATATATAGGGTCAGGCTCTCCTAAACTTAAGCTTATGATAAGATTCTGTAAACTAATGGTTCTGGGGCTTACCCTTGGTCCAACTAAATGGACTAAACACACGACCCCCCTAAATTGCACATGTCCACCAATTTTTGGTCAGATCCGAATTTACTGGACTATTGGATCGACTGTGTACCGATCCAAATAGACAGTTGACTATTAAACTTTTGGTGCCCAGATGGAGATGATTAAGAAACACGATTGAAATTGATTTTTTTACAGAGAGGATGGTCCAAGGGAGTCATTGAAATCCCCCATCCCCATCCCCATGCGGGTCCCTAGATGGGCCCCACTACTTAATTGAGCTGGCCCCAGTGTAAATATATATATATATATATATATACAACATATATATATATATATATATATATTTTTTGAATGGTTCTCTTAATATTTTTTTTTCTATATGTTAAATTTACATTGTTGACTGAATGCTTTTATAATACATCAGAGATGACTTTGAATCTCCACAGCTCCAGGCGCTCTTTACAGCACTTCCATTAACAGTTTTTCATGATCAAAAAGTTTATATGGACAAACTTTTTTGCCAGAATTTTGGACAAATCCCTAGATATCCCTTGAATATTATAGTGATATTTAAGGGATATCTAGGAATTTGTCCAAAATTCTGGCCAAAAAGTTTGTCCATGTAGCACTACTCTTTCATGATATGATTGGCTGCAAGAATACTTCTTCATTCAGTTGCAGAGTTGGATAGCCCTTTACTGTTGTGATACGACTGGTTGGTGGACTAGGATTGATGGGTCAGTGAGCCCAACTACACTACGGACCCATGGGATGAGCAGCATGTTTCACTGTACACTGGGCCTGCTTGTAGATATTACAGGCTGTGCAGTTGAGGATTCTACATTTCCTCCTGTTTTTAGAGGACCTTGTTTGTACTTTGTCGCCATAACCATCTTCTTCATCATCATTAAGGCCTTTGCAATGTGATTTGTTCAGCGCCTAGTAGCTTATATAGTGTTTTTCTGTTTAGGTACGACACTTCCAAGCATTTGACAAAGAAGAGTGACGTCTATAGCTTTGGAGTTGTTCTGTTTAGGCTAATCACAGCCCTGCCCGCAACTATCCAAAGAAATGGCACTGACAAGATAGATTTAGTTGATTGGGCAAACCGTACAATCGCATTAGCGCCCATAGAAGGTGTGGTTGACCCAAAGTTGGAGGGTGTCCATGACGCTAATTCCCTCGAGAAAGCAGCAGAAATTGCCCGACTATGCACGTCAAAAAAACCCGAAGAGAGGCCAACCATGTTCGAAGTTGTAGCCAAGTTGAAGGATTGTCTGGAAACTGAGGCAGCTGCTAAGAGAATCAGGGACTTAGTTAATATCGAACAACAGGTGGAATGACCTGTTGCATTTGTTTCCAGCTTTCAACAAGGTATTGGGACTTGGCATCACATGCAGTTCCAGGTCCATGTGACGAAATGGTTTTCAAATGCTCCTTTAGATGGCTTCAGTGAGGTAGAACATCTTCAGATATCCCATAAACCATGATTTATTGTAACAGTGTGTTGTCTCCACTGTTTACCGGTTACTGCAAATTTTGACCATCACATTTGATTGTTTATGAATATTTAGATAGTTTGTTAACTGTGATGACTATTTCGTTTGGTTTTTGGCACTACCATGTATTTGCTTGATAGTGTGATGCTGGAAACATATTTTTGCATATGACATACCTAAGATTTTTTATTCTGTATTTGTAGTTATATTATGCTGGCTATTTTCTGTCTTTATTGACAATAAGAGAATAAAAAAATGGAAGTTAACAAAAAGAGAAGGAAGAAAAGAAGAGGAAGAAAGAAAGGATACGATTGAATGGCTGAAATGTCAATAAATGACCCCCACCCCTACTTCTCACATGGGGGCCTCATTATCTGTCACATCCTGGTTCCGAATCACCGTGGCCTAGGGTAATCCCCGAGGTGCGACACACGTACTCTCGTAATGCTGTACATGTCTCGAGCCAAATACAACACATGAAGAAGAGAAAAAATAACTTTTCCACACGTGAGTCTGGCTTACTAGAACATATCAATGACATTTAAATCATAGCAGAAGCTGTAATTTACATACAAATGGTATCATTTCTCATTCAGTCCAAATCACTGTTCAAGTTTAATAAAAAAGAATTATACAATTATATACATTGTTTACAAAAAGTGTAAAAAGAGCCCTAAAAAACACTACCAAAAATATGGACAAAAAGAATAACTAAAAGAACTAAGTGTGACTCACACAACAAGGAGTCCGTCACACTCTCTACTTAAGCCCTGAAAAGAATACAGCGCACTCCGGGGAGAAGAATCTATGCGGCCCCTGGCTCTGGCCACTCCTCTAATTCTGGAGGTACCTCTGGGGTAACCTCCTTTCCCTCGTAGGCCTCCTCAGGACAGGGAGCTGCACCTGCGACTATGACACCAAGAATAGCATCATGAATATGACGATTCGGCAAGTATAGACATTAATAATAAATCACATGATGTATCAAATCGAAATTTAGGGACAATTGATTAAAAGAAGTTAGTATCAAGTAATAACTAGGCAGTTGTGCCAAAATCGAATAATTCATGCCTTACGAATCAATGAAGAATAAAACACACTAGTTGGCTACTGTATTAAGCTCATCCTCTCAAATAAAAAGTGAATCTAGTTAGGATGTCACAAGCGGCCCGGCCAAAGGTTAGCTGGCTACCTGGTTCTAGAGTTCCGGTGCTCCAGATGATCTACTGCAGTGATCTCAAATAACTAAACCAAGTTTAACCCCGTCGGATATCACAAGGTTGAAGTTCAGTAGTGCCACACCAATCGAATCGAATAAATACACACATGAGTAAGATTATTTTTACTTGAATCGAATCGAATCATTAATATCCAGAATATTTTACGCATAAACTTACTCATCTCGAATTTCAATTGAATATTGTATAACGGTACAAGTATATATAACGAATATAAACGAAACAATGTATGCATATAAATCATTATTTAGAGTTTGGAAGGTGAATGGAAAATAAATCTCAATATGCACATGCATTGATTAAGAAGAATCAAGGGTCATTTACTAGGCTCTTGTCCTTCACATTCTCACTCGATGAAGTTTGGAAATCCGATGTATGGCTATCTTTAATTTGGTGCCACTTTGCATAAGAGTAGCGCACCGGGTTCTCCGAGCTTCATCCATGACAAGGTGTTAGACGAAAGATAAAATTCACATGAGATGATCTTAGCCTTAATAATCTCTCATGTGATTAATTACCATTGGTCCGTTGATCTTGTCAAATGTGCCATTTTCTAGGGTCCTATAAATCCCTCGGAGTCCAAAATCCTAATTAGTTTCATAATTACACATTATAAGGTGTTCATAAACTTTAGTGTGCAAAAAGAAGCATTTTTGGGTCAAAAATCCGGGTCCAACACAAAACCCCACCTCGCTATAGCGGGCTTGTGGCTCGTTATAGCAAACCCACCCAGAAGGTGGTCTCGCTATAGCGAGGTCCATCCTCGCTGTAGCGATGGACTTGTCTCCATTTCCTCCTTTTCTTTTGTTTCATGAGCCACCTGCACTAACATTTTCATGCACTATATTCTCAACATGACATAACATATGTCATCAGCCCAACTACCCATTTCACCATTTCACATGCATTTGAATGAAAGATTACACACGCAGCTACATTTGTATATATTAAAGATTCCACCCATTTCAACCTCCTGCACATGCATGAGATAAAATGCTCCTTTGGCACATAATTGCATGTACACCCACATGCCTTTCATGATTATTTAATTATACTATTTCATCACTAATCCCATCTCCTCTTCCAAATTAAGACTACTAACACCCAAAACTCAAACCCATAATCATTCTCAATTTATGGTCAAAGAGGCTAATCACAGTAAAAAGGAAAATAATAGAATTTGATAATCCAATCAAAAAATAAAACTACATGCATCAATCATTAAAGCTTATACTTGCCTCAAATTAGCTTTCCAAGCCCTTTTCTCTAACTTTTGCTCAAAAGATTCAAAAACCCCAAATAACAACCCTAATCATACAAAGCACACCAAAACACTAATAAATGTTCATGCATGATTATGAAAGGGTCTCTTGATCTTAATGCAACTCGATCAAAAGCATGAAAGGAAAATGTTTTTTTGACTCTTACCTCAACTATGAATTGAGATGGAGGGAATGATTCTTTGCCACCAAGGGAGAGAGGAAGAAGAAGATGATGAAGATGGGTGAAGATGGGTGCACCCTTAGCTTCCAAGACAAATGCCCTCGCTCTTAGTGATTGAAGAAGAGGAGAAGAAGAATGGAGAAGGAAATGAGTAGAGGAAAAGAAATGAAAAGGAACTAAAGGAATGGGATAAGTTTGAATATATAAGGATAAGGGTGTCCTTTTTTGCAAAAAGGCCCACTAAAATAGCATATTCTCATTTTAAGTCAAATGGAGGCCCAAATACTCAACGATAGCTCAAATGAAGTAAGGTCTAATACATAAATTGACGTACTCGTCGAAACACAAGCGATAATGCCAAGATGACGTGCAAATGATGCAAAATGCGAAAATTAATAATTACGAAAAAACCATTGACTCTACTCAACCGAGTCAAATCGGTTCCCACTCACCTATTCGAGGTTCGACGCTTAACTAACTCAGCCTATAGAGGCTAATAAAGACAAATCACCATAATTAATGACCAAACACAATTAATTTTGCGAAATCACCATTAATTAGCACTAATCGAGATTAAATTGGGTCGAGGTGTAACATTATCCCATTGGGAGATAGGCCCATTATCAGATCAATCATGCAATAAACACTTAATTTTTTTTATTTATAATATTTTGTTCAAGTGTGTTTATACTTTGAATGTCTCTCATATCCCTCAAGCAAGGCAGAGGCGATAGTTATGAGGGATTCAGATTTTAATTATGTAGGCCCGCTTTGAGTAAAATAAATGATTTTTTTAGAATATTTTATTCAGGCACATTATGAATGATGAATCATAAAATGGACTCTCGGCTTGTTTCTTTACTTAGATTTTGAAGAATTAATATCTAGAGAATTTCAAGTTCTCCAAAATTCGTCCTTTAGTGTGGAATTCCAAAATCCTCTTCTTGATGGAGTATTTAAAATTCCAACAAAGTGCAAAGAGATTGAAATTTCTAGATTTCGAAACGATTATTTGAGACCTTATGAGTGGCTGAGATTTAAAATTCTTGAGAGGAAAAAAGTCATTTCAAAAGCCATCACACCATTTTATAAATAAAACCCCAACATGCCGAATCTTTGTCAGAAATTCTATTAAAAGAAAATGCTCAAAAGAGCCTGTTTCTTTTTTGGAATTCAGAGAATTCCTATTTGTTGAATTTCAAAATTCTCAGATATATGTAATTCTTGAATGCTCCTTTATACTAGAGCGTCCATAAATTCCAACAAAAAGCAAATGAACTAGAGTCCTATTTTTTCACTAGAATTTAGAGAAATCTTGACTCCAAAATTTCCAAATGCCCCTGGAATTTCTAAATCCCCCTTTTTACTTGAATATCCAAAATTTATACCAAAAGGCAAAGGGACTGAAATCTCAAAATTATAATAGAGCATTTAAAACTTTTTAGATGGCCGGAATTTGAAAAATTCTTATAAAGAGACGTGGCATTTGCAAATGATTGGAGACAAGCCATCACATCATGTCTAGAAGGAAAAAAAATCAACACTTTAAGCTCTTGTTAAAAAATCTAATTACGATCACATCATGTCTGGAAGGAAAAAAAATAACCAACACTTTAAGCTCTTGTTAAAAAATCTAATTAGGGTAAATGGAATTTTAGAACTTATGGAGAAACATGTCACTTATAAATGCCAGCGAACAAGCTGAGCCGGTGGATTGGAACGGCTAATCGTCGTTTCTAATTAGGTGCGGTATTAAACCGTACACGGAGGAAAAACTGTCGGTTCTCTCAGGTGTCTTTCTCTTGCGAACCGGATAGCATCCCATGATTTTCTGCTCCTTCTCCTTCATCTTCTTTCTGTGCTTCTTCCACAGCAAGAAGCTTCATTTCCAAGGTCTTGGCTCGATCGATTCGTGGATGTATTCGTCGAGATTGGAAGAAAGATTGTCACGACCCGGGCCCGAGGACCCGGCTAATCCGAGCCGTGATCACCATACTTACTCCCGTAAACCCCGAATTAACCGAAGTTAAAACGAGATCCACAAGGAATATCATACTCAAGTACCTGTCAAATATAAAACTTTTATATTTGACAATTACAATTTTAACATTTACATGTATACAAAAGAAAGTCCTTATACATGTATCGTTTTCAATATACATTTGACAATTGCTGCATATACAAAAATACTATGCAGATGACCATTAGTTACATTTCAAAATGTTAATTACATTTCCAAAATGAATTATAAACAGTCCTCAAAACCTTCTCAAAATGTTTATCAAAATGTTCCAATCGCACTCGGACACCTAATCAGATGGTATCTCGCCGGTTCCACTCTATCAAACCTCCTGGAGGAACCGGAGCGGTCTCCTCCGCTGGCGCCGGGGGCGATGCAATGCCGGCAAGGGCAATCGGGCCTGTAATGCCATCAATAACACTAATGAACACGACGGTTCAACAATGTATAAACAATTCTTGCAATAGTATATCAGTACATTCATATTGCAATAATGACAATTTCAATGCTAGAGAAATCTAGACAATTCTACAATAACAGAAATAAACAATGACAGTCTGTATACATGTACGATTTGGCCACTACCATAGCATTCATTGCATTACCATTCAATTCATTTCCATCTTCCCTCAAAGGAAGGATTATTCATTTACCATCTCCCCTCAAAGGGAGGCTTCAATCAATACCCGAAGATATGATCAGAATTTTTAGTGGGACTTACCAGTGTCCGGGCCATGGACACTAGCATCACCACGGAGCTCCGGAACACCCCAATATCCATCTGCTGCAGCAGGATTAGTCATTCATTATCATTGAACTCATTTAGAGTTCTAATACAATCGCTAGGTAGTGCCAGACTCAATGATCAATGACATTCAGTATGAAATCCTTTTTATGGATCCAATTCAACTCAATGATTCCTTTCATGACAAAAGAAAGGAATGACAATAACATCAATCTCATTAGATTGATCACAATGACACAATGAGTATAACATTAACCACACATGGTTTTACTCAATCCTATCTCAATCCTATCTCAATCCTAAACAACCATTCGGGTGTAATCATTGGTTTCCAAATGCACGTGTTATTTTTTATGGGCATCACATTTATATATTTAATATGTGCATTTCGAGTCCCCTTAATTAACACCCATGGAGCTTAGGCAATATCCAATTATGGTTCGCTCAATGAACCCCTTTGAAACCTTACTAATTCTCAATAATCTAGTTTAACCACGATTAGTCTTAAAAACTAATCGGGAGCGCATTTTTTTACTTAAGAGTCAAACTCCAATTCTCGTAAAAATCCAAAACTCGAAATTCACCCCCTAATCGGTCGGACCGTTAGGTCCGATCGATTAGCCAAAATTTTCACTAAATAATGTCACTGGGCCAGAAACAGGTTCGCTCGAGCGGACCCACTGTTCGCTCGAGCGGACCCCAAGCAGAACACTGTTCGCTCGAGCGAACTCACTGTTCGCTCGAGCGAACTCACACAGCACCACGTTCGCTCGAGCGAACTGCGCAGATTTCATTTCGTCCCAACCAGAGCCTTGTTCGCTCGAGCGAACCCCCAGTTCGCTCGAGCGAACTGTGCAGAATTTCAGTCCGAATTCTGTGCAGTTCACTCTTCTTCTCCTCTACTTTCTTTTCACATTTCTACAACCTGCATGGTAAATGGGAACCTCCTGTTCCCCCCTCATGCATCATCCATTCACATTCATTACTACTAATCATTCATTAGCCACCTTAATCACTTCATTAAGCATTCATAATAAACTCAAAATCCATGTAAAAATGCATATAATCCATGGCAAATCTGTAACCAATTACAATGATCAATATTAATTACAAGCAAGGTTTATACTTGCCTTTGGAAGCTATTAACCAAAAACCCTCTTTTGCTTAGCTTGGTTTGAGATTAAACCCTCAAACTTCAAACCCTAATCCATAAAAACAAACAAATGGACTCCTATGAGTCATTTGTGTTAGGAACCACTACATAATCACTAATAGAACTTGAAAATCACAAGAGAGATCCTTTACTTACTTGTAGCTCAAAGGGAATGGGTTCTCAAGCTCTATACTTCAATAATGGTGGAAACTCTTGAGGAAGAAGATGAAGATGAAGGCAAACTCCTCAAAGCCCACATCAATCACTCTTAGCTTCACTCTTAATCAAGTGGAATGGAAAAAGGAAAGAAAATGGAGAGCTCTAGGGTTCTCTCTTGAAATGCAAATGGAGAATGACTCTCTCCTCTTCATTTCATTCTAATATAAGCAACTTCACACTAAAACCCCCACTTCTTTGGCTTATTTTCATTTTGAGTCAAATGACTCCTCACTTGGCCCATTTGATGCCAAATGGAATCGCGTTTGCTATGAAAGTTGACGTACTCTTCGAGATACGCACGTTGGTATCAAGAATTTCCGTATTTGACGAAATACGTGAAAACCCGTATTTACGAAAAAGTCCTTAATTCACCTTGTTTGAGTCAAAACTCATTTCAATTAATTCAATTCTATTCAAATCCATTTCATTTAGGCTTAATGTGTCATTTGAGACTGATTTAACTCTCTTTGGTCATTAACCTTAGTTAATCCAATTATCCATGCTTAATTAGCATTAATCACAATTAATTAGCCTTAATTACGATTAATTCGGGTCGGGGTGTAACAAAGATCCATCGATTCTGGGAGAGAATGAAATGAATCCCTAGAAATGTGGAGAATTGCTGCACACAGAATTTATGGGGAAGAATGATTTTCCATTGCGCTATGTTAAAGTTTTCCATGGGAGGTGGAAGAATTTTGAGGGACATGGAATGCAGATTTGGTCCCAAGAGGAAAAGAGCCATTCTGTGCAGATTTGTGATCCCAGGCGCGCGTAAAGGTCTGTAACTTCTTCTTCTGTTACCCTCTAATTAGTAATTCCTGTTACTCTGGTCATCTTTAATTGGTCATAGCAAGTAACAAAGAAACTGTCACTAATGGGAGAATGGGTTATCCAAATACATGAACCTTAAATTGGGTAAGCTGAATTCAGATTATAAATATCAAAAAGGGTCCATAGTCCAAAAACTTAATTCCACTCAATCCAACATGTAGCCCCTTTTAATCCAAACCCATAACCCAATTTGGATTCGAAGATGGAAAAATGGAGTTGAGAGAGAGAGGGAATGACAGAGAAGTAGAAATAGGCCAAGGGATTAACTCAACAAATGTTTTTACAGACCAAAGCAGGACAAATGACCAAGGCAAACAACACCTCTATCCTGAAATTATTAACACTACCTTGGAAGAGGACCAGTCATTGATGGCATGTGGCCATCTGGTACCATTTCAATCGAACTGCTAGATCTGGTGCCTGTTTCTTCCCTCCTTAAGCTCAAACTTTGTTCCCGAACTCTCTCTAGTGCCAGATTCTCCTTCAATTCATTAACTACATAACTCATGGTCGGCCTTTCCATAGATGTGTCCTGGGTGCATGCCATTGCGATCTCTACAGCTTTCCATGCAGAATTGACATCATATTCCTCCTTCAGCCTCGGATCAACCACACTTGTTATTTCACCTCGCGCTATTAAAGGACTGACCCACTGAGGAATGTGTGTCCTTTCTGAGGTCTTCATTATAGCAGGTTGGCCTGTGATTAGCTCTAAGAGAACAATCTCAAAGCTAAACACCTCGCTCTTCTCATTCAACTGGTTGGAAATGTAATACCTGTATGCAAATTTAGTCAAATTAGTTTATATATTATTTCCATCATGGTTCTAAGGCATAGGGAAGTGAAGAAAAGAGTACTCTGGATCAAGATATCCTGGTGTGCCCATGACTATAGTTGATACATGAGTGAGCCCTTCCACAAGGAAAACCTTAGATAGCCCAAAATCTGCTATTTTAGCCACTAATCTTTCATTCAAGAGGATATTTATTGCCTTCACATCGGTGTGGATTATAGGTGGCTTGCAACCATTATGCAAAGACTCCAATCCTACAACACACGCTCATCAAATTATTATGCCAACTAAATGTAAATAGATATAAAAGAGTAAGTTCATCTACATATTATCCTTGTGCGGCATCTACTGCTATTCGAAGTCGAATCCCCCAACTTAAGGCATTTGCATTACCTACTGCATATTTAGCCATAACAAATTTTTAATTGAGAAAGTGAGAATTCCTGGAGGGTCTATGAACACAACCCTAACAGAAAGTAAACTAAATCCCAGCACAGATATGAATATGGAAATAAAGACCTAAGTTAATCAAGCAAACAATCAAGAAGATAGACACACGATTTTTTACGTGGAAAACCCTGGGTAGGGAAAAAACCACGGGACCTAGCACCGGTCCAGAAAGATCAAGCACTATGAAATCAAAGGTTACAAGAGAAACTCACTCCCCTTTACAGTTGATCACAACCTAAGGACCAAAGTGATTCTTGCCGACGAACACGCCGTTCACCTTCTCCAGCACTTCAATCTCCACGCCTTAAGCAAGACGAATTGGATGGAACATGGATGGAAAATCTCCAGAGAACAAGCTTCAGCACATGACTTTGACACACAATCTCTCTGGAGGAAGATAATCTCTCTTAAGGTAATCTAGGGTTTTGATCTGAGAGAGGTCATTGTTTATGAAGGGTTTAAACCCTTAAATAGGCTTCTGCACTCGTATGGGAAAGATCTGTTGTAATGGGATTGAAAGATCAGACTTTTAGAAAGATGTGGCTAAAAAACAACCGTGACTCGCCGCTGGCCGATCGATCGGATTGCAGGTCCGATCGATCGGACTGTCTTTTAACTAGGACAAATTCCTGGCCGATCGATCGGGCTGCAGGTCCGATCGATCGGACTGACTTTTAACTGAGAACATTTTATGGGCGATCGATCGATCTGGGGAGGCGATCGATCGGTCTGACTTTTTGTTGAAAACACCCTGTTTCCTGATGCTTTGGAATTCTTCTTCAAACCAAGATGGTCCATCTAAGAAATACAAATTACATTAAATCCCCATGTTTTGTCCACCCAATGAATTAGCCAACACTCAAAAATAATAACAATCTCCCCCTTTGGCAATTCATGGATAAAACATTTAAATACATTTGATTCTACCCAAAGACTATTCAAAAGAAAATGACCAATCTTTCATAGCTCCATAACTGATACCTGCATTACCTATCACAGACAATCTTTGACAAAAGATCATGATCATATGAAAGATCAAGAACACATATAAAATGAAAAGCAAGCAAGATAAACTAAGATATGAACTATGAAGTAAGTAACTGAGTTAAATCTCCCCCTGAGTATCTCCCCCTTTTTGGGCATAAATTGACAAGGGAAAAACAATTAAGAGTAGAAGGGACCAAAACAGCAAAAACACATGGCACTACAAGAAATCTAGGCTGTTGTGACGAAATTTGATGACGAAAATTTTTTTTTGTCTTAAAAGAACACCCAAAGAGGACGAAATATAAATTTTGTCGTTTGTTTTCATTTTTTTCAAAAGTATAGGAGACGAAAAAATATTTTCGTTTGCAAAAATAAGGCGCCAACTTCATTTCCGTTGGCGCCAATTATTTTAGCTCATTGGAGACGAACATTGTTGTCACAAAATATAATTTTTTTTGCGACGAACGTAATTCGTCACCAATAAGGATAAGTTATGGAAGACGAACATATTTCGTCACCAAAATAAGACGCCAATTTCATTTTGCTTTGGCGCGAATTATTTTAGCTCATTGGAGACGAACATTTTTGTCACAAAATATAATTTGTTTTTGCGACGAACGTAATTCGTCACTAATAAAGATAAGTTATGGAAGCCGAAAATATTTCGGACAACAAAATAAGACGCCAATTTCATTCGCACTTGAGCCTATTCCTCTCTCACAAGTATTGCTTTGGAAAAGCCTTTAAAATGACTAAAATGGGCCCCCCCACACTACAACAAACTGCACATTTCCCGACAATATTTGCTGACGCAGTGAAAATTAGCGTTGGTAAAAGTCTTATTTCCAACGCATATTTGGACTGCGTTGGCAAAAGTTACAAAAATTGCTACTTTTGCCGACGCAAGTAAGACTATGTTTTTGTAATGGCGACGCAATAATGCGTTGACAATTATCTTACCTATTGGCGACGCACATGTGTGCATTGGGAAAGCTCTGAGTTTCTGCCAATACAGTTGTTGCATCTGCAAAGCCTCATCTATGACAAACTTACATTTCCTAACAGAGAGGGAAAGTTTTGCCAACGCGTGTTTTTTCTAATAGCGACGCAATAATGCGTTGGCAATTATCTTGCCTACTGGCGACGCACAAGTGTGCGCTAGGAAAGTTCTGAGTTTTTAGTCGCACCATTGCCAATGCATGAGTTGCGTCCAGAAAGTCCCATCTATGACAAACTTACCTTTCTCGACACTATTTTCCGATGTAATGAAAATTTGGGTTGGCAAAAGTTACAGGGAATTGCTACTTTTACCAACGCAAGTAAGACCGCATTGGCAAAAACTGTGGAAAACCTTCATTGACATTATTTTCCGATGCAGTGAAAATATGTGTAGGCAAAAATCACAGAGAATTGTTACTTGTACCGACGCAAGTAAGACCGCGTTGGCAAAAACTGTGAAAAACACATTGGCACCAACATAATTTCCCCCAAATGATAGGAAAAGTTTTGCTAATGTGTGTTTTCTTAATAGCAATGCAATAATGCTTTGGCAATTATTTTGCCTATTGGTGATGCAAGGGTGCAATTATTTTACCTATTGGTGACGCAAGGTTGTCCGTCGAGAAATGCTTTTGAGGTTAAAAGGAGTTTGTAGCGTCCATCGAGAGGGGGGCTCCGTTAAAAATCATTTTAAGCGACAGCCATAAATGGCCCCCAAGTTATCTTACAAATCACACCTGTATGCCCTAATCTCTCGCTCTCTCCCATCCCCATCACACCCATTCTCTTCGCCTCCCATAGGCGCACCACCCATCTTCACGCCACCCACCATCCTCACGCAGCAGCACCACTCTCACCCATACCCTTGCGCGGCCATCTCCTTCAAGCTCTCACACCATCCCTGCAACCCTCCATCCCTCGACCTCCTTCATCTCACTGGCCCTCTCCATCTCTCTCATGCCACCTCGCTACGCATCCTTCATCATCCTCTCACGCCGTCCTTTCCATCCCTCTCAGTAGATCCACCTTTTCTCTCACCCTCTCTCCCATTTTATACTCTTTTTAAACACCTACTTCTTCTCTTCTATACCTTATTCTTTCAGTTTCAGCTCTCAAATCTGTGAAAATAGATTTCCTGGAATCCCAACCAAAGCAGAGAAACCACTCTCTGTTTCTTTATTTCTTTCTTGCTTTGTTTCAGCAATTCCTGTCTTTCCCTGAAATTTCTCTGAGATTCGCCTAACGCTTACTATCTTTCTCCAAATCGTTGATTTCTGCATAATCTATTTTTCAGAGGGTCTTTTGAGTCACTTTCCTCAAAATTCTCTCTTCTTTTCATGACTTTCTCTGGTTTCCATCCCTCTTTCTCTTCTTTCTAGACGTCCACACCCCACTCCCACCACCATCTACCATGTGCCTTTTCCTTTCCTTTCCATTTCTATTGCGCCGTTCTAACGTACGCACGGCACCACTCTATCAAGTATCAATCCTCCAAGATCCCATTTATCATCCAAATCTGGCAGGCTCACTTCACTTCCCCCTTTGCCATTGGTCGTTAACCTGCGCCTCCCTCTTATCCTCCACACCTACACTCTCTCTCTCTCTCTCTCTCCATACACCAGAGGAAAGTAAATGACCCTATAAATCTAGGGTTTTGTATAAATTTTCTTCTTGGTATTGAAATGGATGTCGTGGCGACAAGTGAGGAGACTAACGTCAATGAATCCCAGGTATTATCTGATCTCATTTGTGGGTTTTTTGAATTTTTTCATTTAGGGTTCTATCTAGATGCAATGTATCATGATATCTTTTTGGGTTTTTTTATTTCTTTTTTGGGATTGTCATTTAGGTAGTCTTCATCTTCGCTGAATTTCCTTTATCAAATTGCAGAAAAGTTTTCTCGATTGTGGGTGATTTTCGGTTTTAAGTGTTCTTTCGTATGTGTTGTAGATCTCTGTCTAAAATGGTGGAAAGATTTCAACTTGCAGTGATATTATTTGAATCCCAATTGCTTAACTATTGAAATTGTTGTGATTGATGAAACCCAAACAAGAAAGAATCTTAATTTCAGTTTTGCTTGGACAATTTCCTAGCTTGTTATCATTACCAAATGGTAGAAACATTACTACTTTCCCATGAGTTTATTACGTTTGATTGTTTACTCAGCATTGAAAACCATAATAATTCACAAGACCTAGAAAAAAAGAAATCCTAAAATCCTAATTCAGTAGCATCTGGTTGCTGCTTTGATCTGTAGTTGGTGGTTCCACTCAATACATGGGTCCTCATCTACACTTTTAAGCTGGCATTTAATCTCCTCTGTCGTCCGAATGGCACCTTCAACCGCCCCCTGGCCGAAATCCTTGACCGCAAGGTCCTCCCAAAAAGTGGGAAACCCTTTAAATCTTCTTTGTATTATTTTATTCTCATGTTAGATCAATCCTCTGCTTCTGTCCACCAGACAGTTGGGCTCCATGCTCAGTAACCATTGTATCAAGCCCCTGCATAACACATTCCACCCCTCAACTAAGCCAATGAAAATCCATAATGACCTCTATGCTAGTGAACCAAAAAGCGAAATACCTGTGGTATCATGTCTATGAACATTGCAGCATTAGCATGCTCAATTGCTGTCTTGATTTCTTCAATTGTTGCACCTATCTTTCTATATACCATGTTCTCTTTTATGGTGGTTGAAAATAAGACAGGCTCTTTACTAACCAGCCCAATTCGCACTTATCCATCCAAGCCTCAATTTCTTCAAGTTTGGGGCATTGAAGTCATCAGCATCCTTCCAAGAAAAAGAAATATATGAACATAGGATTCCCTTTTGTTCTCCAACTCAATTGTAAAATAATATTAATAATAATTCAAAGAATGTAGCTTTCTCATTCTTCTTCAAGGACAGAGTGTCTATATGCTATCAAAAAATAGCTAATTGCAACCACAAAGTGATGAGGAGTGAGGCCACTGATATGCATGATAGGCCCACTACCATTTTTATGAAGTGGTCCACTAATTATGGGTACTATGTTTGTTAACTGCAGAAGTATAAAGTCGATGGTGGCTTCTTATAATTAATGGAGAAAGAAAGGTGGTGACATATATTTGACTGGAATTTACTCTATATGGAAATTCAAATTCAAGCCACATCCCATCTCTTCGAATTCCTTAATTTCTTCATTTAATTGAGAGACTGTTGATAGGTACTAGAAACTGTTGTAATAAAATAGTTAAAATGTGTATATTAGGTAGAAAAGTTAGATCAAAAGGTGGCCGAGGAAGATATTAAGATGGCGCATTTTCCAATTTGCAACTACCTTGAGTTGTTGTTAGAGTGTCTTGCTTTTGCCCTTCTGGTAGATGTTTATATTGTGAATCCTAAATGCTTAGATTTTTTTTATCAATGTAGTTTTTGATTGGTCTGCAAGTTGAATGCTTCCATCGTAGATAATTCTTGTGACTGTTTTACTTTTTGAAGAAATGAGTTACTAAAAGGGGCTTTTGGCAATCCATGTTGTAATATTAATTCCTCTTGCCCCTTAGTGTGCTTTTTAAGTGGTTAGCTTGTACTACAAAAACCTCTCTGTGTTCAACTTTTATTAGTTATCTTGCTTCCATTCAACTTCAAATACGAACTAGTCAACTAGCCCTCTGCAATGTGTTAAAGAACAAAAAGATCCTTGCTAACATAAGAAACAACAAATTAATCAATAAGAATCTCCTAAAAACTGGATTTTCCTAGCTATGAGATCATAGACTTCATGGAATGCACATAATATATTGTATATGTTTGATTGATCTATGTGTTGAATTGGGAGAGGTTTGTCAAAAGAGTAGTATTTGATTTTCATAACTGGTGTATTATTGTGTTGGTGATTGTGTTTTTTTTTAATCTGCAATGGTGAATTGGTGTTGTGCACTTGGTGTTTTTAATTGTCCAGACTATGTTGGTGATGGTTTTATGCAAGTTGTGTCCATCTTTTTAATGTGCAGGTGAATTTAAAAGTTCAAATCAATGGACATAGACTGCATTTTGAAGGAGGTTGTCATCACAAAAGCTGAAAGGAACCCTTCCTATACTCACAGATATTTCTAAGTGTGTGGATTTGTTTATTCTTATATAAAGACAAATAACCTTTCATCACTTATATATTGCTCATTGATTTGATTCATGTATTTTTATTTCACGTTGAGTGGAGTTATCAAATTTTAGGATATTAATATTCTAGTGCAAGGTAGTCAATTTCTAAAAGAGTCTGCCAACCCATCAGCCTTTCCATATAATATAGTAAATTGTGTTGGACAAACCGTTGTTTGGCTGTTCTTTCATGAGGTTGTTTGAATTAATGTGAGAAATTGGGAGTTAGTTTTTTTTTTTTTTTTTTTTTTTTTTTGTATATATCACTTGTTCAGTGCATGCAAAATAATTAACTTTCATGACAGATTAGAAGGACGATCCAGACCTTAATGTCTTCCCCAACTTGAAGTATGTTGCTACTGAGTTATGGCAAGTAAGTTACAATGGATTTTTTGTTTTTGTTTGACATATATTTTAAAAAAATTAATGTAATATATTAACTGTTCAAAACTCATTGCTGTGTCTGTCATTTAGCCTTAGAAAGAAGTGTCTAATTTGTGACTTTTGATTGGTTTTGCAGGCTGAGAAGGCTGCTTTTGATGAAGTGGAGAAAAAGAAAGAAGTTTCTAATTTATTCTATAGTTTCACTGCTTTTTATGCAATCTGTTTGAATTTTTTTTTTTTTTACAAGGATGATTTATTCTATAGTTTCACTAAGGGGTGCATATGACATTCTTAATTATATATTAATCTTCCTCTTTTTTTTATGCAGATTGAATGAAAATTGAAAAACAACTTTTGTTGAAAAAGTCCATGCAGCTAGCTAGGATGCAGCCAACTTGAAGGCCAAGTATGCAGAGTAGAATGTTTGGCATTTGAATGTTAGTACAGAGTAGAATCCCTTTGTGGTGAATGACCACTTATCTTACCCAGTGATTCTCCCCTATGTATTAGAAGATAAATCTGATTGGTTGATAGACCATTGTGTACTAGATATATGCTTTCTTCTTGTGTATGTTGGCTGCCCACCACTTTAGAAATCCTATTGTGACTCTTCTCTTATCATGCAACAGTACTATGAGTTGTAAATTGCATATGAGGTGGATGTGTGATGTATGGATATTCAAATATTATAAATTTAATATTTGAGTTCATGATAGTCTATTGATTTCAATTTTAGATTTTGTGAACCATTTGGTGATTGTTTTCTATGAATGTGTATAGGTGTGAATGCTACAGTTTATTAACAAAATTATTTCGTCTCTATTTCTTATATTTATAACAAAATATATTTTACTCTAATTTCTTCCTTTATTGACAAAATATTTTGTCGTTAATTACTTATAAGTATGTTACCACAGAGTCGATTGAATACAAAAAAAATCGTGATCTACTGGTACTTTCTTTGACAAATTTTTATCGTCTTCCTTTATATTAAACGCGACAAAATTATTTCGTCTCTATTTCTTATATTTATGACAAAATATTTTTTACTCTAATTTCTTCCTTTAATGACAAAATATTTTGTCATTAATTAGTTACAAGTACGTTCCCACAGAGTCAATTGGAGACAAAAAAAAAATCGTCATCCACTAGTAGCTTCTTTGACAAATTTTTTTCGTCTTCCTTTATATTAAACGCGACAAAATTATTTCGTCTCTATTTCTTATATTTATGACGAAATATTTTTGTCTCTAATTGCTTCCTTTAATAATGACAAAATATTTTTTCATTAATTAGTTACAAGTATGTTCTTGTAGAGTCGATTGGAGACAAAAAAAATCGTCATCCACTGGTAGTTTTTTTTACAAATTTTTTTCGTCTTCCTTTATATTAAATGCGACAAAATTATTTCGTCTCTATTTCTTATATTTATGACGAAATATTTTTGTCTCTAATTGCTTCCTTTAATGACAAAATATTTTGTCACTAACTACTTACAAGTATGTTCCCAACAGAGTGAATTGGAGACAAAAAAAATCGTCACAAATTTATCTTTTTCAATGATGAATTTTTTTTTCGTCATCAAGACCTTTTAGCGACAAGGCTTTGGCGGCAAAACGGGTGACGAAAAATTTTCGTCTTAATTAGTTTCGGTGACGAAATATGTACATTTTGGGAGAAATTTGTGTCGTCCTTAAACCCCAAATTTCTTGTAGTGTGGGGTGCATTATACAAAGAAACATATCCACCATTCT
This sequence comes from Camphora micrantha, assembly GCA_003546025.1. Lineage (NCBI taxonomy): Eukaryota > Viridiplantae > Streptophyta > Magnoliopsida > Laurales > Lauraceae > Camphora > Camphora micrantha. The sequence continues at coordinate 77,396,551 of QPKB01000002.1, forward strand.
TCTTAGAAAATGTGACATCCAAAATGGAAGTACAATGTGAATAGCTGAGCATATTGACACCAAGACTAGGAAAACAGTTGCAACACATATAATATTTGCAATCATCCACAACCAAAACAACAATCTCCAAACACCCAATATTTCTACCAAAACCAAAGATAAGCAAATGTAATGAAATAGAAAGTAGAAAAGAGAGAAGAGGAAGAAGAGATACCTCAGAAAGAGCAACCAATCCCGGTGGAAAACCCTTGAGTGTGAGGGAGAATTTTGGTTCTAGGGCTGAAAAAAAAAAGAAAAGGAAGACAAGCGGAATGATGTATATAATGACTGACGGTGTTCGATCGATCGGTCTAGTCAGGCCGATCGATAGGACCTGGGCAAAAAAGAAACGAGCCAGAGAAATCAGTGAATTCCTAATGATCATACACTAAACCTTTTACCAAGTGTAAGAGTGGAAGTGAGAGTGAACAATTTTGAAACAAAAATTAATCTGTTCTAGGATAAATGACATAATCACACATAACAGACTCAACTCCCACGTTTTTTTTTTTTTTGTTTTTTCTTTTTTTGTTTTCTTGTGTTTTTTTATTTTTATTTTTATTTTTATTTTTAAATTGCCCAAATAAGATCCATCATTGGTGACTTTCACACTAATGAGTATGGCAGTCTTCTCTAATGAAACTTTTCAATCATATAGTAGCTATCACACATACTCGTAGGTAGTCCTGACCTTCGATAGCCCTTTTTTTTTTTTATTTTTTTTTTTTTTTTTTTTTTTTTTTGAGTCAAGAGAGAAGAGTACTGAATATATGCAACCACACCATAACCAGCAAACTGTGAGGTTGTGATAGTGAAAAAAAAAAATCTCAAACTTGGCAAAAAAATTCAATGAATCACAAGATAGAGAAGACACTAACGACCAATGAAAGAGAGTGAAAGGAACTAAGGGTGTGACCAAATACAAAGAGACTTACGAAGAGAATCAAACCGAGTTGGGTCCAAGGGTTTTGTAAGGATATCAGTTATTTGATTTTCCGTAGGGATATGCTATAAGCTAATGATATTCTCTTCAACCAAATCTCTGATAAAATGATGCCTTATGTCTATGTGTTTGGTTCTGGAATGTTGTACCGGGTTTTTAGAGATGTCAATGGCACTCTTGTTATCACAATAAACAACCATTGTGGTCTGTCCAATGCCATAATCAGATAGCATTTGTTTCATCCATAACAATTGTGTGCAACAGCTTCCAGCCGCAATATATTCTGACTCAGCTGTGGATAGTGAAGTGGAGGTTTGTTTCTTGTTGTGCCACGCAACTAAATTATTTCCAATAAGAAAACAGCCACCTGAAGTATTTCCCCGAACAGCCACCAAATTATTTTCATTGACAACCACATAGCAATTATCGGAATTCTTTTTACCAGAAAGAACATGTTTTCCATGACTGTCTACAATGGAGCAAGTATTGAAAGAAAAATGAACCTCATTACCAGACTCACAGAATTGACTTATACTTAGCAAGTTTGCTTTAAGACCATCAACCAAAAAAACATTATTGATAGTTGACATACCTGGTATGTTGACAGATCCTTTACCAATAACTTTAGATTTGCTTCCATCTCCAAATTGAACATTACCACCATGATGACTTTCAAGTGATGTGAAAAGGGACTTATCCCCTGTCATGTGTCTAGAGCACCCGCTGTCTAAATACCAAACATGTGAACTTTGTGCTTTAAGAGCAGTGAGAACCACATTGCAGCGAAGATCAGATTTACGTACCCAAATGAATTTTTGTTTGACCTTATTAGGGGTCAAATTGATCTTCTTTCTTTCATTTCGAAGTTTCTTCCGCAATTTATTGCAATGAGGCCTTATATGTCCAATGATTCCACAAAAGTGACAGGTAGGGACATATTGCCGATGAGACATGTAATTTTTGAGATTGGAGTTCACATGTTTAGGTTTAGAAATAGCAGGTTCTATAGCAAACAATGTATTTCCCCGAACAAACTTACCTGTGTTATTGGAGGAGGATGCACCATAGTCAAATCCAAGGCCATGCTTGTTGCTAGATACAATTTGTGCACCTAATATTTCATCAAGTTTCTTTGATCCTGTGTTCATCCGATGAATATCAGCTTTGGTAGAGACCAATTCAACAATGGTTATCTTGAGTTTGTCAAAGATGCTATCTTTTTCAGTTTTGCAGGAATCCAGTTCTTTCTTTAGGAGTAAAATTTCTTTGTCAGCTTGAATAGAGTGCTCATGAAGTAAGTCACGTTCATTCCCTACAGAAATCAATTTGTCAGATAGAATGGTACCCTGTGATTTAAGTTGAGATACTTTACCTTGGGATTCATTGAATTCAGTTTTAAGAACAAGATTTTCTTTTTCAGCAGCCTTCCATTTTCCTTTCAGAATATCATTCAATTGTGTCATCCTCCTTGAATGTTTGAGGAGACTATGATATGCTTCTACAAAATCCTGTTCATTATCTGACAAACAATTAAGATCTTCTGAAGTAACTTCATCTGATTTTTCCACACCTTCCTGCACAAAGGAATCGTTTGATCTTGCCATGAAAGCCATAAACTTTCCATGTTCTGGTGATGATGATTCAGGTTCACTTTCATTGCAATCTTGTTCTGAATCATCATCCCACGTTACATTCAACACCTTTCCTTGAGTTCTGAAAGTCCTATTTACACATTGAGAAGCATAGTGACCAAAACCTTTGCATTCAAAATAGTGAGTACTCTTGGGAGGGATTTTGGACACATTTTTCTCAGGATTTTGACTAGCATTGGATTTAAATGAAGAAGAAGGCTTATACTGTCCTTTTTGAGTAATATTTTTAAAATCCTTTCTATCATTTTTCAAAAACTTTTTAAACTTTTTAACAAATAGAGCATCAAGGTCTGGGTCTTCGGTCTCTTGTTTAGAGTCATTCTCATGCTCCATAAGAGACTTTAAAGCCATTCCTTTAGCTTTCTTTGTTTTTCTGAGATTGGCTTCAAAAGTTTGCATGTTGCCAACTAACTGATGAACTTTAATTGAATCCAAATCGCTGGACTCCTCAATAGCAACAACTTTTGGGTCAAATCTTTCAGGAAGTGATCTAAGAATCTTTTTAACAATTTTATGTTCAGGAATGACTTCTCCTAAGTAGAAAGTAGAATTCACAATAGCAGACAACTTATCATTGAAATCATCAAAAACTTCAGTTTCATCCATTTTCAGATTCTCAAACGCAGTAGTTAAATTCTGAAGTTTGGATTGCTTAACTTTGAGAGTACCTTCATGAACAGTTTCTAATATATCCCATGCTTCCTTAGCAGTTTTGCAAATAGATACCCGACGAAATTCAGCAGGAGAAACACCATTAAATATTGAATTTAAAACTCTACCATTAAAATTGAAGGTTTGTTTATCCTCCTTGGACCATTGAGGCATGGGTTATTCAATGACTTTATTGCCATCAGTGGTAACAGTAGGCATGGAGTAACCATAAACAACAGAATTCCAGACATCCACATCTATGGGTTGAAGGAAGGCAGTCATTCGAACTTTCCAATAATGATAGTTCGATCCATCCAAGAGTGGGGGTTTGGAAATAGAAGATCCATCTCTAAAATTATCCATATCAGAAATCTGCGTAGATCTTCACACAATAACTTAGTGTGAATCAGCTCTGATACCAATTAAGAATTCCTGGAGGGTCTATGAACACAACCATAACAGAAAGTAAACTAAATCCCAGCACAGATATGAATATGGAAATAAAGACCTAAGTTAATCAAGCAAACAATCAAGAAGATAGACACACGATTTTTTACGTGGAAAACCCTGGGTAGGGAAAAAACCACGGGACCTAGCACCGGTCCAAAAAGATCAAACACTATGAAATCAAAGGTTACAAGAGAAACTCACTCCCCTTTACAGTTGATCACAACCTAAGGACCAAAGTGATTCTTGCCGACGAACACGCCGTTCACCTTCTCCAGCACTTTAATCTCCACGCCTTAAGCAAGACGAATTGGATGGAACATGGATGGAAAATCTCCAGAGGACAAAGCTTCAGCACATAACTTTGACACACAATCTCTCTGGAGGAAGATAATCTCTCTTAAGGTAATCTAGGGTTTTGATCTGAGAGAGGTCATTGTTTATGAAGGGTTTAAACCCTTAAATAGGCTTCTGCATTCGTATGGGAAAAATCTGTTGTAATGGGATTGAAATATCAGACTTTTAGAAAGATGTGGCTAAAAAACAGTCGTGACTCGCCGCTGGCTGATCGATCGGACTGTATTTTAACTGGGACAAATTCCTGGCCGATCGATCGGGCTGCAGGTCCGATCGATCGGACTGACTTTTAACTGAGAACATTTTATGGGCGATCGATCGGTCTGGGGAGGCGATCGATCGGTCTGACTTTTTGTTGAAAACGCCCTGTTTCCTGATGCTTTGGAATTCTTCTTCAAACCAAGATGGTCCATCTAAGAAATACAAATTACATTAAATCCCCATGTTTTGTCCACCCAATGAATTAGCCAACACTCAAAAATACTAACAGAAAGTTTCACTTTTGTGAAATTTATGTCTCGTGTCATTTTTGTCCCATGAGGCTCATACCTGTGTGGTACTCGTGTAGGTTTCCTTTGGCCATATATTCATAGATAATTGCTTTGTTCCCATCTTCATCACAATACCTAATGAAAGAGGCCAAGTTCCTGTGGTGAACTCTCATCAAGAGCTCAACCTGCAATCCAAATCCAAACCTTTAATATAACAATAAACTTCCCCCCTGTTATCAAGTCTAGTCCTCTAATTTTGTTCAAGGAAAGAACTTTAGTGCACACAAGACACTTGCCTCAGTCCGAAATTCCTTAGACCCTTGAGATGATGATTGAGAGAGCATCTTAACAGCAACTTGGGTGCCATCTTTCACGTATCCATGATAAACGACTCCAAATCCTCCTTCGCCGATTATCCTTTCGAAGTTGTCAGTGATCGAGTTGATCTCTGCATAGGTACTGAACCGTCGATTCTCCAATCTAAGGGAACCGTCTTTCTTTTTTCTGCTACTGATGAATCAACTTCTTCATTTTCCTTACAACAGAATCTATGGCTGATCAAACACAAGAGGTTAGTAACACAGTTCCAAAGGGGCAGTAAGCCCATAACCATCCATTTACTGCACCATCGCCTGGATGAATCAGGGGTCTTATTGGTTGGGAGTTCATTACCACCTGATCAATCACCAATTTGTTGATTCAATCTATAAAATTCTATAGATTGAATTTTTTAGTTCAACCTGTCATTGTAACCTCCCAACTGTATAATGGTGTTTTGATTGCTCTGGTAATAGATCAACATGTTCTCACTAATTAGTAAAAAATCGGATAAAAAAAAAGTGAAAATGGAAACTTTACGTCTCTGTCTTCTCCTTTGTGCAAATTTTTGAAAGTACAAAAACTGCAAAGATTAGCAGAACGAGTGCTGGAATAACTGATGCCAGCAAGGGGACAAGAACCTTTCGGTGTTTTTTGCATGAACCAACTTGACATGGTTCTGTGTCATTGTTCACATTGACATTAGAGGAGCCAATGAGATTTGGATTGTTACTGACACTGGCAACACAAGCCGAGTTGAACATGCCATTATTGCAAGCAAAATCAGAATTGTATGTGGGAAAGGACATGATAAAGTATGCAGTGAATAATGATATAAAGGAAATTCTAAGATGTGCTACTCTGTTTCTCTCTTCATGTCATGATGTAAACTATGCATCCTTTCCATTGACATTATTTTACTCTCCTAAAAAATCCTCCAGCAGAAAGGTGTTTCCAGAATTTGGGGACTTTGAGCTACATAATGCATCAGTGGTTGGGACCCTTTAGGTTATTGGTTCAGATCTGTTGCATGGGTTGCAAGTGTCATAGTATAAAGTCAATGGAAATTTGATAGGAAGCAAAGACATTGGGAGGAAAAAAAAAGAAACTATGGAAGTGGGAGAAAAAAAAACAATGGAAGCCATTGATAATGAGACTTCACTGGCCAAACAAATTACATTTCATAGGGAACCAAGTTTTATGCTGAAGATAGTCAAACAGAATAGCTTGAGGACATCTTTATTCAAATCATTTTTCTCTTTCTTCTTGTTCTGTTGTCTGAAAATAAGTCTCTAGTTAAACCGCATTCAATTCATTAAGTAAGCAGCCTAAGAACAATTCTCATCTAGTCCTGCACCTTTGGAAACTTATATGTAATAGTGCTGCTGATTTTCTTATATGGAATAAGGTGCATTTCATAGATTTTCACCATAAACTAACCTCAATGAAGGCGAACCATTCCTTGATCAGTCTAAAAGAACAGCAGGAATTGTTCCTGACAATTTGTTGTTTGACAAATTCCTGCAAAAAGTACAATTATTTTGCTACAAATTCTCTTCTGGAAAAATCCAACTAGTTAAATTAGCAAAGATTACAGCTTACAAGATCCTTTGGAATGGTAGTTCTGTGAGAAAATCAGGCACATGGCCTGTCAAGCTATTGTTGGATACATCCCTGAAAACAGAAATGCTCATATTATTATTTTCCTTGCGCACTGAATAAATAACTTCATTCTCATTGAATTTAAAATTCAATATTTCTTTTGGAGCAAAATTTGTGTAAGCAAAAGGTTGAAGGCCACTTTGTATCGCTTTGGACAACAAAATCCTCTTAATTAGACCACAGATCACATCACAGGCTGACAATAATGTTGCTGCTACCAAAACTGTGCGCTTCACTTAAAAAGACTGGATTGATGCAAGGTAGGCCAGAGAAGGAGCTATTTCACCCGTTAATCCACTAGAAGAAAGATCTCTACAAAATGGAAATTATGGTTCCATTAATGTGTAGTCTTAGCTAGGAGTGGAGGAAAGGATATAAAAGATCATGTCTACACAATAGTCTATGGTGTTACTCACAGAGAGATGATTGTGGGGGGCTTTGAGTCAGGGTAATTGATTGGGCAATTCCTATTGTTGTGGAACGGGACATAAGGGATGTGATTGACCCAAATTTAGAAGGTACTTATGACATCAAATCCATTCAAAAAGTAGCAGAAATAGCATGTGCATGCACCTCACCAAAATCCATAGATAGACCTCACATGAGAGATGTTGTAGTCGAGTTGAAGGTGTATATTGGAAATGAGAGAGCCCTTGTAAGTAAAAGTGCCCCTGAAAGTGGTGGGTGCATGGACGATGGACCAGTACAAACAACCTCTGAGATTTTATCGTATCTTTCGGCAAGGTAGATTCATCATCGCATCCAATTACAGATAAGGGAGGTGCTCTTGTGAGAGATACTTTCACCTTACTATGAGAGATAAATGTAGAAGCCCTTACATCTATATCCAATGTCAACAATTTAAAATCGAAACCTCTCAAAATCAACCTCACTACCACACTGGGGTTATAGGGGAGTTTACCCGGCTTCCCTCTGGACCCAGAGGGATTAGTCCAATCCAAATGGTTGGGAACCCTCCGATAGCCAAAAAAAAAAAAAAAAGTCTCAAAATCATGTCATGTTTTTTTCCTATCTAAGTCAGTAAAATCATAAGAATGATTAATTATTGAAAAAAAAAGATTTCAAACCAAAGGAAGTAAAATAATGAGCTTTTTGTATATACTCCCTATGGTTGGTACTTGGTAGGATTTGTAAATAGGCCCCTGAAGTTTTAGTATTTGTAAATAGGCCTTTGTTTTTTTTTTTTTTAATATATTTAATGTCCCTAAAATTAATATTTCTAACAAAAATGGGCAGCACCATGAGATTTGGGTTAGGTTTTTATATAAATAACAGTTTTGCCCTTACATCAATTATTTTATCTCAATTTTCAATAGTCACTCTCTCATGCACATGACCATTGGTGGAACCAAGTACAAGGGCTTGGGGACCCCGCCCCCGCCCGCGCAAATTTTGAAAATTAACATGTTTATTTACATTTGCCCCATTGTCCCGATATTTATTTTACATTGATCCAAACACCACCCCCTCTCAATTTCTAAAAATTAATAGTTTTTTACATTTTCCCATTCCCCAATATTTCTTTTACACACCCTACACATGAAGCTTGAAACTTTCATCAATCCAATCCAACGGTAGGTCGTGTATGGATTGGATAAATCATAATTGATTATAAGTACGGGTATTGGTTGTTGTCATGACCAAATTGGATTTAATGACATGAGTCTTATATTGATAAAAAAAAATAGGATTTATGTAGGATTATTCTCTCCCACAAAGTGCAATTGTTAATGTTACATGCTTTATAAAAAAATTGAGTCAATGCTTTTGAAATTATGTATATAAGGATAAAATAGATGGACAAAAGTGTCATTTCACTCTAAAAACCTATGATGGTTGGAAGACTAATATTGATTTTGGGGACACATAAGGTATTAAAATGAAAATGCAAGGGCCTAGTTGTAAATACTAAAACCTCAGGGGGCTATTTACAAATCCTACAAACCTTTGGGGGTATATACAAAAAGCTCTTAAATAATATTTTTTTACATATCATAAATCAATTGGTAGACCAAACTTTGATTAAATTAAGTCAATTGTCTCCCAGAACCATGATAGGAGTCCTCAATTTTGGGTGACTTGGATTTTCTAGATGGGTCCTTTCAATAAGTTTGTATGTTTGAACGTGAATAACCAAATGATGAATGTCATTATATTTCATTATTCACTGATATAATAAAATAATAGTACAATATTACACGTGCCTTTTGATACATAGGATTTTATGTGACACAATTTTTCTCACCTATATATGAGTCTTATATACTGTATAATTATTTTATAATATCATTTTTTGGTAATCCAACCTAGGGGGCTAGGATCCAAGAGAACCCGCATAAGTGGGAAGAGAAGCCTACAAATGTGAGAAGAGTGGAATACTATGAAAGCGGTAGGTGTATGAATAACAAGAAAATATTAATTAATGGCTATTACTCAACAATTCGGCAATATGGTTATAATTAGAGGGTCGGGCCCAAGGTTATTCAAGCCCCACACTCAATATATATAGGTCAAGCTTATGGTGGGCCAAAGCTTTTGGAGGGCATAGGCCATAACCCAGCCCTTGCATGTCAGGGCAAGACCAGGGTTGCGCCCAAAGCCCAAGGAAAATAAACTCAATTTTTAGTTTGTTTTTTTTTTTCCTACAACAACGCCGGGTACTAAGTGTAAACCCAACATTAACCTTCTTTATCCAAGTTTTGGACCATCAGTGCACTGCAACAAGAGATATGAAATCTTACTTTACTATAATCTGATTTAGTAAAGGGATGTCTAGGCAGTGATTTACAATTCAAGAGAAGAGTATTTCATGGTATTGGCGAGTCTTATGTTTTAACTAGTTTTTTAGAATCGTAATAGAATGCATTGCATTGAATTCTCTCATATTAAGTACTACATAAATAAATAGATCTTATAATATAAAAGACGTAAAGAATTATTTCATAATTTCCTGTACAACATGCCATTGGGACTTTTCTAGCATTTTGTTTTTAAAGTTGTACCCCATTCAAGGGTGGGTTTTAAATCTGAAAAAGAGGCTAAAAACTAAACCCATTGAAAACCTTCTTTGTGTTAATAGAAATCTCATCAAATTTTGCATATTGCCCCTTCAAGAATTTTATTTTTTCAAAGTACCCCCCATCTATTGCACATTTTCTAGTTTCACCCTTGCTTGCACGACCCTACGATATTATACGAATAGCTATATAGGAATTTGTTAAAATTTAACCGTTGATGGGCAAATGCTATGTCTTACGGTAATTGTACGGGCAAAATATTTCTTTCTTTAATTTTTTTTCCCCTGCCAAATGAGTGAGTGGTACATAACTGACATATGATACAACTTACTTGCCCAAGGAAATTTAGCTGTTGTTGACCACTAATTTGAACTACGATAAAAGTAGCGGTGCTCATGGTTTGGGCCAGCCGGAGCCAGACCCGGGCACAGCCCTATTTAGTCTGGGCTTGGAATTAATATTTGGGCCCGATTATTATATGGGCCCTGCTTTGATTCAACTGCAAAGAGTCAAGGCCAGCCCGGTAATAGGGATAAAAGGAAGGTCTGGCCGTCTGGGTACCGTGGCCACAAAACCATGGGTATAAACACGGTCGGAGAATGGCATGTGACTTGTACCTGCTTTTCAAGGAAAAAGCTACTTTTGTTATTCTGCCCTTCTTTCCATGAAAGCACCAGCCGAATGCCTCGGTCATTCACAACTTGTAGGGAGACCTCCACCAACCTTCTGTTATGGTCCGTTTGGAAAAATGAAGGGGAGGGGAGGGAAAATTTGAGGGAGAAGGAAAATGAAGGGGAGGGAGGGGAGGGGAGGGGAGGGAAAATTAATTTTACCTCTTCTTGTTTGGGAAATAAAAAAGTAGGGGGAAGAAAAGTGGAAAAGTAGGGTTTTGTTTGTAAGTGAGATAAAGAGAAAATTACCCTTTTGCCCTTACTTTTATAAAAACATTAAAATTCTCTTTTATATATAAAGGGCAATATTGTAATTTTATCACTTTTTCCCCTCCTCTCCCCATTTTCCCCCCATTTTTGGGGGGGGGGGAATTTTTGTACAACCCCTCCCCCCCCCCCCCCCATTTCCCCTCCCCACTTTCCCAAACACCCTCCAAAACCACTTCCCCCCCCCCCCCCCATCCCAAACAAAGGATTAGTCTCTGACCCAGCTGTAAGACGCAGCGACTAACGGCCGTGATGTAGTTGAATGGCCTTAATTGAAGCTTAGATGGTGATGAAACTTTATGGCAGTGAAATTTAGCATGGCACCATACATTCTCCTGGGCAACATGATGATATACAGAGGGTTAGTCTCTGACCCAGCTGTAAGACGCAGCGACTAACGGCCGTGATGTAGTTGAATGGCCTTAATTGAAGCTTAGATGGTGATGAACTTTATGGCAGTGAAATTTAGCATGGCACCATACATTCTCCTGGGCAACATGATGATATATTAGTATATTATGTATGCTTTATCAATTCATCGACATTCTAAAATTACTCATGTTTGTACCAATCATTTCTCAACTTAAAAGAAAATTTTAAGTCTCACGTGTTGCCTTTATACTTGCTGAAATGATGAGATATCACAAGCATGACAAAATATTTGAGATTCAAAAAGGGCAATGAAGATTAAAAAGGGAGAGAGAAAAAGAAGAGAGATGGAGAAGAGGTTAAATGGAGAGAAAGAAGTGAGAGACATAAAGAGGAGATTAGATGGAGAAAAGAGAGAGAGACATCTGTTCAATGAAACGTTTCAAGATGAGGTATTTTTTTTTTAAATTCAAAATTGAGATGTATTAATTGGGTCCCACTTCCTTTTATGTTGAGGTGGCTAATTGTGGATGGATTTAAACTCAAGAAAATTCTAAAATGTGTATCAATTGCACCACCGTTTTATACCTTTCAAGAGAAAGAATGTGCCTTCTATATTCAACGAAAAAAAAAAAATTTCTTTTTGTAAGTTAAAGCCCAACTGTTTCACCTGAGACTCGGAGACACTTGAGATGGACCAGGCTAAGGTAGGCTGTGCTTGGACACCACACATTCGGGTTAGAGATGGGCTTGAGCCTACTATGTAAATCTCAGGTCGTGCCTGGACATTCTTCATCCCAGCCCATCAATATCTCTAGATAAATGAATGTGCATGCAAGATCTTTGTGTTCAAATGAGAAAAAGTTAAAGATGATATGATCGATAATATGATTTAAGTTAGATTCGATCGACGTACATGATGCACCTAGCTCTCACATATCCTAACTCTCTCGTTTGATGACGTAACATAGGTACAATTGGGCCCACTTTTAAAATAAAGCCGCTTTTTAAAGGCAAACCCAATCACGTGTTAAACAAAAAGAACACGCCCGCTTGTCGCTCGCGTTTAGTCCGCGCAAGAGGGGAAAAAAAAAAAAAAAAGGTTAAAGAGTTTGCACCCGCGTCTTCTTTCTTTCTGTTCCCATTATTTCTTATCTTTCCCTCCTTTATTTGCACTTATTTTTTTATAAAAGACAACTAAGATTAATGGCTATTAAATCACGTACAAGGATGACTAAAAGGGTTTTTTTTTAACTCTTTCTCGTAAAGAGATCTTTCCATGTACCTCACCCTAAGTAGATATCTAGGTGGGCACCATTAGCTATATTGCAAAGGGAAACATTGCCCTTAATTACATGTTAATAATGTATTAAATTAATCCGATGAGAATTCTCTACATAATCTCAAGAGAAAACTACGAAAAAAAAAGTGACTCTAAATGGCCACTAACTAAAAGAGGTATCCATAATTTTTATACAACAGAATCGGTATTCCCGCCAAATTGTTTATTTTCTTACCTTTTTTCAACAAGTGACTACGTCGTAGCTAAATATAGAGAGTTAGCGACGACGTTGTCGCTAATTCGTCAAATCTGCATCTTCTCTGACCTTCATCTGCTGCGATTGCTAGTTTTATATACCAAAATGAACCAGAACTCTATGTTACTGTTTTTATACACATATATATGAGTGAGGGTCACGAATATGGAAGAGCAAGGGAGAGGCTCAATAGACAGTTAAGAAAGAGTTCATCGACTGCTTGAAACCGTTGGAAGGAGAGCTCAAAGACAAGTCATTTTATGGTAGCAAGAGCTTGTGGTATGTGGATGTGGTGCTTGTTCTATTCGACTGCTGGTTCTATGCGTATGAGAGTGATGTCAATTTTAGCATAGAGAATGAGCACCCTAAGTTAATTGTTTTGGTGGAGAGATGCATGGAGAAGGAGAGTGTCTCCAAGGTCCTTCTAAACGCTCATAAGATCTATGACTTTGTTGGCGATTTGAAGAAGAAGTGTGGAGTAGAGTTCTGGTAAATTGGGTTTATGGGGGAAAACGATGGGAGGAAGAAGGCATCAATGGGGGAAATATATGCTCAAAAAGGACCCCAGATTCAAAACCCCATTGATGCCTTCTTCCTCCCATCGTTTTCCCCCATAAACCACATTGAGTCTCTCCCTTGCTCTTCCATATCCGTGACCCATTGTGTATAAAAAATAATAACATAGAGCTCTGATTCATTTTGGTACAAAAAACCAACAATCACAGATGGTGAAGGTCGGAGAAGATGCAGATTTGACAAATTAGCGACGACGTTGTCGCTAACTCTCTATATTAAGTGATGACGTCGTCACACATTTAAATCTTTAATAATAAAAAAAAAAAAACGAAAGTGGTCACAGGAAACCACTTTCGTGTAATATTGACTTAGTGGCATCTTTTTTGGTTAGGGGCCATCTAAGATCTTTTTTTGGTAGTTTCCTCTAATTTCAATGTGGTCTTGCCTATTTTTAAAGCCACCTTTAATCAACCCTCTCCAACTCGCCATCTCTGGCACTGTACTTTGAGAGATGCCATATGTCCAAATATAAAACTAATCCAATGATTACTTGTTATTAGATTTAATTTACTAAATAATAACAATATAATGCTACCGATAAAAAAAATAACAATATAATGCTAATAATACTAAGAACAATAATAATATCATTATCTTTAGATACTATTAAACTTTGAAAATCATGTATCAAGAGCTTAAGATAATCTAATGGAGTTAATATTTTGCACGCTCCAAATGAGGCATACCTGTTTGCCAGTCCGAACAATGACAGTTCTCACAAAAATAGAAGTAATGTTAATAAACTCATTTTTGTGTCGAATCCTGTTTGGCTCCAGAATATTTCTTAAGAACCATTAATTGTGGCTGCACTTGACTTCAATCGTTTAATAGTTAATACATATGTGAGATACTTGGTTGAATATAGATTCAGGTGCTCCCGCAGTGTATGCTGTTAGCCGCAGAAAGTACAGAGAAATTGCAAGCCTTGTTATGTATGAAGATGGGTAGCTAGAGAGAGGGCTTCGGGTGCATGTGGGAGAATCTTCCCACCCAGGGGTGGGGCATCTCTTCTTTCCCAAAGGCCTTTCTTTTAATTTGAGAAGACTTCACTCACATTTGGGAAAGCTGTGCATGTGCTCCGAAGGAGAGATACATGGCATTGGTATTGAGTTTTCTGGCAAACTTATTGACGTTTGCAGTGGTGTTACATGCCCAATCAGGTTAGCAGCAATCTTATATACCTCTATATTATTTCTTTACTACTTTTCTCCAAGCAAAAGCTTATCAGGTAGAGCTTCCCTTGTTAGTAAAGTTTACAAATGTCTGAATGGCTATTCATGCTTAGAAAATCAATACAACAATGATATATCTGGCTGATGGAGGTCTTTTCTTTTTTTTTTTCTTTTTTCTGTCTCATAAGCTAAACTCACCCTAGATTCAGCTTGGCATAGCTCAGCTGGAGCACAATTTGCTAAGAGGCTAGACTAGGCTGGACTGAAGCTTGGCAAGTTAAAGGGCTCTTTGTTTGTTAGTATATGTTTAACATAAATTATTTGGAGAGAATTTTATGATGTTACTTATGCATGCGCTAATCCAGATCTGGCACGCATCTAAGTTGTTCAAATCCTCTCCTTAATCATGTAAATTTTTGGCACCCCTCCCACATTGTCAAATGGCTAGGTTATGCCCTTACAAGAATACCATCCTTTGTTTATATGGTTCTCATTTTTCAAGCATATAAATCCTCCTTGATTATCATTCATATATGTGGGGCCCACATGTCAGGCAGTTCCTAACTTAGAAATATACTTCCCGTTTTTTCAAATATCTCTGAGTGTTTTGGCCACTACACAGTTATGTTAGTTGTTTTGGTATTGTGTCATAAATATATTCTTCATGGTTTATTTGTTCCAGGCTTCCTTAGCATTGACTGCGGCATCGATGAAGATCTCAGCTACACTGATGATAAGAATCAGATGTTTTACACTTCAGATGCTACATTCATCGACACTGGATCAAACAAAGACATCTCGAAGGATTACATATCCCAAACACCACGACAGTACCAGAACCTAAGATTCTTTCCAGATGGAACTCGCAATTGTTACACATTAACACCTGTTATCAGGAGCAATAGGTATCTGCTTAGAGCTTCATTCATGTCTAGATCAGCCGCCCCATTTCGGTGCCTATGTGGGTGTCAATCCCTGGGACGTCACCCTGCCGTCCAATTCAACACAATATGTGCATAATGAGATTATAATGGTTGCAAGTTTGGATTATATATCAGTTTGTCTGGTAAATACAGGCCGTGGAATACCTTTCATATCCACACTTGAGTTGAGGCTTCTAAATAATAATTCGACGTACAAGGTGGCAAGTATGTCTCAGTCTCTTCAACTTTACAGCAGGGAACACTTCGGCTCGAATTATGATGGGCAAATTAGGTGAAGATTTATATTTACAGCAAGTTTAGGCAATGTATAGACCCCTTACTGCCCTTAATCCTTTCTTTTTTCATTTTTTTAATGTATTCCGGAGTCATTTCCATTAGAGGAGGGACATATTCCTCGCTGATTGGGATGTAAATGAGTTCTCGATCTTTCGATTACCCAGAGGTTTTGACCCGTTAAAACCCAACTTTGGGTCCTTATTTAGACCCCGATAAATAAATGGCCTGGGTCCCTTTCTTCACCCGTGACCTAAACGGGTTCGGATCCGGTTCCACTTTGGTTCCGACCTGTGGACTCGAGACCCAATCTTTAAATTTTGAGAATCTCTTCTGAAAACTAGTGTTTTTTTTTTTTTTTTTTTTTTTTAATTCTCTACCTAATTAAACACAGACTTGGAACCATAGGACCCGTACCATATATGGTTCTGATTCCATCTTCTCATTAACGATTCCAGTTTGGGAACCAGAAATCAGTTCTGAAATAGTTCCGATTCCACTTTCTCATTAATGGTTTCGGTTCCGGGTCCACTATGGACCGATGCATTTACATCCCAACTCAGTGACATTCGTATTCATTAGACTATGTATTCGATACTTACGCATCCCTGCTTAATTGTGTAAGCATTTTATAAATACAGGTTCCCGGACGACACTTATGATCGCATCTGGTATTCCTGGGGGCAAAATTCCTGGGTCCAAATCAACACTACTGGTCCTATCAATTTCAGGGAGGATATTGGCTACAAACCACCAGCGCCAATCATGAATTCCGGTGTCATGTCACTTGATCTCGACAACTTAAGTTTCTACTTTCCAACATCAAACATTGATCCAACATTGCAATATTATGTGTACGTGCACTTTGCTGAACTGGAAATCCTCCCCAGCACGCAGTCCAGACAATTCAACTTCTATATAGATGGTCACTATTCATTCGGCCCTTTCTCACCTGAATACCTCTCTGTAAACACCATAGTCACATCAACTCTGAGTAATCGAGATCAACATGTGATTGATCTTTGTAAGACAACTTCTTCTCTTCTTTCTCCTATACTAAATGCCATGGAGATTTTTTTCATTCAACAGCTCTTAGCAACACCAACAGACAGCAAAGATGGTAAAGCTATGATCTACTTTATATTCATTCAGCATGATTTTCTTGAGACATTCCATCTGAACTGAATATTCACAGCATAATTGTGTGAGATGGAACTAAATAGGACTTCTCCACTCATGAAAATGGGAAATAAATGTACGTTGAACTTGATCGTACTTGCAATACATTTAATTCAAGTCTGCCGGGCTGAGGCACATCCAGGCCCGAGACTGAGCTCAATCCTGAAAAGGGCAATAAAAGTTAGGCCCAAGAGCGCCCATTTAGTCAACAGGGCCAGGCTGAACCTGGCTTTTAATCAATTTTATGGGATTTCTAGAAAATGTTTGGCCTATTAAAACTGAAGTACATGTACTCCTTAGTAGGTCCGGACCGGGCTTTGTGCTTTCTTTCACTTATCCAAGCCCGGCCCAATTACCAAATAGGCCCAAATTACATAAGCCTGCCTAAAGCGGGATGGGCCAGGATCGGAAGGACCGGGCCATGAACACCCCTACTCAAGAAAAAAACCGTTTCAGTGATTGGACCTGCCTTTTTTTTGTCCTGGCTTATTTGCAGCTACCCATCTCATCACTAGCCTGGGTCTTCCTTGCATGAATAATTCTTTTCTTACCAATTCTCATGTTTATTATTATTATTATTATTATTATTATTATTATTATTATTATTATTATTTGTGAAAAGCTTATTGATCATACCTCAATTGAGAGATGAAGTATTGGTTAGTGATTACTAGACTAATGCACGGATCTTGTTTTTCTACCTTGTCAGTGGACGCTATCATGAGCATCAAAACAGCATATGAAATTAGGAGAAACTGGATGGGTGATCCATGTGTTCCATTGAATTACATTTGGGAAGGCTTGAATTGCAGCTACCCTGACTTAAAACCTCCCACAATCATTTCCCTGTGAGTACCACCAAAGATGACTGCACAGAGAAGTTCTTTTATAAATTTTTCCCAACAAACGAGATAACACACTAATGGCGCCACAATTTATTCATTTTTGCAGAGATCTTTCTTCTAGCAGATTAACGGGTGAAATATCTACTTTGCTTGCCAATCTCACATCGATTCAGTCATTATAAGTGGCTGCCTGCAAATTAACAAAATCTAATAGAAAAGTTTTATAGTAGCATTATCATTGTATACTTAAAATGTAAGTATAGTTTTGAAAAGTATATTTGCTGTCTCAGCTAATGCCTCGAGCGACCAAGTTCCACTTGAGTGGTAGTGTTGAACAGTAATTTTAGTACCTCTACTAACTGTTCAGGTTTTGGTAGCTGCCATAATGCAGTACATAAGGGTCTTCAATCTTTTCATTACATGAATTTTGCTCCAAATGCAACAGCTACACCTTTAAAACAAATTGCCATACAACTCACCAAGTCAGGCCCACATTAAAATGCATAAACTAGAATGAAGTGCTTTATTCTTGCTTTATTCAATGTAAAAGGAAACTAACGTCAAGTTAATGTGTTTCAGGGATGTATCAAACAATAGCTTGACAGGTCCTGTGCCAAATTTGCTCGCAAAACTACCATCCCTAAAGTTCCTGTAAGCTGTAAATCTTTGGCACTACATGTAGACATGTTTTTACAAAAAGAAAATCAGTACCAAAATGACTATGTATAATTTGCAGGAATTTGTCAAACAACAACCTCACAGGAACAATTCCGACAGTCCTTGTAGAAAGATCAAAGAAAGGATCACTTTCATTGAGGTTAGATTACGATGCAAAACCATGAGATTTTCTCAATTCCTTATCGGATAATGAGTAGCGATATTAGATATATGTTTGTAAAAGCGCTGGATTGATTAAGATTGTTCTAAGGCTGCCTAATCATTGAAATGAGTGTGGACCAACCAGTGAGTTACTTTTTTGTCTAGATTAGTGCATATTCTCCGAGTTTATGACATATAAGATGTTGTGACATTCCTTCGTATTTTCGTCTCTACAAAATTCTGGTGTGGAGACGATCGAACTCCCTCCCCTTTGGATTTTGATCTTAGGGTAAGCTACTTAGAAAAAAAAAAAAAAATATATATATATATATATAAATAATACAAAGCTACAGAGGTGGGAGCCCACTGCGGCTTTGGAAGGCCAAACAAAAATCATGGGATCCAATGGCAATTTCCAAGCGAGGAGAAGATAGGGGGCCAATTTGTAATTTTTTGTTGAAGTGTGATGATTCGTTTAAGAGTCCTAGAAAACAAGATGTTGGATGTGAATCTCCCAAACATTGACTTTAATATCATACAATTCCCTCATCATGATTTACTCTCACTAACACGATATTTGACTTTGCCTATTTCCAGTATTGATAATAATCCTCATCTCGTTGGCTCTTCCATTGTCCCTGTCAACAATAACATAATTCCATGTCAAGGTGGTTCATGCAAAAAGCGTCGAAAGACTGTCGTTCATATAGTTGCACCAGTTATTTTGGCATTGATCATGCTAATCGTTATGGTTTATGTATTCCGAAGAATTAATCAGAGGAGGAGAAAACGAGGTAAACTTTTTTTTTTTTTTTACATTGATTTACTCAAAAGGAGGATTTTCACTATTACTTTTTGCATCTTGACTAATTATCTTTAAACCTCAAGTTATAATTCTAACTTAAGAATAATTAATGGGTTATATCCGCTGATGTGGTATGAATTGTAACCAGGAACCTCTATCTATATAGTGTTTTGATTCTGGTTTAGGTTTGATTCAGTGTAATTTCGGTCGATCCTAAACCAAACTCATTCTTTTCAGGTTCGGGTAGTGTTTTGAAATTTTATCCATTTTTATAGGACCCTCGTTCGTTTCTTATATTTTAAAAGTAACCATTTATTTTGAATTCATTATATAAGTGAATTGCCAAATGGGCCCTTAATGGGTTGGCACATGCGTGGATTACCAAACGCATGTGCCAACCCCAACCCCAATACCGATCTCATGGGTGGCAAAGTGGGTCATTTGGGATTCTCTAATTTCGTCCACTGAATGATGCAAGAATGCCAACAAAAAATTATTAAGAACAGCGAAATAATTAAGTAAACTCAAGGTAAGTGAAAATGTGTCCATCAAAGGTAAGGTCCACTCAAGATTAATCGTATGGTCAAAATCAATATCATCCAGGTAACCTGGGATCAGGCCCTTACATTAAGTCATCCCCTGAAGCTATGTCATGTAATCAGGAACCTATTCCAGTCCATTTTTAGGTAGTGTCTAGATCTATATACAGTATGGGTCTATCCTAAGCCAGGCCCATTTTCATACCCATTTTTGAGTGGCAGTGTATTAAGAACATGAAGTTCATCTTACATTTTATGAACATATTTTTGTAGATCCTGTTGTCGAGGCAGTTAATGCAAGCGGTCCATTGCTCTATGCGGATCAACAGATTACATCCCCTGAAGGTATGCACTGTAACAGTCCATTTTCAGATAATGTTTTTATCTGGGTACAAAATGGGTCCATCTTAAGCCTAGCCCGTTTTCATCCCCATTAGTTATTGAGCATTAATTTTGAGTGGCAGTGTATTAAGAACAGGAAGTTCTTCTTACATTTTGTGAACATATTTATGTACATCCAGTTGTTGAGGCTAATAATACAGGCGGTCCACTGCTCTTTCAACATCAACAGATTACATCCTCCCAAGGTAAGTCCTGTAACTAGAAACCTATTCTGGACCATTTTTAAATAGTGATAATATGGGTCCTTCCTAATCCAAATCCATTTTCATTGTTATTTTGAGTGGCACAATATTAAGAATAGGAATTCATCGATCTTACGTTTTACAAACATTTTTAAGCAAATCATGTTGTCGAGGCCCACAGAACAGGCAGCCCATTGCTCATTGAGCTTCAACAGATTACATCCCCTGAAGGTATGTTTTAACTGTAACCAAGAACCTATTCCGGTCCGTGTTCATGGAGTGTTTTGGTCTGGGTACTATTCGGGTCTTTCCTAAACCAGACCCGTTTTCATCATGGACATGTCTATGCAGATCTAGTTGAGGAAACAAATAATACAGGCGATGCATTGCTCTCTGAGGGTCGACAGATTATATCTACTAATGGTATGTTCTGTTGGTAGGAGCCTATTCCGGTTCAAATTCAAACAGTTTTCTATTTGGGTATAACATGGGCTTGTCCTAAACCAGACCCGTTTTCAACAGGTGGTTCATTTATTTATGAGGTTCCCCAGAATATAACTGCTGCAGGTATGTCCCATAAGCAAGAACCTATTTCAGTCTAAGTTAAGGGATGTCAGGAATATATCTTTATTAGAATCTCTTATAAAAATTTAATATGTTGGAGTTTTGTGAACATGACATGACATTTGGTCCACTCATATTTGCAAATGTCATGGTTTATAAAAATTCTAAATTGTCATAGTGGATTTTGTAGAAATCCAGCACTTTTTTTTTTTTTTTTTTTTTTTTTTTTGTGCATTTCTAGAAGCTCAAGTACAATGGAAAGTTAAGGACTTCCACTATGCTCTAAGATAGGATTAATTCCCAGAATCTGTAAGGTAGTGTTCTGGTTTGGGTAAAATATGTGTCCATCCTGACCCAGACAGAGTCTTCATCCCCATCTTTTAGTGGCAACCTGTTATAGGAAGATGAATTCATCTTACATTTTATGAACATTTTTTATGCAGATACTGTTGCCGGGGCCAGTAAAATAGGCGGTTCGTTGCCCTCTGAGAGTCGACAAGTTACATCCGCTGAAAGTATGTCTCATAATCAGGAGCACATTTCAGTCCATGTTGAGGTAGTGTTAGATCCAGGTACAGTACGTGTCCGACTAAAGCCAGAGTCCCAGGCCCATTTTCATCCCCCTTTCCAAGCGGCAGTGTGTTAAGAACAGGAAACTGATCTTACATTTTATGAACATTTTTTATACAGATCCTGTTTAGGCCTGTCAATGTGACGGACCGGGCCTGGGCTTGGGTTGTCCAATCTCATTCTGAAAATAGGACGGGCCTGCCAAGTGTTGTCCAATTCCGGCCCTAAATTGAATGGGCCTACATCTAATCCCGTCCCGTATGGGCCCGGACTGGGACAGGGCCGGGCCTGGGCTTAGTCCGATCCTGGAGAAAAGCAAAACATTCTTTAATTATTCCTACTGTCACCAGACACCCGGTGTGAGCCGGACTTTAAACCCTCCTCCTTTTTCCGGGCTTGGGACCGACAATGCAATGCAACAAGCAACATGGAAGAGTTTAAAACTTTTTTTTTTTTTTTTTTTTTTTTTTTTGCCAGTGACAGTAGACAATTAGAAAAATCAATAGAAATGAATGAGTATCCTATAGGCTATATGAGTCAAGTAATGTAGAAACGATTATAACCTTTTTTTTTTCCAGCTAAAAGTACAAAATCAAAAAATCAATATAAATGAATGAGAATAAGTATCATATATGAGTCAAGTTAAAGTAATGTAGGATCGATAAAAAACTTTTTTTTTTTTAAGTAAAAACTCAAAAAATCAAAAAATCAATAAAATGAATGAGAATGAGTATCCTATATGGGTTAAGTAATATAAAAAAAATCAACAGAAATTAATTTTCTTTTAATATGTCTAAAACATCAGTTAGTGTATTCCCATCATTATCTAAATCATCATCACTAGTTGGGTCATGACTAAACCAATCTTGGGCACAAACTAATGCTTCCACGGTATCTGATTTCAAAGAAGTCCTATGTGGGTCAAGTACCCTCCCTCCTGTGCTAAATGCTGACTCTGAAGCAACGGTAGAAACTGGAATAGCTAAAATATCACGAGCCATTCGAGATAAAATAGGATACTTAGTTGAATTTAATTTCCACCATTGTAATATATCTATTGTGTCATCTTCTTCTGTAGACTTGTCATCAAAATAACGATCTAATTCTGTTTTTTCTTCCATAATTGCCTTATTGGTGATTTCATTTCGATACTTCAAAAAAAGAGAACGAGTCTTTCCATGTTCATCATCACCAGCCTTTCTTTTAAATGGCCTACTAGTTGCATCATTTTTATCTACTATCTGATCACTTTCTTTAACACCAAATCTCGCACGATACTCCTCATAAATCTTTTTAAATAGATTACGAGCTTCAATCATACGATTATTTCTATATTCTGTTGTTTCATATAATATCTTAAAAACCCATTCCAAACACACCATCTTAGAGGAGGGATCAAGCAATATGGCTATTTCAAACATTTGATTATAATTCTTCCAATATTTATCAAATTTTTCCATCATCACTTTAGCCATTCTTGCAAAAACAAAATCAAAATCACCTAATTTTTGAACCAACTCATTATGTATTGTACAAACTTCAGGTAAAAAGGCATGTATAGTTGGATACTTTCTAGCAGAGAATCTATTTGTAGCTTCATAGAAACTTTCCAAAAAATCATTAAGAGTAGCAACCTTGTCCCATTCCTCATCCGACCGAAGGAATCAAAGTCTTATAATGTAAGTCATCTGTTAGAGATAGATAAGAAAAAATATGTCGAAAATACAGTGCTGAAGATACCATAAGATATGTGGAGTTCCATCTAGTTTGAACATCAAGAGGCAATCTCCTTGTAGAACTTAGCCCTTTCGCACTTACAATATCACGAAACTGATGTATACGATTCGAGCTATTCTTAATGTATTTAACTACCTCCCTGATGTTCTCAATAATTGGGCCAATATCTTTAAGTCCATCTTTCACTATAAGGTTAAGAATATGTGCAACACAACGCATATGAAAAAATTTACCATTTAAGATGAGAGCATTGGTCTTAATAAGTTGATTTCTAAGTGTCCTTACAATACAATCATTTGTAGAACAATTATCTAATGTCAAATATGATAATTTATTCTCAATATTCCAATTAAGTATACTTAGAGTAATATTGTCAGCTAGCATTTGGCTAGTGTGGGGAGGATCAACATTATGAAAGTTAATTATACGCAATCTAAGAACCCAATTAGAGTCAATATAATGTGTTGTAATAGCCATGTAACCTAAATGCTGGTTGGATGTCCACATATCTGCTGTGAGAGCAATCCTGCTAGTGAGATCCTTGAATTCTTTAAAGATCTCATTCTTTTTTTACATTGTACATTTCCATACAATCTGCCTTCACAGTGTTACGTGATACAATCTTGAATTCGGGTCGTAGAGTAGCACAGAACTCTTTAAAACCTCGTCGTTGAACAACATTAAAAGGAAGATCATGTAACAACAACATTTTTGCAAGGGCTTCTCGACTCTTTTTTTTTCAAATTTAAAAACACCAACACCAGTTTTTGTTTGAGCATCAGTCCTTAAAGTTTGTTGTTTTTTTTACTTATCAGTGCTTGGTTTCATAAGACACGATTTCAAGTGTCTATGCAGGTGTGAAGTTCCATCCTCGGGTCTACTGACTAGAAGTTTCTTGCAATATTTGCGCACCGCTTTAACTTTAGGGACATCCTTGCCATTAATTTTCACACACACTTATGTTTTTTTAAAGTGTCCCCAAACCACTGATTTGAGCCTTTTTGCATTACGCTCATTTGAAATTACTTCATTATTAGGAGAGGGAAGGGGAGGCACTTGCTCATTACCACCACCACCAATCTCATAATCAATGGGGATGGGACATGTGCGGGAATGAGAATACTTCCAACACTACTAGAAGGAGTATTAGAAGACATAATTAACTATTCAAACAAAAAATAAACTACTAAACAAGTAAAGCAGTTATCAATCGCTAATATCCAAAACTAAACAAGTAAACAAGTTATCAATAAGCTACAATCCACAACTAAACAAGTAAAACAGTTTCTACTATCCACAACTAAACAACTAAACAAATAAAGAAATTTCTACTATCTACAACTAAACAAGTTTCTACTATCCACAACTAAACAAATTTAAAAGAGGAAGAGTCAAGAGACGTATCTTAGTATCCCACAATCCCGAAGTTATGAATGCTTACCACTCGATTGACTCTTAAGATTTCCTTAAGAAGGAAAACCTAACAAAAGAACATATATAATTAATTAAGCTGCTGCAGAAATCAACAAAAATTAATAGAAATCTTTTGTCATTGATTTATTGATTCAGAAATTCACTGCTAAATCATGCAATCAAAAATTAACAGAAGTAAAAACAAAGATGATGACCCAACTGGATAATGCCTTGTATATTTGGCCAGGCGAGTTTATGAACCTCAAAATTTGCGGTCAATGGAGTCATTGCATCAACTGCCTTCAGATGATAAATAAAGCAATCCTTAAAATAAAAAAAAAATCTTATTTATAGTGTAACAAAATGTCAAATAAGCCGATGAACAAGGATATAAGCCACTTGGCTTACGCATGAACGTGATCAAGAGTAACAATTGAGAATAAAAGAATTAATAGCTACGGTACATAGTTTCTCTTTCATTGGGTCCATGAGAAAAAATACTAAGCTATTGCTTCCCAAGTGGCCTTTACGTTTTACAATAGCTCATGTAGATTTTGCGACCGCTAAACAGAGTTCAATGCCACAAAAGCAACCCAATTCAAGATTCAATTGCATATACTCTTCATAATAAGTGTTTCTGATGGGGATACATATGTTCATGCCAACTAAGGCTGTGGATATCTGGCTAATGCAACAAACTGTTATTGAGCAGGCCTTAGATGTTTTTTCTCTCAAATCTGTATGAAGAGTATGAAAGCGAACTGTCTTCCTAGTTTCAATGGATGAGTTCAGCTTTTGCTCTTTCACCAAAGGATATAAGTGCTCAGGTGTTGGGTGAGCCGTTATTGAGTGAGGTCCCTTTTACTTGAGATGATTCACATCTTCATGTCAATAGATCATACATTCCAGGAAAAAGCAGTTAAGAATACAATCATTGATTGAAATTATAGACTATGTGAGTGTAACCCAAAATATACCTTCTGTAGCAGGAGACTATTGAATGAAAAAGAAAAAAAAAGGAATCTAGGTCTCCCTGGGTTGGGTTAATGTCTAATTATTCAACAAATAATCTGCTAGAAGTTTAACAGGTTAAAGCACTTCGATAATAGAAACCCATCACAACACAAATGTAACTGATCAAAGTAAAAATACAAACACAAAGACACATATCAATGTAAAAATACAAACACAAAGACACATGTCACACATCAATAGAAAAGGAAAACAAAGAAACAAAAGAAATAGAAAATCTGATAGGGAAAATGAAAAGGAGATACATTCACAGGAAATCGAAAAGGGGCAAAACGAAAAACAAAGAAAATCTAATTGATTCAGATTTCAGTGCTCAACGATGCAACCACAAATTAAGAGAAGTAAAAAGGAAACAAATTTACCTTGAGCAGTATCTATGAGACGTTAGCTCGTGAGTAGAAATACTGACCATAGACTGAGAGATAGAGAAAGGAAGAGGGAGAAGAAAAAAGATAGAAATAGAGAAGAGGGGAGATGTAGGGAGGGCGACGGTGAGAAAGGGCAGAGGGCGACGACTGGACAAGAGAGAAAAAAAAGAGAGGGATAGGGACAAAGGCAGCTTCAGCGAACTGCGTGCGATGGTGCGAGAGGGGCAGCGTCAGCGTGCGTACGTTGTGCGAGAGGGCTCGCCGTGACGATGAGAGTAGAGAAGCGAAAGCAAAGAGTTGAAGATCGCGGTGGGCAGAGACTGAGAGTTGAAGAGCGCAAGGAGACAGAGAGGCAGAGAGTTGAAGAGCGATGAGTTGAAGAGGGATTTTTTTAGGGTTTCCCTGTGGGCCGTGGCATTAGTTTATAAAAGAGGATGAGACAGGCGCAGTTACAAGAATGCCCCTCCTAACTAGCCGTTTTTTTGCTGTTAGTGAGGGGCAGTTTAGGTTATATAAATTTTTTATCCAAATTAGGCATCCTCTTTCCAGTCCCAGTCCCATTTTAACCTGCCTTTAAAATTTATTGTCCAAACCCAGCCCACTACGCTCAATTTTTTTTAAAAGCCCTATATTTTAGGGCTTGGGACGGACCGGGCCGGGCTTTTACCCGTTTCATCCCGTCCCATTGACAGGCCTCATCCTGTTGTCGATGCCAATAACATAATTGGCAGTCCATTGCTCCTTGAAGGTATGCCTCTGACCAGAAACCTATTACCGTGTCCATGTACATTTATTATTTTGATCCGGGTAGAATATGGGTCCATCCTAAGCCTAGGGTGGACCCAAGTATGGCATGTGAGTGCGGTTACACCCGTCAAATCGCGTTGCATTTCCAAAATATATATGAAGGTTTCTAGATCCACTTTAAAAAATCCAATATTAACTATGGGTCCACCGTCAAACCCATGTGAAAATCCTCGATTTGCCCATCTGCAACCACTGTGCCAACTCATACCCGTTTTCATCCCCATTTTCGAGTGGCAGTGTGTTAAGAACAGGAAATTCATCTTACATTACTTTACAGATCCTATTGTCCCGTTACTCTCTAAGGATCGACGAATTACATCCCCTGAAGGTGTGTCTTGTAACTAGGAACCCATTCCAGTATCTGGTAGTGCTTAACTCGAGGTTTTGGAAGGAGTTCGAGTCTCTGGAAAAAAAGAAAAAAAAGGGACAGAAAAATGTTTTAATGGTTAGCTAAGTAAACTTAATCTAACTTTTATTTATCTACAATATTGTTCGGGCCTAAGCTAGACCATTTTTATCTCCATTTTTATTCGGCAGTGTACTAAAAACAGGAATTTCATCTTCCATTTTTTTAATTGCCAAGTATATATTAACAATGGCAAAAAAGTCCCAGAGCAGGACGTTCATCTTACATTTTCTGAATATTTTAAGCAGATCCTGTTGTCAATGAAACTGGCAGTTCGTTGATTTCTGAGGATCATTGGATTACATGCCCAGAAGGTATGTCCTATAACCAGAAACCTACTTCTGTCCAGGTTCATGTAATGTTCTGATAGGGTAATGTATTAAGAACCTTTTAGTTAAGCTTTTACACTTAATGAACATTTTTATGCAGATCCTGTTGTCAAGGCCAATAGAACGGGTAGTTCATTGCTCTCAAAAAATCGACCGTTTACATATGACGAAGTCAGTGTTATAACCACTGGTTTCAAGAGATTCCTTGGCAAAGGAGCGTTTGGGATGGTTTTCCACGGGGAGATGACTGATGGCACTGAACTGGCCGTGAAGAGGCTCTTTCCACAACCGGTCAAGTTGCTCTCTGAACTCTCTAAACAATTTGAGAACGAGGTTAGGCTAAACCATTGCTTTATATTACCAATGATGTGATCATTGCATGCTTGGGGCCTACGTTTAATCTTGGCCATCAATTATAAGGATGAGAAGAATAAATGGCCAACATGAAATGTCCATGGATAATGGAACCCATCACTTGAATGACAAGTTGGGATCCACAGTGGCTTTGACCCACGAGCGGACCGTGTTGGTCCACTCATGATCATCATGGGTCAAAAGCCTTAGAGGATCCCAATTCCTTGAACGACTCATTATTGGTTGTCGCGGCGAGAGTTTGACATACAGTAAGGTTGGCATGTTCATTGCAGGCCCAGCTCCTGATGAGAGTTCATCATCGAAACTTGGTCCCTTTTATTGGCTATTGTCAAGAAGGTGACAACATGGCTCTCTTATACGAGTACATGGCCGAAGGAGACTTAGGAAGTCATCTGTTAGGTACCCACATCCTTCAGCTTCTTACCCTATTTCCTACTGCTACTGTTAGTGAAGATAATATATGCAATACTAATAATAATGGATAGTAACAGGCAAAAAGGGCAATTCAAAAGCTCTGAATTGGGACCAGCGGCTACATATAGGATTGGATGTTGCACAAGGTTAACAAGACTAAAATATTGTTTTTTTTTTTTTTTTTTTGGCTTTCTTTTACTTTTGTTTTGTACTAATGGTACAATGGCTGGTTTTGAGTTTGTGTGTGTAGGATTGGAGTATTTGCATGATGGTTGCAACCCACCCATTATTCATAGAGATATAAAGACGGCCAACATCCTATTGAATGAAAGATTCGAGGCCAAGATAGGGGACTTTGGGTTGTCCAAGGTCTTTCTGAAGTACGATGAATCCAGCCACATTACAACAGGAATCAAGGGAACCGAAGGATACATCGATCCAGAGTACGTTCTTAGTCCCTTTAAAATGAATTTACTTTCATCTGCCTTGCAAACGAAACTTTGTTGATTTCTTTATAGGCCATGGTTTTCTGTACATGATGTTTAAGAGACTTACAAACGTCGATGAGAAGGAAACTACCCATTTGAAAAGTCAAGCATAAAAGGCTTTTCTTGTTTTCATCCACACGAGAGATTGTAACACCATGAAGAATATATAAGACTTAACAGCCTACAAATTCTCACCCGTGCAAAATTTTGTCCTGGGCACCAGCAGGACCATCACCATAGGTGGGGCCCCCCAAAATTTTAGGGGGTCTCGTATGGCAAATGGCGCCCATGCACAGTGCACAGTAGAAAATCGTCCAGTAGCAGCACTACTACTTTCCATGTGGAATGTGAACTGCAGTAGTAGTTTCTAAGGTGCACATAGGCGGTTCAGATAGGTTTAGGGGCGAAATCATCAACTAAACTGATGGGCCATTGGTTTTCTATTTTTCCAAATCTAACCGAACCGAACCGCCCAGGTGCTCAAACCGAACAGGATTTGGTTACGGTTATTTTGTTTTTTTTATTTTATTTTATTTTCACAAAAAACTACAATTCAAACTTGTCCATCAAATGGAATGAAGAGAAGCTGTAATGAACACCAAAATATATTTCATAATTCATTTCAATCAAGGAAACATACATCAAACGATGGATGAACTCTTTCCATCCATCATCCGGTCGCGTGATTGAATAGACTAAGCCAGGTTCTGCCAACTTTTTAGGCCAATGAGCTGAAGTAGTTCAAATCTTCTGGTAAAGTACACCAACAAAATGGTCTGGTACGTATCTATTTCTTTGCATAAAACTTGGACTAGACTACATTGCTTGATTTAAACTAATAAATTCAAAACAAAAGGTACTTGTTTATTATTTGTTTTTTGTTTTTGCCAACAAGATAGGTTCGAGTGGAATGTAGCCCCAATTTTGAACTAATTGAGATGAGCCTCTTCATAGTTCACTTTCTCTTAGGTTAGACCAAACCCTTAGACAACGCTACTAAAAACCCAATAATGCACACCTCTTGTAGAACTTTCATCAAACATGTAACATGCAAGTAGAACATACAAGCGCTTCTCCTAAGGTTAAAATAGTCAAAACTCAATACTCAAGTTAATACATACAGTCGATTCGGTTTAGGCGGTTAACCGTGAGTTTAAACCGATAACCGACCGATGTAAGGTGATTTCTAAGATTTTCAAACTGTTGATCGAACAAATCTACATAAAACCAATCCAAACCACCCGGCTCGATTCGGTTTGGTTTTGCAGTGATACTAGAGCTTTTGTGTAGCCCTAGTAGTTTCTACATAAACAGCAAGACCTCCTTTTGAGGGACTAGAATGGCACCACAGGAACATATTTTTGGTCTCAGTCATTAGTGTAACTAAATGAGATTTGGATATAAACAGTAGAACAGAGTATATGATGTCTCTTAACAGAACGTACGTACTTTTCTTTATATATATATATGTATGTATTTATATATAAAAAGTATTCACGTGCATCTATCCCTCACCACATTATGGTGAAGGACAACATAGTGGGGCTACTTTATGATTCATCCAAATCATCCACACACATAAAACCCCCTAAATTACAATGGATCAATTGAGTTTTCATTAATCCAAATGAATTGGACTGTTGGATTGAGGGTTAAAATTTTTCTTTAATATAAAGTCGTTAAATTTGTTGGCCACGAACAAAGGGGCTAGAAACTTGGAATTGATCTCAAATTTGGTATATGGTCTCATCTTCTATGACTTTTTCCATCCCCCCAACTTCCATGATCAATGGAGCCATGGTGGGCCTCATTGAGTTTGTCCCTCACTATATGGTGATAGAAGGATGCACACGTGCGCATATGTATACATACATACATAGGGTCAGGCTCTCCTAAGTTTAAGCTTATGATAAGATTTCATAAGCTAATACTTCTGGGGCCTACCCTTGGTCCATCCAAATGGACCAAACACATGACCCCCTTAAATTGCACATATCCACCAATTTTTGGTCAGATCCGATTTTACTGGACTTGTGGATTAACTGTGTACCGATCCAAATGGATCGTTGACCATTAAACTTTTGGTGCTCAGATGAAAATGATAGAAACCACGATTGAAGCTTTCTTTTTTTTTCTTTTTTTTTTTTTTGCAGAGAGGATGGTCCAAGGGAGTTCTAGAAATCCCTCTATCCCCATATGGGTCCCCAGGTGGGCCCCACTACTTAAATGAACTCACTTCAGTTTACTTTATTCTAAACTTCAACTTAAGAGAGCTGGCCGATATATAACTATATCTATATATATATATATATATTTTAATGGTTCTCTTAATAAATTTTTTCTATATGTTAAATTTACACTGTTGACTGAATGCTTTTATAATACGTCAGAGATGACTTTGAATCTCCACAGCTCCAGTGCTCTTGACAGCACATCCATGAACAGTTTTTCATGATGATTGGCTGCAAGAAGACTCGGTCATTCAGTTTCAGAGTTGGACAGCCCTTTAGTGTTGTGATACGACTGGTTTGTGGACTAGGATTGATGGGCCAGTGAGCCCAACTACTCTACGGACCCATGGGCTGAACAGCATGTTTCACTGAACACTGGGCCTTCTTGTAGATACTACAGGCTGGCAGTTGAGGATTCTACATTTCCTCCTCTGTTTTTAGAGGACCTTGTTTGTACTTTGTAGCCATAACCATCTTCGTCATCATCATTAAGGGCTTTGCAATGTGATTTGTTATGATGGTGTTTTTCTGTTTAGGTACGACACTTCCAAGCATTTGACAAAGAAAAGCGACGTTTATAGCTTTGGAGTTGTTCTGTTTCAGCTAATCACAGCCAAGCGTGCAACTTTCCAAGGAGAGGGCACTGAGAAGATAGATTTAGTTGATTGGGCAAACCATACAATCGCACTAGCGCCCATAGAATGTGTGGTTGACCCAAAGTTGGAAGGTGTCCATGACACGGATTCCCTCAAGAAAGCAGCAGAAATTGCTCGACTATGCACGTCAAAAAAATCCGAAGAGAGGCCGACCATGTGCGAAGTTGTAGCCAAGTTGAAGGATTGTCTGGAAATTGAGGCAGCTGCTGAGAGGATCAGGGTCTTAGTTAATGTCGAACAACAGGTGGAATGACCTATTGTATTTGTTTCCAGCTTTCAACAACGTAGTGGGACTTGGCATCATATGCAGTTCCTGGTCCATGTGACGAAATGGTTTTCAGATGCTCCTTTAGATGGCTTCAGTGAAGTAGAACATTTTCAGATATCCCATAAACCATGATTTATTGTAACAGTGTGTTGTCTCCACTGTTTACCGGTTACTGCAAATTTTGACCATCACATTTGATTGTTTATGAATATTTAGATAGTTTGTGAACTGCGATGACTATTTCGTTTGGTTTTTGGCACTGCCATGTATTTGCTTGATAGTGTGATGCTGGAAACATATTTTTGCAAATAACATACCTAAAATTTTCTATTTTGTATTTGTAGTTATATTATGCTGGCCCTGTTTTCTGTCTTTATTAACAAGAAGAGAATAAAAAAATGGAAGTTAACAAAAAGAGAAGGAAGAAAGAAAGGATACGATTCCATCATGGCTGCAATGTCAATAAATGACCCCCACCCCCAACCCTACTTCTCACATGGGGCCCTCATTATCCCATTGGGAGATAGGCCCATTATCAGATCAATCATGCAATAAACACTTGATTTATTTTTTTTTAGTTATAATATTCTGTTCAAGAGTGTTATGCTTTGAATGTCTTTCATCATATCCCTCAGCAAGGCAGAGGCGTTAGTCATGAGCAATTCAGATTTTAATTATGTAGGCCCGCTGTGAGTAAAATAAATGATTTTTTCAGAATATTTTATTCAGGCACATTATGAACGATGAATCATAAAATGGACTCTCGGCTTGTTTCTTTACTTAGATATCCAAGAATTAATATATAGAGGATTTCAAGTTCTCTAAAATTCGTCGCCTGATGTGGAATTCCAAAATCCTATTCTTGATGGGGTATTTAAAATTTCAACAAAGTGCAAGGAGATTGGAATTCCAAGATTTCTAAAAGATTATTTGTGGCCTTATGAGTAGCTGAGATTTAAAAATCTTGAGAAGAAAAAAGTCATTTCAAAAGCCATCACACCATTTCAGAAACAAAACCCCAACCTACTGAATCTTTGTCAGAAATTCTAGTAAAAGAAAATACTTTTGGAATTCAGAGAATTCCTATTCGTTGAATTTCAAAATTCTCAAATACATGTAATTCTTTCATGCTCCTTTATACTAGAGCATCCATAAATCCCAACAAAAAGCAAAGGAACTAAGTCCTATTTTTTCACTAGAATTTAGAGAAATCTTGTCTCCAAAATTTCCAAATGCCTCTGGAATTCCTAAATCCACCATTTTACTTGAATATTCAAATCTTACACCAAAAGACAAAGGGACTGAAATCTCAAAATTATAATAGAGTATTTAAAACATTTTAGATTGCCGGAATTTGAAAATTCTTAAAATGAGACGCGACATTTGCAAATGATTGGAGACAAGCCATATATCATGTCTAGAAGGAAGGAAGAAAAAAAAAAAACCAACACTGTAGGCTCTTGTTAAAAAATCTAATTAGGGGACTGGAATTTTAGAACTTAATGAAGAAACATGTCATTTATAAATGCTAGTGAACAAGCAGAACTGGTGGACTGAAACGGCTAATCGTCGTTTCTAATTAGGTGCGGTATTAAACCGTACACGGAGGAAAAACTGTCGGTTCTCTCAGGTGTCTTTCTCCTTCATCTGGTCTTTCTCTTGCGAACCGGATAGCATCCCTCGATTCTCTGCTCTTTCTCCTTCATCTTCTTGCTGTGCTTCTTCCACAGCAACAAGCTTCATTTCCAAGGTCTTGGCTCGATCGATTCGTCGATGTATTCGTCGAAATTGGAAGAAAGATCCATGGATTCTGGGAGAGAATGAAATGAATCCCTAGAAATGTGGAAAATTGCACGCAATACATCTCCCCCAACGATCCCTATGTGTGTAGTCTCTCAAATTTCCTTCTACCAGCTTTCTTCTTCCACAAATCCTCCGAATTCTACACTCTCAAGTCCAACATGTATATGTATATGTGTGTCAGTCATTTTCTTTCCAATCCATTCCATCTTTCTAATCCCTAGATTCCACACTAACTGAAACCAATCCTCTCAATCTGCCTCTGCCTCCGTGACTTCATCATCTTCGCCATATCCAGGTGATTTTGGTTTTATCATCTTATTCTCTTTCTATTCTCACTTTTGATTATTGAAGTAGACGCTCGGCTTGAATAATGTATGTTGAATATCGAATTTGAGTTTGTTGGCAGTGGATTTGTTCTCTCTGTGTGGAATTTCATATTTTCTTGCAATCTTAACCATGTCATTTGACTTGTCTCTATGTTTTCGCATGTTCTGTTTGCAGAAAGTGAGTCCGTTGCTTAAACATATATACAGAATGTGAGGTCAATTCAACTCCCTCCAAACCCAGGTACCTCGCTCTCTATCTCTCTTCTTCTTCTCTCTTCTTTTTTCTATACATGTACATTATGTGAGGTGTTTCTCATATGGACCATACAGATGGATGGAAAGATGGAGTCACAATATATTTGACAAATTAGGGTTTCGTTGTTTGGTTGAGGAGGAAATGGAGCTTGAGAAAAACATCCCAGTCACTTCAATTGTTTACTGTATTCAGCTTTCTCATCCAACTCAGAAGGGTTAAAGGGAATAAATCTCAATCACATAGTTTTCACTCTCTTTGAGCATATAAAACAGATTGATTTCATTTTCTGCTAGAGCTAGAAACTGAATATTTCATTTTCTGAAAATTTCGTGAATAATTTCACTATTGGAACTTCACCAATTAGGTTTTTTTTTTTTTTTTTTTTTCTTTTTTTTTCTAACTCAAATTTGTAATTAAAAACCAAGGAATTGTTAGCATGGAAAAATGGGAAATCATTCTTTTTCTGCGTAAAATGTTCAAATTTTCCAGTAGAAGTTATAGGTATTTGGAAATAGTTTATGGGGAAGAATGATTTTCCATTGCTCTATGTTAAAGTTTTCCATGGGAGGTGGAAGAATTTTGAGGGACATGGAATGCAGATTTGGACCCAAGAGGAAAAGAGCCATTCTGTGCAGATTTGTGATCACAGGCGCACTTAAAGGTCTGTAACTTCTTCTTCTGTTACCCTCCAATTAGTAATTCCTGTTACTCTGGTCATCTTTAATTGGTCATAGCAAGTAACAAAGAAACTGTCACTTATGGGAGCATGGGTTATCCAAATACGTGAACCTTAAATTGGGTAAGCTGAATTCAGATTATAAATATCAAAAAGGGTCCATAGTCCAAAAACCCAATTCCACTCAATCCAACATGTAGCCCCTTTCAATCCAAACCCATAACCCAATTTGGATTCAAAGAGGGAAAAATGGAGTTGAGAGAGAGAGGGACTGACAGAGAAGTAGAAATAGGTCAAGTGATTAACTCAACAAATGTTTTTACAGACCAAAGCAGGACAAATGACCAAGGCAAACAACACCTCTATCCTGAAATTATTAACACTACCTTGGAGGAGGACCAGTCATTGATGGCATGTGGCCATCTGGTACCATTTCAATCGAACTGCTAGATCTTGTGCCTGTTTCTTCCCACCTTAAGCTCAAACTTTGTTCCCGAACTCTCTCTAGTGCCAGACTCTCCTTCAATTCATTAACTACATAACTCATGGTTGGCCTTTCCATAGATGTGTCCTAGGTGCATGCCATTGTGATCTCTACAGCTTTCCATGCAGAATTGACATCATATTCCTCCTTCAGCCTTGGATCAACCACACTTGTTATTTCACCTCGTGCTCTCAAAGGACTGACCCACTGAGGAATGTGTATCCTTTCTGAGGTCTTGATTATAGCAGGTTGGCCTGTGATTAGCTCTAAGAGAACAATCCCAAAGCTAAACACGTTGCTCTTCTCATTCAACTGGTTGGAAATGTAATACCTGTGTGGAAATTTAGTCAAATTAGTTTATATATTATTTCCATCATGGTTCTAAGGCATAGGGAAGTGAAGAAAAGAGTACTCTGGATCAAGATATCCTGGTGTGCCCATGACTGTAGTTGATACATGAGTGAGCCCTTCCACAGGGAAAACCTTAGATAGCCCAAAATCTGCTATGTTAGCCTCTAATCTTTCATTCAATAGGATATTTGTTGCCTTCACATCGCTGTGAATTATAGGTGGCTTGCAACCATTATGCAAAGACTCCAATCCTACAGCACACGCTCATCAAATTACTATGCCAACTAAATGTAAATAGATATAAAAGAGTAAGTTCATCTACATATTATCCTTGTGCGGCATCTACTGCTATTTGAAGTCGAATCCCCCAACTTAAGGCATTTGCATTCCCTACAGCATATTTAGCCATAACAAATTTTTAATTGAGAAAGTTCCACTCATGTGAAATTTATGTCTCGTGTCATTTTTGTCCCATGAGGCTCATACCTGTGAGGTACTCATGTAGGTTTCCTTTGGCCATATATTCATGGATAATTGCTTTGTTCCCATCTTCATCACAATACCTAATGAAAGAGGCCAAGTTCCTGTGGTGAACTCTCATCAAGAGCTCAACCTGCAATCCAAATCCAAACCTTTAATCTAACAATAAACTCCCCCCACTGTTATCAAGTCTAGTCCTCTAATTTTGTTCAAGGAAAGAACTTAAGTGCACACAAGACACTTGCCTCGGTCCGAAATTCCTTAGACCCTTGAGATGATGATTGAGAGAGCATCTTAACAGCAACTTGGGTGCCATCTTTCGCGTATCCATGATAAACGACTCCAAATCCTCCTTCGCCGATTATCCTCTCGAAGTTGTCAGTGATCGAGATGACCTCTGCATAGGTACTGATCCGTCGATTCTCCAATCTAAAGGAACCGTCTTTCTTTTTTCTGCTACTGATGAACCAACTTCTTCATTTTTCCTTTACAACAGAATCTAAGGCTGATCAAACACAAGAGGTAGTAACACAGTTCCAAAGGGGCAGTAAGCCCATAACCATCCATTTACTGCACCATCTCTTGGATGAATCAGGGTCCTTATTGGTTGGGAGTTCATTACCACCTGATCAATCACCAATTTGTTGATTCAATCTATAAAATTCTATAGATTGAATATTTTAGTTCAACCGGTCATTGTAACCTCCCAACTGTATTATGGTGTTTTGATTGCTCTGATAATAGATCAACATGTTCTCACTAATTAGTGAAAAATCCGATAAAAAAAAGTGAAAATGGAAACTTTACGTCTCTGTCTTCTCCTTTGTGCAAATTTTTGAAGTACAAAAACTGCAATGATTAGCAGAACGAGTGCTGGAATAACTGATGCGAGCATGGGGACAAGAACCTTTCGGTGTTTTTTGCATGAACCAACTTGACATGGTTCTGTGTCATTGTTCACATTGACATTAGAGGAGCCAATGAGATTTGGATTGTTACCGACACTGGCGACACAAGCCGAGTTGAACATGCCATTATTGCAAGCAAAATCAGAGTTGTATGTCGGAAAGGATATCATAAAGTATGCAGTGAATAATGATATAAAGGAAATTCTAAGATGCGCAACTCTGTTTCTCTCTTCATGTCATGATGTAAACTATGCAACCTTTCCATTGACATTCTTTTGCTCTCCTCAAAAATCCTCCAGCAGAAAGGTGTTTCCAGAATTTGGGGACTTTAAGCTACATAATGTGTCAGTGGTTGGGACCCTTTAGGTTATTGGTTCAGATCTGTTGCATGGGTTGCAAGTGTCATAGTATTAAGTCAATGGAATTTTGTAGTGGTGAAAGTGTAAGTGATAGTGACAGGGGGAGTTCTAGTATAAGAACTGGCGGTAATGGCAGTGATCTCAATATAAGAGGAAGATCTAATGATTTCGATGGAAATATAAAATACAGACATTTATGGGTTCAACGCGAAAATTGTTATGGATTAAATTATAAGAAATTTTTAGGTCAAAAATGAATATTTGTGAACAATGTGGATATCATTTGAAAATGAGTAGTTCTGATAGAATCGTACTTTCGGTTGATTCGGGCACTTGGGATCCTATGGACGAAGACATGGTCTCTATTGACCCCATTGAATTTCACTCGGAAAAGGAACCTTATAGGAAGCAAAGACATTGGGAGGAAATAAAAAAAAACTACGGAAGTGGGAGAAAAAAAAAAAAAAAAAACAAAACAATGGAAGCCATTGATAATGAGACTCACTTGCCAAACAAATTACATTTCATAGGGAACCAAGTTTTATGCTGAAGATAGTCAAACCGAATAACTTGAGGACATCTTTATTCAAAACATTTTTCTCTATCTTCTTGTTCTGTTGTCTGAAAATAAGTCTCCAGTTAAACCGCATTCAATTCATTAAGTAAGCAGCCTAAGAATAATTCTCATCTAGTCCTGCACCTTTGGAAACTTATATGTAATAGTGCTACTGATTTTCTACTGATTTTCTTATATGGAATAAGGTGCATTTCATAGGTTTGCACCATAAATTAACCTCAATGAAGGCGACCCATTCCTTGATCAGTCTAACCTGACAATTTGTTGTTTGACAAATTCCTGCAAGAAGTACAATTATTTTGCTACAAATTCTCTTCTGGAAAAATCCAACTAGTTGAATTAGCAAAGTACAGCTTACAAGATCCTTTGGGATGGTAGTTCTGTGAGAAAATCAGGCACTTGGCCTGTCAAGCTATTGTTCGATACATCCCTGAAACAGAAAAGCTCATATGATTATTTTCATTGCTCACTGAATAAAGCACTTCATTCTCATTGATGCATACTGTGATCTTGGCCTAATAGAATTTAAAATTCAATATTTCTTTTGGAGCAAAATTTGTGTAAGCAAAAGGTTGATGGCCACTTTGTATCGCTTTGGACAACAAAATCCTCTTAATTAGACCCAGATTACATCACAGGCTGACAATAATGTTGCTGCTACCAAAACTGTGCGCTTCACTTAAAAAGACTGGATTGATGCAAGGTAGGCCAGAGAAGGAGCTGTTTCACCCGTTAATCCACTAGAAGAAAGATCTCTACAAAATGGAAATTATGGTTCCATTAATATGTAATCTTAACTAGGAGTGGAGGAAAGGATACAAAAGATCATGTCTACACAATAGTGTATGGTGATACTCACAGAGAGATGATTGTGGGGGGGTTTGAGTCAGGGTAATTGATTGGGCAATTCCTATTGTTGTGGGAGGGAACATAAGGGATGTGATTGACCCAAATTTAGAAGGTACTTGTGACATCAAATCCATTCAAAAAGTTGCAGAAATTGCACGTGCATGCACCTCACCAAAATCCATAGATAGACCTCACATGAGAGATGTTGTAGTCGAGTTGAAGGTGTATATTGGAAATGAGAAAGCCCTTGAAAGTAAAAGTGCCCCTGAAAGTGGTGGGTGCATGGACAATGGACCACTACAAACAACCTCTGAGATTTTATCGCATCTTTCAGCAAGGTAGATTCATCATCGCATCCAATTACAGGTAAGGGAGGTGCTATTGTGAGAGACACTCTCACCATACAGATAATGAAATTACTTTCAAAGGTGTTCGGGTCCACGCTGCAGGATTAAATGTTCATAAGGTTGAATAATGTCAACAGATTTCATATGCAGGTAAAATAAGGAAAATCAATGTTACCCTGTAATAACATAATGACAGTGAGAAATTGTGATATTGTGTTCGTCTGTTTAGTGGATCTTACAGTACCTAGATAGTCCAAGCTGCAATTATTAACTAATTCCAATTATTAGTATTTTTTAAAATGATATTAGCATGATTAATTCTCTTAAATCCCTTCTTTAGAGATAAGGGTTTTCTACCCAAAAATAAGAAAGGAAGGAAAAAATAAAGAAAAAAAAAAAGAATGAGTACAGCCATCCAAAGTTCCAAACTCTACATTCAGTTATATATGGGGCCATATCCACTCCTTCGCATCAAGAGCGCCTCTCTCGGTTCTCCACCATTGCACATGGCCATTGTCATTTCCCCTATTTCAGATATAAATAGAGCGAAGTAAGATAAATAAATAAAAAAGATACAACTACTGGGAAGGCCCCAAGCTGTACCTCAGTTGATAAATGACATGAGTGTGTATGAACTAGAGTGTATGAGTTCGAATCTCCACTATACCTAAATGTAAAATACAAAATAAGGAGAGGAATTGACTGAAAAACTTTTAAAACGGAAGAAAGATACAATAAAAGGGAGTTCAATCTATACATTCATCTACGGTGCCGATATGGCATAATATGACAGAGACATGTCATGAACAGGGCAGGGACATAAAGTTTTTTGACGTAATAAAATGTATGGAAGACAATACGATATGTTAACACTGCGAACTTGAAGACTCAAGCTTTATATGGACCCATTATTAATGTATCTACTGGCTTTGCTTTTTCCTTAATTTTCTTATTAAGTATTTTATTTTATTTTGTGTTAAATGAAGTCATCATCTGGCACGTGTGGTGCGGGGTCATGCTATGCTTGGGGACGACGCCTGTCAGGTTAAATACTACAGTATACCCTCATCAGCACAGAAATTTTTTTTTTATCTAAAAGCTGATTGTTTGTGCCATTTTTAACAGGCATCAGGGTACTAGCACCTTGGTCGGACATTTGACAAATGCTCCAGTGCGGCTGTCTCGCAAGATAGTGTTATCTATGCCCTAGTGAAAAACCAATTAACACCACCCTCACTCTTACGGTCCTAAATAGTTAAAAGACTTAATTTAACGTGTTCCATTAGTCCTAGGGCTTTTGGCGTATTGATTAAGTCCGTAATATTTGGTATCAGAGCCTAGGGATGCACAAAAAATCCATTGATCCGTAAATCCGATACGATCTAATCCGTGGATTTTTATCCGATACAAAGGTAAATGGATTGGTGATGGATTGAAAAATTTTGTAATCCGTTAGCAACGGATCGGTGGCGGATTTCACCCTCAATCCGCGGATTCAATCCGATCATATCCGTTGGTATTAAATATAAATAAAAAAATACAATGGGTTTAAATATAAATTAAGATGT
Source organism: Camphora micrantha (assembly GCA_003546025.1). Taxonomy (NCBI): domain Eukaryota; kingdom Viridiplantae; phylum Streptophyta; class Magnoliopsida; order Laurales; family Lauraceae; genus Camphora; species Camphora micrantha. The sequence continues at coordinate 77,437,372 of QPKB01000002.1, forward strand.
CTAAATTTAAAATAAGAAAAAAATTAAGTGGTCAAAATGTAATTTTTTTTACAACATGTTTGATGTTTTTCTTTTAACATTAGATTGAACGGATTATTCCGATCCGATCCGGTCTTCCACGGTTCGGATCTGAATTTTAATAGCCACGGATTGGTGACGGATTCTAAATCCGTCAATTCGTAGGTAACGGATTGGTGACGGATTTGGTCCGATCCACACAAATCTAATCCGTGTACACCCTTATCAGAGCCAACATCCATGTCTCGGGTTCGAGTCACGGTAAGGGCTACCTGGAGTAGAGTGAAAATCGCTGCGGAGAGGGCTATGTAGAGCGGGGTGTGAGCTGTCCCAGCGGAGAGGGGCAAAGGGCTACATGCGGCTAGAGTGAGAGCCGCGGAGGACGTTTGATGTGGAAGCGTGATGGTTTGTTATGGTCCTAAATAGTTAAAAGATTTAATTTAACGCTTTTCATCGGTCCTAGGGCTTTTGGTGTATTGTTTTAGTCCATAACACTCACCTCCACCCCAGTTTGTTGTGGATCTATGGATTCTTGGATCTCACGGATTTTCGCTGTTGCGGATCCCATGGGTTCTTCGACCTCATGGATTTTCGCTATTGCGGATCCTATGGGTTCCTAGATCTCATGGATTTTTGCGGATGAACTGTACCGTTGGATGAAATTCATTAAAAAAATGACCTTAGACGGGACCATTGGATGAAATTCATTAAAAAATGACCTTAAAATGGCTAAACGTATGAGCCACCAATCAAGGAGTTAGGATATCAAATCGATTTGAAATTTAATGTGGGCTGGTCTCATTTGAATCATTTCATCTCCAACTCATCCTTGATTGGCGGAGCTCCAAGCTGGCTGCAGAGAGGACATCTCACATGGCCTTGTGTGCAAGGCATGTGCACAGAAGCACCACTCATTACATTCATTTCACTACTTATTATTCTAATCTTTCGAGTCAGTGCATGCTTTTTGATACTCACAAAAAGCACCACTTTCGTTTGCCAAAAGTAAAACAAAAAGTCTACACGAGGGAGAGGTGGTGGATCCCCACCTGACAACTTCTACACCAAACATCACAAAAATGAATTTTCCATGAAAAGAAGGCAAACTTTTCCACCGCGCGAAACGTGCTATTAATGAACCACCAATTTAGATCATGTCTCTCTCAAATGAGGTCGCTTCAACATTTCATGTCCTCTACAATGTAGCCCAATTTATGCCTCCTGTAAAGGTATGGGCAACCTAATACCACATGTGCATCTGACTTGTACATGTTTTCCTGTATTTTGGAAATCATGACATGATGAATGTGTGAGAAGTTATACAGTGAGAATTGATAAGAATTTCTTTCTTTCATATATTGTGTGTATGTTTATTCATATTAAAATACATAGGAATTAATAATGCACACTGAGTGGTTAGAAATAAAGATTAAAGATGAATTTTTAAAGATGAACATAAAATAACATTTTCTTTAGAAAAATAGGTATAAATGAATTTGTTATTTAATGCTCACATATATGCACGTTTGCCCTCATTTGTGTTGCACATCATATGCGTAAAAGACGTATGAAAATCATATGAAAGTGAGATTATTTTGAGTGAATAATTTACGTATTAAACAAGATAAATGGCTTTATACTTGAAAAATAATTTTTTCATGAAAACCAAAACTCAACAACTGTCTTTTTTAGGTATAAGATGCTGCTTCAAACTCGAAAGTGGCAGCCGTGAGTACCTTTGAGTACCTTTCAATTGTGCTATTAAGAGACACAATTTATCTCTCATGAAAATATGCACCAATGGACCCAGTCTAAAATTGAAGCAATTGGATCAGATTGCCCTGGCCATTAATTCTCCAATTGCACCATAATTTCAACTCTCTCTTGTTGAATTATCATCCTCCATTAATCTCTGGGCACGGTGCAATTACATGAGTTCACCAGAGGGTGCACGTTCCACCGAAATATCACTCTAAATGTTTTTTTTTTTTCGTTTTTCATCCCAGCTAAGGGGCTTAAACTCTATGAGACTTTTACATGACACGACTCACACATGCAAGGTGATGGAAAACGTAGACCACCTAAGGAGAATTGCTACTTTTTACCACTCGGGTAATGAGTTATTTGGTGTCCCTAAATGTTAGTGTTCTTGTCGAATCTGTTATTGAATACTAATATCTTCTTAAAGAAGAATTATTGGGTCCTTGTCTTGACTCCACCGGTTTTTTTTTTTTTTTTTTTCTTTTTTTTTTTTTTTTTTTGAAATTTTCCCTATTTAAGATCCTTAGTTGGATAAATTCAGGTACTCCCACAGTGTATGCTGCCATCCAAAGTCTTCAGTGGCTTCTTTAGACTGCCTTAATTAATTCCTATCAGACGACAATTGAACCAAAGCCGTTGAAATTTAAGATAATTCCCACAGCATTAACCGTATATAAAAGGACACTCTGGAATATTTAAAGCATGCAAATCCTACGGATCATTACTTAAGAGGTTTACCAAAAAAAACCCAAAAGCATTGATATTCTGCAATGCTTCAAATGAGGCCCATAGGCCAGCCACACTCGCACAAAGTGAGAACTGTTCTCACAGAGTCATTGGGAGAACTTTTTTATGGGTCGATTTGTGCGTCTCATGCAGAGATGGGACCAGAGGGGATGAAAATATTTATATGGGACCGCCCCAAATATCAAGTTTAACCACACTCTCATGCCTTAACCCCTTCATCTGTGAGCCACGAGTTTAATGGCTTGAGAGAAATCCAACTCTCCATCCAATGGTCCAGTCTGTCTGGTTTGGTGCGAAATCTCTAGATTAGTGAGAACTGCTCTCACGGAGTCACCGTTAGAACTTTTTATGGGCCCATTTGTGGGTCTCATGCAAAGATGGGACAAGAGGGGATGCAAATATCTATATGGGACTGCCCCAAATATCAAGTTTAACCACACTCTCATGCCCTAATCCATTCATCTGTGGGCTACGAGTTTAATGTCTTCAAAGAAATCCAACCCTTCATCCAACGGTCCAGTCCATCTGGTTTGGTGCTAAATATCGAGATTAGAGACTACCAAGGGTCTCTGATTGGCTGCTAGGTGGGCACCACCAATAGTTCTCACAGAAACACGATGAGAACTAGTTATCACTTAAATATTTCCCAATGAAATTAAAAACTAATATCTTGATCGCGACATTCATATGCATTCATCTCTCACTCATATACGGTGTGACAAACTAAATTAATGGGGCCCACCTAGGGCCCCATTGATCATGGGACTTTGAGAGATCGATGGAAAGAGATATCTTGGATGGATCCATATATATCAAGTTTGGAGTCAACCCCACGCCTCTAACTCCTTCATCCATGATCCACAAATTTGACAGCTTTATATTAAAAAATTCTTAACCCTCCATCCAACGGTTCAATCCATTTTGAGGGGTAAAATTTGATAGATTCAACGAAATTCACGAGTCCATGTGTGTAGATAGTTTGGATGTATTATAAAGTTAGTCGGGCTACTATCTTGTCCTCACCCTGATATGATGAGGGATGAATGCCCGTTGATTACTCCGTTGACAAACTTAGAGCTGATCTAGATCTTTTTGACTTTGATCTATTCCTATGTGAGTCCGAAATGCATTTTCAAGAATCATTAATTAGACTCCACTCGAGTCCAAGCGTTCACATTACATACCTGAGCTCCTGCGTGGAATCAATTCAGTAGCTACCGGAGAGTATGGTACCAGTCGTAGACGCTACGGACTTAGTGCCGGTCTTCGTAATCGAATCAGTCTTCTGTTTCTGTTTGCACCGTAAACTTTACTGTACGCACTGAAGACGCGCGTAGCCTAAAGAGTGCTTTGGTTTCAGTTAAGAAGACTCGAGTGGCATATGGGAGGGAAGGAGGTTGTGCTCCCAACAAGAGTGGGATGAAGTCGGTACAGAGTTGTCTGGCGAGCTTATTGACGTTTGTGGTGCTGGTTCATGCCCAACCAGGTTAGCAGCAGCAACATTTTACTTCAGTTTTCAAAAAGGAATATTTCTTTTTGCTAGAATTTCTAGCAGGAATTTCGGCTGTATGAGAATCCCAGAATTCCTGGCAGAAACTCTGTTTCTTTGTAAGAATTCTCGGAGTTTCAGAATTCCATCATTTTCAAATGCCAAACTTTCCCAAGAGAATTTCAGAATTCAGGAATTCCAGGAAGTCTCACAGTATCTCCAGCAGCATCAAGGATTGTTACTGATTGTGTCTTTTAGGCCAGCCAACTAGAAAAACTTTCTTCTTCCTCACTTCTTCATCTTCTCTTTGTTTTTCCCCGCTTTGTCATTCTGATTGGAATGAGAAAATAGAGATTGCTCACAGAAAACCCATTTCTTTTGGATTCAATATGGAAAAGACCCAAGGGTTTATAGTTTAGACTAGAGATAGAGAGAGAGAGATACATTGAGGAAAAGGGGGATGATGAGGTTATCAACTTGTTTTGTAACAGTAGATAAGCTTTTATGTGAGTGCCATGTGGTGAAGACATGAATTGGCAGTGGTTTTCAATGGGAGTTAGAGCCATTGGTCACTCTGGCAATTGAATGTGGGTCCCACCAGAAATTTTGTTATTTTTGGATCATTAATCTCTTTGCATGCAAAGACCCACCTATGATTAGTCCACTTCCCTTCCCATATGTTATTTTGCTTGGATTGTCAAAAATTAATCTGGGCCCCAATTGCACAACAACTCATTGTAGCAAAATAAAAAATCTCATATCCTCTGATCTAATATTGTAATTCCTTCTAAAAGTTAAAAAACATTGAAATCCAAAAGGCGGATCCCGTATTGTAATTTCTAATTATGCTCTTTTGTATGCAACAACTATTCAAGTAAGTCCATGTTGTAATTCGCCTAATACGGAAATGAGGATGTATGAAATTTTCGAGCAAAAATTCAAGCATGAAAAGAACAGAGAATTCAAAAATGACTGAATTCAGTACCACTCTCAAATTTCAGAATTTGAAATCCCCAAACAACACGAGCTATGAATTTCAGAAATTCAGGTAAAGAAATAAGCCTTTTGGCAGTTTTGCATGCATCCTTAGAAAGTTCCTTCAGTGAAGTTTTCCTCCATTACATAATTTTTTTCTCACTCCCATGGGGTAGGCTTTTCAGATAAATTGCTAGAAATCTCAACTCATTTTTGCACTTTTCTTGCAAAAATGTGGCTACATCAAATGTGAACAATTTTCGGCGGGAAAAATGATCAGATTTTCCATGCCTTTTCCACGAATAGGCGGTCCAACAAACATGCCCTTATAAGTGCTTTTCTTTGAAAATTCCTTGTATTAGGTAGAGTTTCACTTATTTATGATGTTTTAAAATGTCTACATGGGTATTAATACTCATAAATTTATACGACGATGATAGGCTCATAAACATGCCCAGCAAGTCCACCAAGGCAGCTGATGAGCTCGGGTAGATTAGGCTCCAACTCAAGGCTGGCTCATAGTCATAGCCAATATCACCCTAGATTCAGCTTGGCGCAGCACAACTAGAGCACAGTTTGTTAAGAAGCTAGACTAGGCTCGTATAAAGTTCTTTTTTCTTTTTTTTTTTTTTTTTTTTTTGAGCAGTGAGATTCTTTGGCTCCGAAAAAAGGTGTATCAGTAAGCCAAGTTTTGACTCAAGGGAGTTCAGGACAAAAGGGTGTAAGATTTTCTTATGACTTGGCAGCTGAAGCAGTACCATGTCAAAATGGTTTAATGGAGCCTCTATTTCCGACATTTTATTGCAGTGGTCCTCTCTCTCTCTCTCTCTCTCTCTCTATATATATATATATATATAAAACCCTTACAACTTGAGCTTAATTTGCATGGTCTAATTTAATGGCTATGTTCAGAGGGCCAAAATAAAATGTTTCAGTTCAGACTTCTTTTTAGAGAGAGAGAGAGAGAGAGAGAGAGAGAGAGATGGCCTTGGTATGGTTTTTCATTCTCGTGAGTTCATTGCCCTTGCAGTGTCTGTTCAAGGCCAACCACCAGGTTTGCAATCTTACGCAAGTCCCATCTTGTTTATATTAATTTTTTGCCCGCCATAACCTTTTCATCAGATTATTCTGTTAGTTCAGATCTCTTAAATAAGTGAAAAAAAAAAAAAAAATTCTCACATAATGCGTACAAGACTAGAGATTTGTTTTAACCAATTTTGATTGTAAATGAGTGAGCTATACTTTAGTTTCTCAGTTATCTTGTGAGTCCCAAGTCCTAACCTTCGGGGATCTGAATTCAGACAGTTTCGTCCAACTATTCTCCTCCCAATCCCAGCTGGCCTTAGGACACAAGTGACTCCAAAGTTGCAACAGAAGGTGAAATATTATACAATATATGATATGATGATATTTCTTTTTTTTTTTGTTTTTACCCCAACTCAAGTGGCTGGGACCTATGAGAGAACCACACCGTGGGAAGAAAGCATAATCAAGAATCAATCCAAGTAGTGGGTAAGAGGCAGGGTTCTCCTTGTTCTCATGATGATGGGTTTTAAACGAAGTTAAAATCTGGGTTTGACAATTGTGAATTTTCTAGGGTTTTGAGTAGCGGAAATCTTCTAAAATCTGGATTTGACAATTGTGAATTTTCTAGGGTTTTGAGTAGCAGAAAATCTTCTTTTTAAAAATTTTTTAAGTTGGACCAATGGACCTCCCGACAGGGTTTGGAAGTCCTCATTCTTTGTTGATTTACCCATTGATACCAATATTTTTCAACTCTATATATTAACATGTACTGATATTGATGTGAAATTCTCAAACATATGAATCTTTTAGTTAAAAATCCTAGTTCTAGGGTTAGAGACGAATCCTCAAAACTGCAAACTCGTGAATTTCAGGACTTGTACCAAATATGCAAACAAAATAAGATAAAACTTTAGTTGCTGAAAATATCCATCGGTTTTTTGGAACTTGAACAGGAGAGGAGAGGGTTGGTTACTCCTTTTTTTAATTTTGATGCTGAAGCTCCTTGTTTTATGAATGATGACCCTACCAGTCAAATTTGTGGAAGAGGCGCAGAGGTGTAAGAACCAAAAGATTTCGAGCAATGCTTTATATCATATTTACATAGTTATCTAGAAATATTTTAATCCCCAAAAAACTGAAAATTACAATTATATATATATATATATATATATATTAAATTAGGAGCCCCATTCATGGGAGAGTGACATGTGGCCCTCCCTTTTGGGTTTTGCAATAACATGTGGCATAACCAATTTTCACTATAATTTTAAATAATTTTCATCACTGTCATTTCTCCCCAAAAATTGGTTCTTTCCCTAAATTTTCTTCCATTAGTATTTGATTCTTTTCCTAAATTCTTTCTTCATTTAATATTTTAAAGTAAGAATTATTGTTATGAGTCATGCACTGAATTAATATTAATATATATATGGTGGATTCCACTATGCAATGTGAGTCTCACCATACGATTGAACGCATAAAAAGCACTAAATTCGTACGTGGTTGGTCTTGGGCACTCGTATCGACCCTCATGCCTGGACATATATAAAAATATAGTCGGTTTTGTATTCATTTCAGCTTCGCCTATTGCCACCCTTGGGACCCATCGCTTGTTGTGGGTTAGTAAACCGGTCCCGCATTTATGGAATTGGGCATTTTTGGCTGGTTTGAGTTTTAAAAAAAAAAAAAAATGCTAAGTTGGGACTTCTGTTTTTTTTTTTTTTTTGTTAAAGAGGAACTAGTGTTATACTACTTACTGCTAGTATTTAGTTTTAGTATTCTTTTCTAACCTCGATGATTCATTGATGACTCATCCACCTACTTGTAGTAGGTAAAGAGAGAACGTTCTCTTTCTCCTACAAGAAGAAGAATGCATATAGCTTATATGCAGTCTAGATCATGGGATCTATTTAGATGCAATTTTATCAATAGGAGGAGGGTAGATGAAAAGGTCTCTTCATGGACAGTGCATATTTTAAAAAAATCAACCAAACCAAATTATCCTAACCCTTGTTAATATCCTTAAAGTCTATGTTATCTTAACCGTAGATTTTGTTCAGATTTGATGCAAGGGTGAGTGAAGGTTCCGTGAGAGTAAGATTGGGGTTGGTGCTTGATCATGGGATGAAATGGCATCAAAGGGGCTGCAAAGAAGAATGGCAGGAATCCCAAGTGGGATTCCTCACATAAAATAGTTGTCGTTGACAGCAGTTATCAATGAATAGTAGGAAAACTGGACTACAAAGTAGGGATTTCCAAAATCCTATTGCGGAAGGGGGACTTGAAAATCCTCAAAATTGCAGATTTTGGTCCATATCCTCAAAGATTTACAATCACCAAATGTGATTTTTCCATGATTTTATGGAAAGCAATAGACTTTCCCAGTGGATATTCATAGAACATGGCCTCAAATAGAATTAAATGACAAGGTATTAGTCCCAAAGCCGGCCCCAATACATAGGAAGTAGGAAGTGACCATACCGATGGTTTATTTTCAACATCATCCATTACGGAAACAATATATTACAAATTACCTTTGTACTCTGCGTTTTATTTTATTTTAATCTTTATTTATTTTCCCACAGGCTTCATCAGCATAGATTGCGGTATAGCTGAGTATTCCACCTACAGCGACAAAGACACAACCATTACTTTACCAATCAGATGCTAAATTTATTGACACTGGCATGGGCGTAAACAAAGACCTGCCAGAGCCAACCTCGATTCAGTTCCTCAATAATGTTAGAAGCTTTCCCAAATGGAAGTCGCAACTGTTACAACTTGAGTGAAATCACCAAGGGCAACAAGTATCTCATCAGAGCCTATTTCTTATATGGAAACTACGATGGAAAAAATAGCACACCAGAGTTCAATCTCTACTTTGGTGTCAACCGCTGGACAACCATTTCTTTCTCGGTATCCATATCCAGCATTTTATGAAGAGATCATCACTGTAGCGACAATGAACTTTATATCCATTTGTCTTGTGGATACGGGTAAGGGAACACCTTTCATATCTGCGCTCGAGTTGCGACCTCTGAAGAATTCCATGTATAGTCTCGCAAATGAGAGACAGTCACTACGGAGCCGAACGTGGGCCAGATTAGATGTTGGAAGATTCACTGACATTCTCAATCTCAGGTGCTCACAAAATCTCTCTGATATACTGTAGTGTAAAAAAAATAAAATCTAATTAGATTAAGACCTAAAATAAAGGCTCTAATCTTTAAGTTATAATTTCTAATTAGCGTGTTTGGTAAAGTTAGAAAAAAAAAAAAAAAAGGCTCTTATTTCATGGGGTAGTTGGGGTCACCTTTTGAAATTTTGGTAATTGGAACCTACCTTTTATTGCATTATTTTAAAAAATCTATGAGATTATTTCCATCCAAGACATGTCAATTTTGCATTGACCACACACATGCACACATAAAGCCCTCTTAGGTTTTTTTTTTTTTTAAGACAAAAGCTTTAATTAATAAATAAGTTCTAAATTTAGAAAATACAATTAGAGATTTACCAAACACTATTATATAAATAAACTCTATATGAGCTTATTTTCAGAGTTACCTAAGCCTTGTGGCAATCAATTTTGCTTGTGTAGGTATCGGGAAGACCCTTACGATTTGACTTGGCTGTCAATCGAAGAGAATTGGAGTTCCTTTAACACGCCACATAAAGTTATAAATCCCGACGATGCCTTTCAACCACCCTCAACGGTCATGATGTCTGCGATCAAGCCAGTCAACGACAGCAATGAATTGTACTATTCGTGGACGGCAGATGCCTCCGTGCAATTTCACGTCTACATGTACTTTGCCGAACTTGAGCGACTTGAGCCTAATATGAAGAGAGAAATTCACAGTATGCTGTGGCAATGACTCATGCTTCGACGGGCCTATTAGCCCAAAGTACCTTGTTACACACACCCTACTAACCGATCAACCACTGAGTGGCCAATATAACTACTCATGTTCATTAAAGAAGACCCCGAATTCCACCCTTCCTCCCATCCTCAATGCCATTGAGACTCTCGCCATCTTGCAACACAACAGCACACCAACAAGAGACCAGGATGGTATGTATGTATGCATGTGCACATCTTCTCTATTCTTTTACATCTTTCAACTAATACCATACGTTTTTACCCCCAAAAAGAAAAAGAAAAAAGGAAAATCTAATAACCATATATGTTTGAGCCGCTGGGCACACGCTTGTCAAATTCTGTTCTAAAAAATCCAAACCACACAACTGGAATGATATCAATCACATCATTTACTACTGGCCAACCTCAATGGTGAGTCCAACTAAAAAAAAAAAAAACCTCAATGGTGAGGCCTACTAATGGTGTAAAATATGGCATGGAATAACACAAGAGCTCCTAATGTTGAACAGTTTGGATTTAAGAATAAAAAAGATAAGCGTCACAGTTGATGTAAATGGACATCCTTGTGTTCAGTGCAAGAAGGTACATTCCCAGACAAAGTTCTGCCCAGAAACAGAAAAAATTTACCCATGCATTAGAATGAATGGAATGCTGGGACTAACCATCAACAACATATCAAATGAAGTACTACTTGCTAGTTGTGATATCTGTGGGCATTAATTGGACAATTGCTATAAAGAAGAAAGATTTGATTTAATCTATGTCGTCCATTTTACTGTCTTGGATTCAAATGCCTGCTACAAATATCAATTGTTCTTTGTTTTTAGGGAAAATTTCAAAATAGGGCTTAAGTTTTCTCATATTTCAAATCAGGACAAAATAAATTTTAGATTTCAAAAGAGGGCTTAAGTTTTCCATCTTCATTTCAAATCAGGACATCTAGTGAGAAAGAGGATTTTCAGGCGACTTTCCTCTTATACTTTCCAAAAATGCCCAAAATACCCTTAACATAACCCATCCCTCTTCTCTTTGTAGCATTTTTCTCCTTCTTCCCTCCAATTCCTTCATCTCCACCTCTCATCCTTGATTGGCTGCCATTGAACCCATCAGAAAGTACACCATTTCGTTTACACAAGAAGGGGGAGAAGGGTGTAAAAGGTGAGGAGGAAATGGAGATATATAAACATATCTCTATATGATTCTTCACTTCAAATCATAGAACATGTATTTGGGTCTCATCACCCATGACATCTCACCACACTTGTTGTCATCCAAGATAGTAGAATGTGCTGGGCGATGGTATAACCATGGCTATCACCATCATAGCCATTGTAATAGTTCTAGGACGAGGAAGGTTGAGGAGCAGCATAGGTGTGTTGATGGTAGTAGTGTTGGGTGTAACTTGTAAGGATGGTATTTAGTTGGTAAGGGAATGGCCATAGCTCTGCCCTTCTTCCTTTCTACCAGGTTGAAAAACCTTCTTTTGGTTTGCCCATCCAGTCACCGTATGTATATATGCCCATGTCTATCTAATCCACACCTGAAGCTGAAGCCTTAACATATATCAAGTTATTACATTACATAAATGCAATGAAAGAAAGGCATTTATTAATGCAAGGGAATGAGACATTTACGGATCAAATGTGTTTGATGGAGGAGAATTTAATCGTAACTTCATTTGGGTATTTGGTGTGTTTTGTTAGAGGAATTTGGAGGTGCCATGGTCTATAAAGAGAAAGGGAAGAAGATGAAGAAAGACGTAGGGAAGAAGAATAAATAAGAGGGAAGAAATCACCCCCGAGCACTCACCGATGGTCTCCGACGAAGTAGTGGTGGGGATGAAGGAATGAGAGGAGGAAGAAGAAAGGGTATGGAGAGAGGAGGGATGGGTTCTACAAAGGGCGTTTTGGACATCTTTTTGAAAAAATAAGATCCAAGTGACCGGAAAATCCTCGTTTCATAGAATGTCATGATTTGAACTAAACTTGTAAAAGGAAAGTCCTGTTTTGAAATCTAAGTTATTTTATGTCCTGATTTGAAATCTGAAAAAAGCTTGAGCCCTGTTTTGATATTTTCCCTT